>JAVYIG010000510.1:0-554150 GCA_035222895.1 Strongylocentrotus droebachiensis
AAGCGACTAAGAGCAATTTCCCCGATAGGTCTTTTCAGTCTTCCGTTATGAGAATGTGCTTATAACCCCATCAGAATTCTGCTTTTCCCCTCTTTATAAGATGTCGTTGTTCGCACTGCAAATCGCTCGCAAATGAATTTTCGGACCATCACAACCAACTACAAAGTATGATGCTATCTAAATCCTGTATGATGTATAAAGAGAAAAAAGAGAAGTATTGAAATCATCCCTGATAATGTAATCACAATGTAGGGGTATAGTCAGTCCGCAAGCCCGAAAAAACACGTCTAGTTTATCCCAGTCCCCGGGAGCGTGACCCCGATTTGACCTCAGAAGTCGCAAATGAAGGCTCGTTTTGAAATGCTCGTAGCTCCGTTATAAAATGAGATTTTCAAATGATTGTTTTTGTTTTGAAGAGTTAAAAGCTAAAATCACGGAAATATCATCTTTATTTTTTCAAAAAAGAGGGAAAAAATTATGAAATCAGTAGTTAGAACGATGACTTTTTTTTGGAAATTTTAAGTTTTATTTTCGTCTTAAATTCCATAATTTTTTGCGAAGGCCCCAAAAGTAGCTAGAAATTATGAAAGGAAATTTATTAAGCTTTAAAAATATGGTAAAATAGTATCTTGAGGACTTTTAGATGGGTCAGCAGCCAGCTAAATACATACCGATGTCGATTTTATTTTTGGAGTGGAAGTCGCACGCATCGTTCGCAAGCGCGAACCCTCTGTCCGTACAAAATGGCGACATTTTGCAATCTTCGTATTTGCCCACAAAACGTCCTCTTATCCTTACAATTAGGGTAGATTCCCCTTAAATTAGTATGGATACGATCACTTCTTAATACTCTTTAATTATATTTACACAAGTGCGATAATAAGTCGTCATTCCTTGCTCCTAAATATACATCGGTCCCATGTGTTCAGTTTCGTGTATGTATTACCTCTGCCCATTGTTCGACGTCAACTTACACGTCGCTCATATCGCACTCTCTCTTCCCTCTCTTTCCCTTTGAAAACAAACTCGCTCTCTCCCTTATATATATATACATATCTTTCCCTTTTTATCTCCCACTCTCTCAAGACCGTACGCAGCATAGGGACAGGTGACAGTTGCCCCAAGACATTTTCAAACCCTTTTCTAGTTTTTTTCATTAAAACATTCAAAAATCAGTTCCTCCCAGAAATTTTCTTTTCTTTTTTCTTCCAAAATTTAAAAATCCATTTTTGTCCCCCTTCCCCCAGGAAAAATTCATGCGTGCGGCCTTGCTCTCCCTCTCTCTCTAATTCTCTCTGTCTGTCTGGATTTCTTTTAAAAAAACTGTCTCACTCTCTCAATCTCTCTCTACCGACTTCACTCTATTTCTCTCTCTCTCTGTATGGCTCTCTTTAAAACAAAAACTTGTCTCACCATCTCTCTTTCTAAATTTCTCCTTTTCTCCAAATTACTTGCTTTGAGTTTTCTCCTTCAGTCAGATGCATGAATTTTCATAAACTTAAATTAGTTCATACCTACGTACATCTCACATTTCCATCTTTCCACGCTTTCAGTAACTGTTACTACAGCGAAACAACAAAGCTAACAACTAATGTTTGTTTTTGAATATATATATACATTTACATCCATGTATATTTATTAAGTGTACCAAGGTACATGGCAAGGTCGATAAAAAAAATTCATAGTGGAGGCTGCTGTGTAGAATGCTAAGACATAACATTTGTATGCAAGTATCTAAGTTCCACGTACACCTTAACTTGCGTAATGGTACCCTATAGTACGTGAAATATACAAACTTTTCTCTCAAGCCTTCTTCTGCATAGCTTGAGAAAAAATATTAACATGTATATTGGTTAAAGAAAAAAGAAGTAGATGAGGGTAGAAATAGTTGGAGAAGCAGATGAGGGTAGAAGCAGATGAGGTAGAAGCAGATGAGGTAGTAGCAGTTGAAGAAGCAGATGAGGTAGAACTAGAAGCAGTTGAAGAAGAAGAAGAAATGGCAGAGAAGCAGGAGCAGTAGTATTTATATTTATCTTCTTCTGTTTTTTGAGCCCCGGTGTCCACAACATCTTAAATTCCGAAGGAACATACTTGCTAGCACAAGTTGGACGTAGCACATGTATACATTTAATTATTATAGCGTTGATATTCTCTGAAAATATCTTCTTTGCGAAGAAATTGAGATGTGGTCCATCACGCAAAAACAGGTAACTGTATGTACAATAGCTTAAAGGCATCGTTTAAGAATGTTAAATCTGAGATGCATGGCCCTACGCGTTATCAGTGTCTGTGATATGGTGTTATATTGAGGCGCAATTTTTAAGGGCATATCACAGACACTGATAACACGTAGGGCCTTGCATCTTAGATTTAACATTGTTAGACAATGCCTTTAAGATTATAGAAAACACTGGCTTCGTACAAAAGCTTACAATCCCAGCGAGGTAAAATACTTCTCCCGCTAACTGTAAAGTATAAATCTATGTAGGCACTGCTATCCTAATCCTAGACGCTTGTAGTAAAAATTTCTGGCTCCAACGTGGATAAACACAGTTTCAATATCTTCAGTAGTTACAACTATTCCATCTGATATGATCTCAAGGACTGAATGCATGTTACAGCCAGGCAGGAACAAAAAAAAACTTCACTCTGCAGTTCCAAGTTGTCCTGAAGGCCACAAAGAATTGAATCCTCTTACACATGCACTTTCCAAAAGAGATGGGTCTTGGGGAAACCTGTAATGTCATGATACAAAATAGAAAGAAAATTAGAAAAATGTAAAAATAAAATCTAGCCACGTTTTTAAAGATTTTTCATGGTTGAGTAAATACAAGTTTTATTAGTACCCTAGAAGTGGAACAATGAAGGTTAGGGCAAGTGTGGTACATGTTGCGTTGTACATCTCCATTACCATAATAATAATAAACAAAATTGGTTGTACTTGTACAAGTTTTAGGAGTTCACGTCAGAGAGACAAGATCCTTTTTATAAACAAAAATACAATTGCAAGGTAGTGTAGATTCAGTTTAGGGGACGAATTTATAGTCTAAGTCAAAGGAAAAAAAATCTGACCAAATTCTGTATTCAGAAAATGGAATGAATGAAAATTGAAATTGATATATCAATTGGTTCCATGTCAGGTAACCAATGTCAACCCACCCCCTTACAAAGTCGCCCTCAATTGGTCATGTCGCTCCCCGATTTTGTTTTGGCGATTTTGAGATTCTTGGTTAGCTCGCCCCAACTTTTTTGGTCATTTCACCCCTAATTTGTTGTTTCAATTTGATGTCTTTTACAAGTTCAAAGCCACCCTAACCTAAATCCTAACTCTAACCCTAACCCTAGGACACCGGGTCTCACGTTACCCTAGGACACCGTACCCCACGTTATCCTAGGACACCGGGTCCCAATGACAATGACAATTTATTCTCATGTCACTCTCATTGGAGTATTGGAGAAGTTTACAATCAGTTTGAATTCGTCGATTTAACACTGTAAAATATACAATACAAATCGCATTGGGCGCAAGATCTAACCTAGCGCTAGACCTCTGTAAACTTTTTAATTTAGCTACATTAGCTAGCACTTACATTAACGACTCTAGCTTAGCGTTATTATTTATCAATAAATAATATTAATTCTCCTCCTTCCTTGCATTAATTTAATCCTAATATTATGTAATAAAAATTACTTTAAAAAAAATACTGGCAAGCAGTAGCAAGGCTAAATTTCAACATCTGTGGTTATATTCATTACCAGGGTTAAAACGAAATACCTACAAGTCCTTCTTACTATCCTTAACACTCATCGATTTGCAGTATTTAATTTAATTACGACCAAATAGTATCGGATCTTTTTAATCAAAACACCGAACGTGAGATCAAGAGGCACTAACACAGATTTGCACAGGTGGGACTGGCTTTTTACCTCCGCACCGATTGCAAACATCAGCGCATTTACGGCCCAAAATAACTCCTTATCCCCTAAACTCGATCACGTGACCGCTCTAGCACCCAAGAAAAACATATTCGCCCTCAAAATATGCGATTTTTAAGCCTAATTTTCATCAAGTTATAGTTCGAAGGCACCGTCAAATCCGGTGTCTTTGGTTAGGCCGAAGTCTGGAGAATACGAAGGAAAAACAATCTAATAATTTGCGGTTTTAGATGGGTCAGCAGCCACCTACAAACTCAGGTATGTACAAACGAGAAAAATATACTCATGCCACTTCAAGAGACATTTTCAGTGGTAAAAAATACTCATTTTAAACGGGGAAAAATACATTTTCAATCACGAGAAATCGGATTCACTACTTACCCTGACATCTCCGTTGGAAAGTGAATGCAAACGGCAGCAATCAAGTCATGACTTCAGCGGTGTTTTATCTCGCTAACGGCGAGACCCGAACATAGTCCGAAAAGCGTACGAGACGACTGGGATAAATCTTGCGCATTTGCTCATTAGCATACGGACTTGCCGACTGACATATACCAATGTCTAAAAATATGTTTATTTTCGCTTTAAACCCCCCCCCCCCCCCCACAGACACTTTGAAAGTCGCTCCGCCACCCCTGACTTTTTGGTACAGATTTTGAATAAACATACCATTATAATTAGAAATATCCTATTATTATTAAAGTCCCCTTAAAATTCAGTAGGCCCTATAAATAAATGAGAGGGCATAGGTCTATATCGTGAAAGCCATATATCCATATATGGATATAAACATGTTTCGTTGTCCCGGATAGGGCTTAGTTCCGCGTTCCTCACTCCACCTCTCATTTGGTTCCTTTTTTATTGGAGTGATTTTTTTTTCTTCTTCTTCTATAGCCTATACTGATTGAGATGACCCTTCTGATGATTTTGAGTTCACTCGCTCACCGCAATTTCGTGACCTGTAGGTCGATTAATTCATGACTAATGTTGTTTGTGTGATATAAATAACAAGGGAATGACAATAGTGCACGTCATTCAGAAGCCTAAACAGTTTACCAGAGCGGTACACTGAGCTACCACAGTTGTTTTACGGTTGACTTGAATGGGAACAATGACTCAAAGCGTAATGGGGTTCCCCTATAATAAAGCAGCTTGTTGTGAATGACGTCTTACATTACGTAACGCAGATTATCATGCAAAGTTCTGTGCCGAGCAAACGTGCGCACGTGCGTCCTGCGAGTGCCGTATGCGTAGTCTTGTCGTCTGCTAACCTAGTGCAGTGCAGTATACAGTGCATGCAGTGCCAACAGTCTCCGTACACGATCGATAATCCTGGCGAACTGCCTTGCGAAATTATCAAACAGTTTACTTCAATTCAAACAACGCATACCTTTGGCTTTGTCCAGACTGAAGTTCGGGTAAGTATACTGGATGTGAATCTTCCTATTGTATAGCTTTTAATCATTTTGTGAGTGAGTTGATGATGATGATAAATGATGATGGTGTTTGCGAGGACAAAAGATGCGAAGTCTTGTATATCGTTCACATGCATAATTGGCCTACAGTTGTGGCAGAGCATCTCGCGGCCGCGGCTTCGATCTAGGGACGCTTCCTTCCTGATAATGTGATTTTTGTCAGTTCAGTGGTATGTGAAAGCAGCATAATGATAGAAAAGGGGATAGTGAGAGTTTGATAGAAATAAGAAAATAATAATGTTTTTGTTAGATGAGAGTCGACAAATTTGCAATTTTTCTGTTACGAATATAGCTCTGTGCATGAGATACGAGTGTGAGTTGATATCTGCATGGGTATATATATTATAATTTCTATATGTCCTTTTCCCGTGTATTTCTATATGTCCTTTTCCCATGTATTTCTATATGTCCTTTTCCAATGAAAAGCATTTAGGTCTAATTGATATACTATGAGTATGCATGATAAGACCTCCAAGACAAGAAAGATCCTAAATGAGTGATGATGTACCAAATCATTTTGAAAAGTTGAAATATCATTCATTTAGTGTGTTGGAAGTTGGAACAAATAAGAATTTTGTATTTTTTTGGCAAATAGAGGAATTAGACCTTTACTCTATGCTAATGGGGGGGGGGGGGGGGTATGAAAGAAAATGTGTCGTACAATAATTCTTAATCTTTTCCAAATTTCGCTTAAATAAATGTTCATAGAACTGAAGATAATAATAATAGGCTTACTAGTACTAGTAGTAATTATTTAATATAGTAATGGTAATGATAATGGTCATATTTCTGTGTGTACGTACCCTAAATTAAGCCTCAAAATTCCTGCCTTCTTATGGCCTCTTCTGTGTTTGTAAAAGTGTTTGGGGTTTTATCAGAAGTGGATGGCAAACATGATTGAGACCGGATTCTCTTTCTCTGCCATCCAGCTCTCTCTCTCTCTCTCTCTCTCTCTCTCTTTCTCTCTCTCTCTCTCTCTCTTTCTCTATCTCTCTCCCTCTCTCTCTCTCTCTCTCTTTTTCTCTCTCTCTCTTTCTCTCTGTCACCTCTTTCTCTTCTTATTCTCTCTCTCTTTATCTCTCTCTTTCCCTCTGTCACCTCTTTCTCTTCTTATTCTCTCTCTCTCTCTCTCTTTCTTTATCTCTCTCTCTCTACCTCTCTCTCTCTTTCTCTCTCTTTCTTTCTCTCTCCCTCACCCTGTCTCCTGAAAAAGTTGTCTTTAGTAAGTACTAAATAGTTCCTTTGATAGCTTTATTTAGATTGGAAGATTTTTCACAATCAACTGCATATGTAGGCATTGTCAATAGCATTGTGTATCACCTGCTACAAATGTACAAACATGCATACATGATTCCTATCGGCAAAAGGATCTCATGGAATTACCCTTGAATTGATGTCTCCAAACCTTGTGATCATGTAACTAGTTTTCAGGATTTACCTCATGTTCAGACGACCAGAATTTATTTATAGCTATAAACATATGTCATTACCTATCTTTTAGTGTGAATCTTAAAAACCATTTGCCATCAGTTTAGTTTCAGTATTTAAATTGACAATATCTTATATTTCTTATTATAACAGTTTACTTGTAATCCACATTCAAAGCTATGGTGCTCCCTAACTTACAGGTTGGTCCAGTTTTATTTTAAAGTAACAATGTACATTCTCAAAATTAGAGCCAAACGTATTGGGAAGATATCTTTTTGTTTAACTGTCAGTCTGATTTGGCTGACCTAAAAATGTATACAAACTTTCATACAAGAAGCGATATTTCCTGTTCCGCAGTACAATCAATAATATTTGTAACCTTGGAATAAGTGTGGGTATACCTTTGTTGACTGATAATATTAGGTTCATGCCTGGTATGGTTTGAATAAAGGAGTAGTGGAAATACCTCCAAAAAATGACAAGCTGATTTCATGCTTGATTGGTCCTTGATTCATAAACCTGGCAGGAATCACAAAAAGAGTGAGCTTTCCCACGTCTCCAGTTTTGACTTCCATGTCAGTTGTCCTCTAAGCAAAATATCATTTTTCATTCTTTAGTTAAAATACTACTGGCTTCCGATATATGCTGCCCTATTTTCATACTTCAAGGGTATTCTGTTCCCTGTAGTACTGACAGTTAGAAATTTTGAATAGTTGTTGCATAGTTTTAATATTGCCAATGTTAATATTATTATCATCATCATCACCATTTTTATCATTATTATTATCATTACTATTAAAGCATATCTGCACTAGTTTGGCCAGGAGGGATTAGACCTCCCTGCTCGGTCACTCCCGGGACTGATGGTTATGTCATCACATCGGCTCTCAATTAACATAAGAAAAAGGGGATCATGGGGGACCAACAGGTACCGCTTATAGGTACTGTTGGCTATATAGGGACAAGTAGATACAAATAATGCAGTCCCACTTTAATAGTTGTATTTTAATTATTATTTTTAACTGTATTATCATTATTAATAATATTGTTGTTGTTGAATCATGAAAGTTTGTTTTATGCATCCAAGAGCTGATTATTATCCAATTCTACAAGAAGTGTCATTTTAAGTTGAATGTTCAATTATTAATGGGCTACAAATGGAGGAAAACTTGCAGGAAGTAAAAATGCTTGTTAAGGAAAAAATTAACAAATCACTTACAAGTAAAAGATAGCTCGTCCTTAAAAACTTTTGAAATTTGATATTACCAGTATACTGTAGTCCTACTTAATAGTAATGAGTTCATCTCACTTCACCTTGCTCTATGAACTCAGACAGGTTAACATTAGGTCACATGTACATGTACCTGTTTAATTGATTGTCTTCTTTTGTATTTGTTTTATCATTATTATTTTTTAAATGTAATTATGCTTCTCTCGATGTCCACGTACCTTCATCTCTGTCTTCCTTTCTTCTCTCTCATCTTGCTCTCCTTACCATTTTTCTTTTTCCATCTCTGTATGTCTGTCTCTACCTTCCTCTCTCTATATCTCATACAGTAATTCTAACGGTAATTATCTCTTGCTTATATTTTCTGTTTGGAGCCAGAAGGGGTATAAGTCTGTGTTAAATCATGAGTTATTGACCTTCTAGCTCTAAATATATGATATTATATGATGTGCATCTCTATGTATATATACCGGCAGTGCAATTCTTACAAATATGAATATATTTTAAATGGTATTCTTAACTTTGTATATTTTTAATGACGTACATTCCACATGATTCTGCTCTTGAGTTGTGCGGTTTTCATTAATTCACTTAAATTCAGTGTTCCACTAAACTTGCAGTTAGTTTTTGTTATATGAATAAAACAAAAGGGTCTGAGTGTCGATTCCCATTTAGAGCTGGGTTATTTGGTTAAAGAATAATTTCAGCAAATTTGTCTCAGTTAACAATTTGCTGCAAATTCTCTCTTCATTTTCAGATCACTTCAAGATAAGAGAGCTGTCAATCGTTCCACTAACTTACAGCTAGCAGAATAATTAACAAGAGAAACGTTCTAAAAGAATTTTAATTGATTGATGTCTACCCTTCTGGATAAGAATCAGTCCTGAATGAGATACGTTGGATACTGTTCTCAGGGAGAAATAACAAAAACCTTTGTATTTGGAGCTTTTTGGCCTAACATAACAATATCCTGACAGGCAGGCTAGACTGTTTTCAGCTTCAAATGAAGCAGTACTTTCACACGTTTTTCTACAGAATCACAGTAGGTTTCACAAAGGCGACTGAAAACAAGTAAACAAGAACGGAGAGCTATTGAGCCGCGGACACTCAACTGGAATCCAAAGAACCCTTTATTTTTTGCAACAAGAGCTACTTAGTGAGGAAAGTCAATTGTTATGCTGTGACTAGTCAAAGACTTCATTGGTCTTAGACTCTTTGAAGAACGTTTAATTGTGAGAGCAGTTTAGCTGGAGAAAGCTTGAAAAGAAATTCATAAATAAACACAAGAAATATCACTTTCCTATCAAAGAGTTCAGGAGAAATGGTAATTTTATGCTGAGCTGGACGTACTGCCCAAGACTTTTCAGAGTTCACAAGTTTTATTAAAAGGTATTGAGTTATGTGTCATCCCGAAGCAATCACAAGTGAGAGCGATTGAGATTCAGAGTGCTCCTAAGGAACTTTAAAAAAGGAGAAATCTTACTCACCTATTGAAAAGTAGGTAAAAAGTAACATTTTGTGCTGTGTCTACTATCAAAGACTCTGAGGATCACAAAGTTTATATTAAGACTGGAGATGTCATCCCCGAAGCATTCACCGGTGAGGGCTGCCCTTGCGATGCAGCTTCAAGCCAACCCAAACCTGTACTCAAAGACGGAGGATAGATGGAACAATGGACAAATGGAGGAAGATGCTTTCATGCAGGACAGAGGTTCAAATCTCAACCACAGAAATACACATCATGTGAAATCTACAGGTAAGGTGTAACCTTTGGAATTACAGAGCTAAACATAACCATGATAAGGCAATTTAGGAAATGTAGGGACAGTAAAAAAGAAAAAGGCATCTGACCGACCATCATTTGTTTTTCCTCATCAGACATCTTTCTAACTTACAAGGCCTTTTTTGCCAATATGTGAACTACTTGCCTTGGCTGTGCATGTGCACACTTTTACCCATAAAGTTGGAGTAATTTCTTTTACCTCTTTTCACAAAGTGATAGTGAGATTATGGTTTATTCTATATATAGATAAAGTTGATAATTATCTTCCAAGATCAATCTAATGAGGCAAAGAGCTTGATCAAATAAGTTCTGAGAAAATATAAAACTATCAAGAATTGTTTTGTCACAATGATCTCATGAAAAGAGATAAGAAAGAACTATTCCAAATTGATGGACAACAGTATATATTCATATACATGTAGCTAGATTCTAGATAGGGTAAAGATGGGATTTTGATTGCCCTGATGCAGTCCTTGGTATACATGCACCTGTGTTCTTTTGTGTCACCAAAGCTGCATGAATTTCAAAAGACTTCATTTCAGTGTTGTTTGATATATGATACGTTGCAAATAGCCTGTTCCTGTTTCTTCTAAACCTAACCTGAAACCTTGTCACAACCGTATAACCAATAATAATAATAATGATAATGGTTCTTGTATAGCGCATATCACATTATACAACGTCTCTATGCGCTTCCAAAGAGCTTTGGACAAAATAAAGCGTAATTTCCTGGAACAAGTCTTTGGCTCTGCTATTAATATGCCTCACCCCCCATCCTCTGTTCATCAATGAGTGATGTTTAATATCTGTTTCTTATTGTTATCACCTTGCAGACTCCAAGGTTTGTTGCTGCTCAAGAAAGTTGTTATGGATCATTGGTGCTGTGGCATGTGTTTTTCTTGCCATCGCTTTGGGCTTTCTCATTGGCTTCTTCACCCACTATGCAGTCTCAAACTCATCAGTTACCATGACAACGACAAAGAGGAGAACAATGCACCAGCAGGCTGTAGGGAGTGTGACACAGAGCAGTATAGGAGAGTATGAAAGGTAATTTTAGATCATTGAACATTTATCTTTTCAAAAATGGATCCTGTTGCCATTGGAAGTATTGAAGAGTGAGTTATACATGTGCCAATACTCAATGAATTTTAAACCCCTACCACGCTATTAAAAATCAATTCAATAATTTTACAATACTGTGGTATGTACCTTTCACATTTTATAAACCTGTTAATTATTTCAATTTTTTTTAAGACAAGCAAGATTTTCTCTGTCTGAAAATACTGGTAACTAAAATTTGGGTGATACACAGTAAAAGAGCCTAAAGGACATCATAAAGGGCTTTAGCACCTTTTCCTGCTGATGTAAAAGTGTCCTTGTATAAGTCATTAGCTGGGCTTTTTAGTTATGTTGCTATATTGCCAAACCACATAATGTAGGACTTTGACATGATTACCGGTATACTGCCAAATTTACAACATTATATTGTGATATTAAAGGTAGTGTATCCCTTTCGCAGCCAACATCAAATTCTGTAGAACTTTGCAGGAATTATGAATATGTCACATACATGTAAGTCCTATCTGTGAAATTTAAATGTTAGCAGTGTCCTAATATTCAAATTATGCAAGGAAACCCGTTTACTTGCTAGACTTCACTGTCAGACACTATTAAGTGACTGACTGGCTTTTTTTCTTCTTTGGTAATAACATACATAAAATGAGCTGTAAAGGGTACATGAATATTTGTCTACATCTATAACCCACTTCTTGTGATGGCCAAGATTAAACTGATTGAATCTTTGCACAGCATAAAACGTATGACCATTCAGTAAAAGGGTCTGAAAATCAGAGTATTTGATTAAACGACCGCGCTCGCTAAATTCGATTTGACAACCTACAGTCGTTATTTTCCCACAAAAAGACATTTTCAAGCCCTTTTGTTTTGAGGGAAGTTTTAAATTAGTATTATCTTTCAGATGCCTGTGGAATTTAACCTTTTAATTTGTTCGGCCTGCAATTAGGACATACCAGTAGTACTTTGCATAAGTACCAAGTTTTTCCCCTCAAGTAGTTGCTTTCAAATCCTTCACTATTTCCTTGTTTCAATTGTATGATTGATTAACTTGTTTGATTTTGATAACTCACATCTTTCATCAACCAAAACTGCGCTATCTAAGGCTTTTTATTCCAGAGGTTAGTATTACCATGCATGGACCCTATCACTTACAGTAAAAATTGGTTTCATGTTTATACCTACTCTAGCATCATCCGGAAAGGTTTGAAAAATAACTTTAGAATCTTGCGCACGTACCGCACGTCCTGTTTCTATAATCCAATGTACATCTTTGATCATCTTCTCACTGAATTTTATAGCAATGATTTGATATATATTTAAGACGAACATTTCATGGGGGGCTGAAACAGCCTACAGAGATGACAACCAGTACGATTTAATCGTATTTAGTACGATTTAATAAGAGTAAAAATACGACCTAAAATTTTTATTTTTTTTCTTTCAACAAAAACAACAACAAAAGAATTTTTTTTTTTTTTTTTTTTTTTTTTTAAAATAAACCCATAAAAACAGCGGAATCGCATAGAAACATGTACAAGTACAACCCTGCAACTTCAACAAAATTTTGCTTTACAATTTTCTCTTTAAAGTTTAATGAAAGAGCAAACATTTTTCTGAAATTTTACTTGCCCGCGGGGCCGACAGGCCAGTGGTAGTGTTGAGTTTCCGTGAAAATCTGATTTTTTAGGATACTCAGTCTGTTTTTTTGTGTCAAGAGGTTGGCATCTCTGAGCCTACCCTCTCCTCCTTGAGAAGAAAGAGCTTTGAAAAGAGGCCAGCAGCACTTTCATAGGCATGTTCCTTTGAAAAAAATTGTCCAGAAATTCCCTGTTTATAGAATGCTAAATTATATCCCAATATTAGCATACATGGATACCTACCAACCATCCCTATTTTGGAGGAATGCATCCAATATGGGGGGGGGGGGGGGGGGGTTCAAACTAATTTTATTCTTTTATCCCCCCCCCCCCCCCCCTCTCTCCCAGCAGTGGCCACAAGGCCAATTAGGGTGTAAAATCAATATATTCTTTCAACCTAGATTCCTTTCTTTGTTCTGGAAACTTCTACATAAGTGCATACCTTTATCCTAATTGTATTTTAGAGAATCCCATTTGTATTTTTGAAAGGTTGGCAAGTATACAAGAGGTACATGAAATTCATAAATATAATTTATTAGCATCTATTTCATTTGCAGCTCCTTCAAAAATGCTTGTACATGTGCCTTTAAGTTGTAAGATACTGATAATGATCTTACAAACGAGCCAGTCTCTCTCCCTTCCGGAAACACTCACTTCCTGTGGATAGACACCAAATCATTTTTTTCTTCTTCCCCATTCAACTTTTAGACTTCCATTTGATATGATAAAGTTTTCAAACAAGGAAAGAGGAAGGAAATAGTCCTTCAATAAAATAATCAGGGGTATGGATAATAAAACCATGAGAGAACCATCATTGTGTTGTAATTTCAGACCACGTGATGAAGTGTGAGAAAATATTGGAGGCTTCCAATAATCAAATATACCATGCATTGAGAGGCTCTGGAGGGCATTTCACAACCTTTTTTTTTGCAATGAAAAATGACAAAAATCAGTGACAAATCTGCTGATAACCAATCAGAAGCAAGGATTTCAGTAGCTTATAACAAGAACTGTCATTTGTCACTGATGACAAGTTTTGTGAAATGCCCCCTGGTTGAAATTATGACTGGTAAAACACTTTTTTCTGAGGGAAACAATCCTGAAGAAAATGCTTGTCATAGTACATGGCTTATTTGATTTATATCTTTCATTAACACAGAAAAGAAAAACTTTATAACTATTAAAAGGGACAAACAAGTTATATAGCTGAAAATGATATAAAATCACCAGTTTTATCCAAACTAATAATGACATGAATTATTTTTAAATTCTAAAATTCTGGGTTAATTCCGGCCTCAACAATATTCTCATTGCTCATCAGTCACAGTAGCGCATTGTAGGCCAATGCCACGTACAGTGCGCATGTGTGTGGTGTCTGACGTCATATGGGGTTTTGGGGAGAAATATTTTACATCACATGAGCTATCTCTGACCATGTCCTGCATGGGAATTCTCTTCACAAGATATATCAAGGGTTATTTCCCTTCGCCTTTGATATATTTTGGTAGTTGCTGAGTGATTTCTCTTTTTAACAGGCATTTGAATGATTTGTATCGATCTGTTAAGGGACCCTATTATTAAATCGAAACTGATTGCTCTTGGCACACAAATACATGTATTTGATGTCCACATATGTGATAAAGTATACATTGCCAAAGTATATAAAATCCCGCCCCAAAATTGAAATCTAATCATTAATTTCATTTCTTTACATTCATGGTATCGATCATCGTTTATTTACAGTTTTTAAATATTAGTTTCTAGTGCATGCACAATCACTTGAAAAATATATTTAATCACCAACTCATTTGAGTACTGTGATATGAAATACCCATAAAAAGCAACAAAGAAACGAAAAGAGAAAAAACACTCCAGAATAATGAATGGAGAAGAAAAAAAAGTTAAAAAAGAAACAATATTAGATCAAAAAAGTGTTATAGATGCCAAATCATAAATGCTGTTTCACTCAATAAGTTGATTTGAATGATTAAAAAAACATGGATGTGGAGTAATAAGTGGGTAAAAGAGAGCTGTTGTCAGCTAGTACAATCAAGATTAATATTAATAATAATAAAATTTAATTTTTATATAGCGCCTAATACAAATGTCTCTAAACGCTTTACAAATATACTATTACCCCGGTCATTGGATTCAGTGCTTGCCTGCACACAATGTGTGCACAATCTCCACTCCCTGGGGAGCATTCCAGCCAGGTGTTACATGATCTACTGATCTTTATCGTTATCCCCATCCCCTCCCTCATCCAGGTTACACACAAGTCAGCAGTGCCAGATAGGACGTTCTTCTTGCACAGGTAACCTGACCGACACCCTGGTCACTCAGCTGACCTCTATGGGGTTCAAGGTCTCGACCTCTATGTACAATGTCCTTCTTTCCTACCCGGACATGACCCAGAGGAGCAGCATACGCTCCATGGACTCCCAGGGGAATACCCTACAGATGGTTCAGCTCTACGGGGGTCAACAGGATGCAGGGCCAGACTATAATATCGCTCCAAGGAGGCCGGCACAGTCATCCTCTGGTGATCAGGTGTCTTTAGGAGATCAGGTGGCCTTTGGTGATCAAGGAGCTGTCCTTGTTGGAACCAGCGGGGATTCAATGGTGCTGACCAATGGAGGGTCTCAAGCCATGCCTGTGTATACACCCTATACAGCATCAGGGACAGCTCAGGTAAATCATTCATGAGCTATACCATAAAGTCTGCTGTATTGAATTTTGTAAATATATTACATATCATTATATTGTACACAGAGGGAGGGGGGGGTTAAGCCATAATGTGATTGCAAAATAGAGAGGAGAGCAAGAGAGAGAGAGAGAAAGAGAAAGAGAAAGAGAAAGAGAAAGAGAAAGAGAGAGAGAGGGGAGGAAGAGAGGGAGCGAGACAGAAAATAAAAGAGACAAAAACTCCCCCTCTACTCCCTGGCATAATGATAATTAAGAGTAAAGAGGTAGAAAAGAAGTGAGACTGTGAGAGCTAGTGGTCCACAAGGGATTTATACATGTTACATCAACATACAGTCTCAAATGTTATTTGTGCAGTTTTTGAAAATCAGCAGCAGGGTAATATTCATTCTCAACCAAAATCATTTATATTATAGTAGTCATTAATTTTCTCTTAATAATTCTAAAAAATATGTCTCAGATTGTACCAAAGTGCATCTAATTTAGCCCTTATAAACAATCCTAAGACTGAGCCCGGCCACGTAAGGGGTGTCATGCATCACATGCATTAGTTCATACTCCCCCCATGTTCTAATTTTGATTGTTTTGTTTTTGTACCACTCTGAAGAGAAAAAAATGGTGACAGGGTAAAGAAAAATTCATTGAAAGAAAGGACCCGTGTTTGTCCATCATTTAGTAGTGTTCTAACTACCTTCCTCAGTTCCTTATTTGTCTCTTAAATGAAGAATTTAAATTTTTCTCAAAACGTCTTGTCTTTATTGTGCAGTCACAGTGGTGGAATATACAGACCCACACCATCAACATTAAGGGTTTTAAGAGTATTTAAATGTATTTGACTGTTATGTTATCCTAATTATGTACTTTGAAATTCCCTGCTTTCGATCTTCAGCCAATAACTCATTTGAGTCTGATTTCTACTTTTGTAGGGGGACCTTGTGTATCTGAATTTTGGCCGAGAAGCAGACTTTCAAGCTCTGACAGATCTTGGTGTTGCTATGTCTGGGAAGATTGGTCTTGCTAGACAGGGACAGAGTAGTGCTACAGATCAGGTAACCAGTGGGTCATTCCATGGGGTTGGGGTAAAAATATGACGGTGTCCATGTAACGTTGGTATGAGATCTTCTACTACACATGGAAGATGAAATTATCTGTTGAAGATTTGTATGCAATGATATAGAAGTGCCCTGCCAGAATCGTTTCTGTTTCAGTTGCTTTTCTTCAAAAATGATCTTTGCTCAATACACATTTCTATTTCTACCAGCATTACATGGATACCATATTCATATAACAAATTAGGAGTCCATAATATTGATTCAACATTAAGCTTGAGTACTTCTGAAGATAGTTGGCTTTGCTTTTTATGCAAATGAACTAAATTTGAGCCAACATTGTAACAGTTGATAGGAGACATAGTTTCTCACTTTTGGTACAGGGTATGTCACAAAAATTGCCCCAATTTGGGTGAATGACCCAACTCATAACACATAAAACAAATTGTAACAAAAGTATAGCAACACTTTCCAAAACAATTGAAATTTATACTGTTCATTGCTTTATTGCTTATAGCACCAAATGTTGTTTTTTAATTTCATTTTATTTGAAAATTGCAGGACAATTAAGGGACCAATGCAGCATCATACTTAAACATGTTGAGCTTCATAAGGTTATCCTCTGTTCCATTTTTATTTGTAGGCTATGGTTGCTGCAAGTCATGGGATATCTGGACTTATTCTCTACCCTGACCCTATTGACATGACCTCTGACATGCCAATGACCTCTGTGATGATCCCTGACATGTCTGGTATGAGTGGTGACCCACTGACCCCTGGATGTCCAGCTGTAGGTCAGTGTTTTAAAAGTATTTTATTATGAAAATCAACCCGATTAATTCTCATGCTGACAAACCTTGGGCTGGGGATGCTGAAATACATATATATGTTATGGAAATATGTGTTACGTGTACAATATTATATACCCAAATAGAATCATATTCAACAGGATGAAACGCAGACATACATGTACATTTCCATAGAGTAATTTCTAGGCCAGTGGACATACCTGTACATTTAATATTTTATTTTTACCCCCCCCCCCCACCTCCCCCCCCCCCTGTTACACCCACAAATGTAATAACTCCCACAAATGTAATAACGCCCACAAATGTAATAACACTTTACCCACAAATGTAACAACACCCACAAATGTAATAATACTTTACCCACAAATGTAATAATTTCACCCACAAATGTAATAACCACTTTACCCACAAATGTAATAAATTTGAAGTGATATTTTGAATCACCCACAAATGTAATAATGACTTTACCCACAAATGTAATAAATTTGAAGTGATATTTTGAATCACCCACAAATGTAATAATGACTTTACCCACAAATGTAATAAATTTGAAGTGATATTGTGTAGAATTTGTTCAAAGCTAAAACCCTGTAATAAAGCATGGGTATAGCTAACTACCACCTAGCTAACTACCCCCGGACATCTACCCCCGGTCAACTACCCCCTCCCCGGACATCTACCCCCAAGCAACTTAAGGTAGTTGGGGGTAGTTGGATGGGGGTAGTTGGATGGGGGTAGATGTCCGGGGGTAGTTTTCAGGGTGGGGGTAGTTGGCTGGGGGTAGTTGGAAGGGGATAGTTGGATTGGGGGGGATGTCCGGGGGTATTTGACGGGGGGGTAGATATCTTGGGGTAGTTGCCCGGGGATAGATGTCCGGGGGGCACTTGACTTGGGGTAGATGTCCGGGGGGTATTGTCCGGGGTAGATGTCCAGGGGTAGTTAGCTGGGGGGGGGGGGGTTATCATTCTAGTGGGTAGTTAGCTGGGGGTAGTTGGCAGGGGGGGTAGGTGTCCTAGATTCTCGATTAGAGTTTATGTCTGACATTTCTTTCGGGGGAGTCCCCTCACTCGTGGTTGTAGCTCCATGGTAATGAGCAGTGTCAGAACACTAAAGTTACAACAAATCACAGCAATAAACAAAACTGTGACGGAGACGTTCTTAATATTGAGCACTTAAATCAGGCAGATAATTTTATATCAATTACTTCATTGTAGTACAATATCCAGAAAGACCAGAAGATATTGTAGAAATCAAAAGCATAGAACAATCAGCGTCAATATTTAAATACATTTAAGGTCACTTATTCAATTACTTTTTTTTCTACGAACATTGAATTTCAGGATATTTGTGGGCGTTAGAATATTTACATGATTAAGAAATCGTCGACGGTCAACGAACAATCGAATCGGTCCCTCCTCTAAGTGTTATATTATGGACCATTTTGACTGATTCGTCAGTTCGTGTGACCGCCGACCAATCATTTATATGTGACGTGTTGTATCCACATATGTAATAAATATGTAATAATGTAATTTATTTTTAAATGAAAAAAAAAAGAGGAATAAGATGGTGGGTCTTAGTTTCGAAGATTTGTTTAAATTTCTATTTCCTTTGAAATAACCGGGTCTGGAGGAAAGACTACGCTCTATACCCATGTTATTCCACAGGAATGAGATGGTGAGGTCTTAGTTTGAAGATTTTTTTTTTAAATAACCGAGTCTGAAGTGAAGACTACGTTCTAATCCCATGCTTTATTACCGGGTCTTAATTTGGAAGATGGAGGGGTCTTAGTTTAAAAGTTTTTTTGTTGTTTTGTTTTTTGTTTGTTTTTTAACTTTTGAAAAACCGGGTCTGGAGGAAAGACTACGCTCAATACTTATGTTCTTCCACAGGTATAAGATGATGGGGTCTTAGTTATGAAGATTTTTAAAAAGTTTTGAAATAACCGGGTCTGGAAGAAAAACTACGCTCTAAACCCATGCTTTATTACCGGGTCTTAGTTTGAAAGATGATGGGGTCCTAGTTTTGAAGATTTTTTTGTTGTTGTTTTTAAATAACCGGGTCTGGAGCAAAGACTGCGCGCTATACCCATGCTTTATTACAGGGTTTTAGTTTTAAATTCGACAAAATATCCCTTCAAATTTATTACATTTGTGGGTAAAGTCATTATTACATTTGTGGGTGATTCAAAATATCACTTCAAATTTATTACATTTGTGGGTAAAGTCATTATTACATTTGTGGGTGATTCAAAATTATTACATTTGTGGGTAAAGTGGTTATTACATTTGTGGGTGAAATTATTACATTTGTGGGTAAAGTGTTATTACATTTGTGGGTGTTGTTACATTTGTGGGTAAAGTGTTATTACATTTGTGGGCGTTATTACATTTGTGGGAGTTATTACATTTGTGGGTGTAACACCCCCCCCTCCTCCCTTCGCCCACCCTCCCCCACCCAGTGGACAAAAGGCCTTAGGGTGTAACATCACTTTATTTCACTTGGGGAAAAATGCTAATGCATGCTTACAAGCCATAAACGTGTGATTTTTTAAAGTTTTTTTTTTTAGAATCTTTTTTGCTTCTTATACAACTGGCTGTTTATCTTTGAAAATTTATAATATCAGGCGCGATGTGTAAAACTTGAGACCACAGAAGGAGCCACTAGATACTTAATAAACTTTTTCTAACATCTGATTTATACCCTATGCATGTGGGACAATGTACTAAGTCATCTGTTGCTATTTCCCCCTCACTTTAGATGGAATTTTCAGATCTTCCATGAACTCTGTCGACCTTCCCAGCATTCCTATACAACCTGTTTCCATGGCAACAGCAGCCATGTTGTTGAGTAACCTGACTGGTATACCTGCTGATGGTTCCTGGGTTGGAGGCCTCAATGTGACCTATAATATAGGTCTAACAGGAGAGAGTAAGGCAGTTATTTTAAAGTTTCAACTTTCATTTATTTCTCCTCAATAGATTAACAGATGAAAAATACATGTAGAAACAGACGAACGTATGACAATACATATAAATTATCAAAAGTGAGAAAGACAGTGGCCAAAAAGGAAAGAGGCCTTGTAAAAGGCCAACCCGTCAAGAAAACAAGATGTAATACTTATGTAACATAAAAACACATAAAAAAGGAACACAAGATAAGATAAGAAATGAGGTACTAAACATAATAAACAAACTAACAAAAGAGCCTAATATTGAATCTAATATGATACTGGGTAATAACAATATTTTATATTTCATTCTAAAAAAAGATACAGAAGAGCTATTCTTTTAAAGTCTTAATGTGACGTATAGTCCTCACAGGAGAAATTAACATGGCTATAACAGTGGGAAGAAATTCCTTGGTTGTTTGCATGAGCACATTGTGGAAACTTGGCTAAAGGAGACATATTGTCATTGATCTCTTTCAGTTTGTAGTAATATAGAGTTAGGAACTAAAGTTGGGTTTTACTATGCACTTTTGTCATCACTGCCATCATCATCATCATCACCATTTTCATCACCATCATCACCATCATCATCATTATCATCATCATCATCACCATCGTCATCATCATCAGCGTCATCATCATTTTAACCCTCATCATCATCATCATCATCATCATTAACATCATCATCATCATCATCATCATCATCATCACCAACACCATCACGATCATCACCATCATCATCATCCGCATCATCATCACCATCATTATCTTCATCATCATCATCATCATCATCAACACCATCACCATCATCATCATCATCATCATCAACACCATTACCATCAGCAACAACCATTCTCATCATTGTTGTCATCATCATCATCACTACTTCTGTTATTGTTGTTATTATTTTGTTATCTTGTGTTGGTTTTCATCTTTTCCAGGCAGACAGCCATGGTTTGTAGAGCTAGATGTTCACAATGACGTCATTCAGAAGCCTATCTACGATGTAGTAGCAACCATAGAGGGCTCACAGTATCCTGGTAAGTCTACATTTCTATATTAATTAATCTACATTTGCCACACCCAACACAGGAGAGGTGTGTACTGCATGGTGGAAAGAAATTCTTTGAATGATTGAGAGCCTTATGGCAGCAAGACTGGAGTCGGTATAATAATCAAAAGCTCTTTGGAAGTACGTCCTCTAAATGTATTATACAACTGTCATGTATGTGCTGTAAAAGAATAGAATGTTATTATTTGTATAAAAACAATAAAAAAAAACATTGAGGTACGATTATTGTTGTAATTGTTCATCACATTCAATAACTCTGTTTTATGGTTTATTTATGTGTATTCATTTGCTCATACATTTATGTACATTCTTGTATCCATAATAGATAACCATTATTGGCCGAAATAACTCAGGCCAGGTTCTATGGAAGTGCATTTTACACCTGCATTGCAAAATCACTTCATATCAAATTACTCACAATTCTGATATACTTTTTAATGTTTTTTTCAGTGATATAAGCAATAAAATGTGATTTAAGATGTCCAAATAGATGAGATAATAGCTCTGTATATAATTGACCAAATCTCCCTGTCCTCCTATTAGTTGCCTGTTCAAACAAGTTAAATGTATTAACCCTTACTGTACTGGGGGGGGCCTGGGAGGCCCCCCCCTCGACATTTTCGGAGATTGCGCCGCAACCGCTTGGAATTTTGAAATGTCGTTTCATGACATTTTTCCCTCAAGTCTTACGCACATTTTGATACCATTTTCGTCAAAATCGGATATACCTGTAAGGCGTTACATAACAATTAGTATGCGCATGTCATCAAAAAAAAAAAAAAAAAATACAAATCGCATCAAAATTTGCATAAATTATCATTATTAATTACATTAAAATAACTTTTTTGTGTTAGAAAGAAGTTTCATATGAATAATGAGTTTCAACATTAAAAAATTGGAGTTTGACACGTTTTCTGTAAAATGCATAAAATTAGCGCGTTTTGCATAATTAATTAGGCTAACGACAAAAATTTGCATATTTGGAAAAAACTAATTATACCATCTTGTTCCTTACGTAAATATCTACAAACATGCAAATTTTCGTGTTCATCGGACAATCGACGGCCGAGATCATAGGGGGGGGCCTCCCAGGCCCCCCCCCCCCCCCCAGTCAGAGGGTGCTCAAAATAGCCCAGTACAGTAAGGGTTAAGCGTTCCTGTAAGTTAAGCTCAAAATCTTTGTTCTATCTTCTTTCTTTTTTTTAATCAGATGAGTATGTTTTGCTTGGAGGTCACTACTCCAGCATGATGACCTCGATGGTGACCCCAGGGTCATCATCAGCGGTGATGGAGTCAGCTCGGGTCATCAGTGAGATGATGGAGAGTGGATGGATGCCTAGACGTACCATCATGGTCGGTCTTTGGGAGGGGTCAGAGTTCGGCCAAGTAGGATCAACAGAGTGGGTGGAGGTAGGTTTCCCATCACAGGCATTTTAAACTTTCAAGAATCTTGCTTTTTTTCTTTTTTTCCCCTCATGTTTTTTCGCCTCTACTTGGAACTGGTGGGGGGAGGGGAGACATACTTGGCTATTAAAAATACAGATGCAGATTTTCGTACAGTGTCCAATAGTTATAGACAAACAAAAAGAGTACTTTGTTATTAATTCAGAATAGGTGCAATATTGTAAAAGAATGTCTCCATCTCCCCACCCCACAGAAAAAGAAAAATAATGACATGATTATGGTTAATTTGTATTACAGGAGAATAGATTGATTCTGAGGGATAGAGCTGTAGCTTATATTGATCTAGCTGGAGGAGGGAGTGGTACCGTACTCAACACACAGACATCACCCATGCTGAGAGGAGTTATCATGGAGTCTGCTGAACAGGTAGAAAAGTATAGTAATGAAAATGACGCTGATGATGGTACCCATGGTGATGATGATGATGACGATGGTAGCCATTGTGATGATGGTGATGGCGATAGTAGCCTCGGTGACAATGGTGGTGATGGTGATGGTAGCCATGGTGATGATAATGATGGTAGCCTTGGTAATGATGGTGATGATAATAGTAGCCATGGGGAGGATGGGGATGATGATGATGATAACCATGATAACGTTATTATTGGCATTAGGGATGGTGGTTCTTGGGATGGTGATAGTGAATGCAGAGAGATGTTCGTGTTGGTTCTGGTGATATAGGTGGCGATGGTAGTAAGGATGATGGGGATGATTTATGGTGATAGTTCCGATAGCGATGGTTTTTAGTTGGGAAGGTAGTGATGAAATAATTCTGATGTTTATGATTGTTGTCATGATTTCATTGTGAGGCTGATGATGATAACTATAACCATTGTGGTGATGGCGATGCCAGTAGTAATAGTAGAGGCTATGATTATCATTATTACCGTATTTTTTGTTTCTTTGCAGATTGGCATATCCTCCATGGTAAACCTTGATGCATTGAGAGGGTCTGGTGACTATGTCCCCTTCTCACACACCGTGGGTATCCCCTCAGCAAGTATTGAGATCATGAGTGACCAGGATATTGATAGCCCTGTAAGTCGTATGGTTAGAACTTATGAGGGATGTATATAGGGCTTGAAAGTTAAATATCCCACTGGCTATGAGAACCAGATGGTCCCCGCACTATTGGAATGAAATAATTCAGTAGTCAACAGGTTAAAGGTGCCACCAAATATTTACAAACAGTAATAACATTTTCTATGCCTTTTACACATAATGGTAAATTAGAGGGAAGCAATTTGGAAATTATTTATTGTTATACTTATTATCCGTGTTGATTCATTGGTCTATTGTCAAACGTTTGGGATTTATTATTTTTGCCATAAAAATTATTTTCTTCCTGTCAATCAGACATTTCCAACTGCCATTGGTGATTTGATCAAGAGTGTATCACCAATGCATTTAGGCACCCAAGTGGTCCAATCCCTTTCCTCTTGGCATTGTTCTCTTCAGTCGTCTCTCTCTCTTGTTCTATAATTGGTATGACAACATTAGAAGAGTAGCATGGAAGAGAGACTTAGGAGGCTTTCCGTTTATACTTATGTAATTTCATATCTGTTGTCCGATTTTGTTTTTCCCTTTCACTCTTCCATTTGAATACTCTGATGAGTGGAAGATGACAAGGTTTTCAAAGTTTGTCTCTCTTTAACGCTCTGTTATTTGTTCTATACTTGATGAACCAACACTTAACTGCCTTTGCTACGATTGCGCCAGGCTCTATTTTGTGAGGGGTTTAGGGTTAGCATTGGCATTGCAATTGAATTAGGGGTTAGATTTAGGATTAGGGTTAGGTGTCAAGTCCAGAGTTGAAGTTAAGGATTTATTTATTGTAAGACATTGACGCAGACCAATTATCGAAGGAGCAGGTGTCGTAAAAAACCCTGTATACGATTCTTATATCATTTTATAATGATGATAATCTTCATATTATTCAGACGTCGCCAACTGCCAGCGGTGTGATCATGGGTGTATCATCGTCTCAGCTCGGCACTCAAGTGATTCTCTCCTTAGCTGATGATGAGCTGTTGGGTCTTGATGCTGGTGCAATGGCAGACACGGTCATGACCTATGTAGATAACATTGGGGCTTTTCTTAGCAGTAGAATGTCGTCAGAGGAAACAATGAGTGAGTCTATTAACCCTTTCAATGTACCGGTATTTCATTTGTGATAGCACCATAGATTTACATAGATAGAGGTACGTGTTGTGGTCGAGTGAATATGTCACCAGACTGTCGATCACAAGGTCCGCGGTTCAAGTCCCGCTGCGGCACTAAAGTCCTTTGGCAAGACATTGATCTACATTTGCCACTCTCCACCCAGGTGTTAAATGGGTACTCGGTAAGATGCGAAAGCCAATGTGGTATGCTTAGCAATTTGAGCCTAGTACTTTTTGTTGGAATGCTCCGCAGAGAGTGGAGAAAGTGCATACATTGTGTGCGGGGAAGCCAGAATCCGATGACCAGGTTAATAATGTTTCTTAATGTAAAGAAACTTGGACATTCCCGACGTATAAGCGCTATATAAGTAAAAATATTATTTTAATTATTATTATCATATTTTTTTAAATATCTGTCTTTAGATGACATTTCAAGTGGAGGGCTGGTAGGTTTTCTTTATTGGAAAGATATTGTTCAAACCATTCATTTTCTTTGTTATTTTCCTTAATTTAAGGTGACTTTCTATAAACTTACCATATTGCAAAAACTCATACTGAAGACTATTCATTGGAGTCTACATTGGCAGTTGTGTACCATACTGCACGTTTCATTGAGAAACACATGTAGAACTCAAGGTAAACACAAAATTGGTTCTTTTTACATGGAGGTAGACGGTCTTTCTGTACAGGTTGCATTTGCTTAAGCCTTTTTTTAATTTATCACAAATACATGTACATCACATGTTTGTGTTTTGATTTGACAGCCATGTTGAGGTCTGCAGCCACTGGTTTCATGACGGCTGTACAGGGACTGGAGGAGGTGATTGGATCAGACTCCATTGTTGACTCACCTATTACCATGACGATGGTAAACAGTCGTCTCATGTACATGGAACGTTCATTCATTGACAACGGCGTCGGAGGAACCATGGGGTGGGTAAAAAATCTTCTCATTTTTACCATCTCTTTTGATGCTGTATCCGTAGACTTCCCAAACTAATCCATTCCAGAGTATTTGATGTAGCCTCTTTTCCTTGCAGTTTCTAAGCACCCCACAATTTTCTCCACAAAGTAGTATTATTTCTGTTCATAGTATTGAAATCATTCTTCTCATAAGCTATACTCGTTAGATAAAAAATCATTATAATAACATTTGATTTATATAATTAAATAATAAATACAGCATTTGTTATGTGCCATCGATCGAGTAGATATTCTGAGGTGCTGTGGGATAGAATTAAAATGAGTTACATAGAGGATTGAGAACAAATATGCTTAGATGTACATTCAACATATAATTAACTAAAATAACATGCGAACATAAACTGGTTGTGGGTTTTCCTCTGGATGGAAATTATTATGAGATATGATCCCTGAGCTCTTGTTGTTGAAGGTGAGAGGTTTATAATTTAAAAATGAGTTGTTGATTATTACAGAGCATGTCTAGATGGCTATGTTCTCAATTGTATATAACATGTACATTGATGATTGCCTTATGGTCAGGTTTTTTAAACAGAAACTGAATTCCAATCAAGGACCCAACTCTATACTTACATCTAATATAACTTTTAATCGTAAAACTCAATCTAAAATGCAATGGGTGCTGTAATAGAATAAAACACTTCATTTGCTCTGCCGGGATCAAAACCTTGCATGGCCTGTCACATCATTTGGCCAGTTTACGGTATTATACAACAGTAGACAGTGGCAGTTCATGTGAACCAAAAAAGGGAACAAATCAAAACAACAATAACATAAACATCCTTGGGCAATTAATGCTGGGGCAAATGTTAGATCACCATCTTCTTGAAGTTTGCTCAAATTTCTAAACTTTCTAATCCATGTAGGAGTGTACTTTATGGAGCTGGAGGCACAGATACATTCTCTGCGGTATCTCAAATGATGAGGAATAACACTGGTAGCGTTTCCATGGAGATGGTCCAACAAACCTTGTCCAGACTTCAATGCACCATCCAATCAGCGACGCAGTCTGTAGGAATGTCATTTTCATGACACCCTTTAACTTGAGGAAACCTCAAAGATAATTTGAGTGCCCCAGTTGATGTAGGTACTGTATAACTCAAAACATTTGCTGATGGTCCAGATTCGCTAAAGTTGTATGCAGCGAAAAATTTAAAATCCTCAGAGCCACGTCCAGAACTTTCATCCGAATTGGCTATCAGAAGTCTACATGTCAATGTTGATTTGAAATGCCTGATTAGATCTTTATGTAGATAATGTACAACCAGAAATGTCCAGGTGTATGAAACCTTTGCGAAACTTGCTAATGGTCAAAATTCAGCAAAGTTTTATGTAGTGAAGTGTTTGAAAACAATACAACATTGATTTTTTGTGTGTGCTAATAGTGAAATTATGGCCATCATAAGCAAGTGCAGAAGTATCAGGTCAGTGTTGGCTGCAGTCATGTTGATATTTTTGACAAGAACCAGAGTTGTTATGTAATAATGTTGTAGTTTTAATATTATATAATTATTTTTATATTGTACAGACCGCCTTGAGCAGTCTCTTAGAATGGATTGCTTTATAAGTTGACATTATTATTACTCTTACAATGAATATTGCAATCACATTGATACTTCATATTGAATGTAATAATGATAACAATATGTCTTGTTTACCCAGTGCAGCCTCATCAGTATTGTTACTGTTCTCCAATCATATTATTAACCCGGCTTTAGAGCTTAAATGAAAAGGCGCTCAAGCATTCAAGGAATTTCTTCCTACCGGGTAACCATTTACCTCACCTGTAATTAGATCGATTCACTTCTTCTGTGATACTTTTACATTCCAGTTTCGAACATTTTCTTGTACAAATATGTGATTGTGTTCTTTGGTCATTCCATGGGCACAAGAATGCTATATAATGTAATCCCATGCTAAATGTTATGTCTTCCTTCTTTCTTTGTTTATAATTTACATTACTATGTATTGTGGTTTGATGAAATGTAAATCACTGGTTGGCTGAATCCCCTATTGCTGTTGGTGTTTCTATCTTTTTTTGACAATGAAAGTATGTCTTTCTGTTTGAAATTCAAAATGGGTTCAGGAATTTTGAAGTTATGTATTATGAAGCTATTTTGTACTACAGTATATGAAACAATTCCAAAAGGCACATTTTATGAAAAAATCAGTTTCTCCAGCCATATTTTTGGAAATAAGTTTGTATTTCTGGTGGCCCCATATAGGGTAAGGAAAATATGATAATAAAAGCAATGATTCTACAACTTTTAAATGCATGAATTTATTTATGTGCCTTTATTAATTTCTATGTTCATTTCAGTTATTTAATTGAATACATGTTGAGATGTAACCTTTTCCACTTATTTATTTTTCATTCTATCATGACTCTTATGATTTTATTGATTTATTTTATATTAATAATTACATTCTATCATGTCTTTTATTGTGATAGACTTGTTTTATAGAAATATTTACGTACTATGCACCTCAATCTATTAAATATTTATGCAATTAGAGACCTGTGAACTATTATACTGTATAATTTCTGTATGTTTTAAAAGATCTAGACTGCTTTTATTTTGCATATTACTACTTTTTTCAATTTTTATCGGACAATCAAATTACAATTCATTATACACTTCATGGCATTCTTCTATCATGTCACTATTTTACTATCACAATATATGAGCTGTACAGTTTTATACTTATTGTTGTCAAAAAGTATGTTTCTTGAATCTTGTCAATTTATTTATTTTATATATTTATTTATTTTAAAGGTATATCGATAATCATTTGCGGGCAGATGGTCGAAATTACAGATTTGTTGACAAACATAATAGATAAAGATGCATGAATGAGTAATGATACATTAATATCGGTGAAAATGCAACATTATTGGCATATGAAATAATCCACGGCATCAATAAAGGTTTATCATCATGATTAATATCAGGATATCAGGCATAGCAACAGGTTGTGACAAATTCTAGTAAAAACACGAGAATCATTAGTATAACAACAATAATGCATAACATTTTTATATGAATTTACCGCACCAATTGAAAGAAGATCTGAAGAGGGGTGAAGGGAAAAGAGAGAGAGGGGGGGTGGGGGGGGGGGAGGGGGAGAGAGAAAGAGAGAGAAAGATAGAAAGAAAGGAATAAGGAAAGGAAGAGGACAAGAGCGAAAGAGAGAGGGTTAAGAGAAGTGGTTAGTACATTTACATTGATTGTCACACTGATTGTCGTGATATTACTATTCTGTGAAAATGCAATGTTATTGATACATTAATTTGGACGACGCATTATGGACAGTCATGTAATTATACCTCTAGCATCAATAACAGGCATGATAAAAATAAAAGAAGAGTGGATCGATTGCTTTCTTGTTTGTAGCCGTAGATGGCACTAGAGCGTATACAACAGAACGAGTTGAGACCTTTGGTTCCATGGTACACAATAACAAGAACAAACTTCATCTCTTTTATGCATTTTACTTATAAATCAATGTTTAAAAAACCTGTACATTTTGAGGGGGGGCATGGGGGTGGGGGGGGGGGGGGAGAAGAGAGTATCAGAACATGATATTTGGGTCTTAAGAACTCGACCTATTTACTGTCACAGTGGCCGATGAAGATAGCTGAGCTTCTAATTCAATTCGATTTCAATGTTCAGTTTAAGTGGAGGATCGAATGCTACACTTCACCTGATTAATAACAGCAAGATGAGGTCAAAGGTCAACATCGCAGATAGAGCTAGATGATGATTAAAAGAGAAGTTCACTGGTATCTGCAAGAATGGCTCGAAATTTGGGAGAGAGGGGAGGAAGAGAGAGAGAGAGAGAGAAAGATAGAGAGACAGGGGGAATGAGTGTGAGCGAGAGAGAAAAAAAGGGGGCAAGTGAGTGTGTGTGTGTGCGTGCGTGTGCGTGTGTGTGTGTGTGTGTGTGTGTGAGAGAGAGAGAGAGAGGGAGAGAGAGAGAGAGAGGGGGGAGGGGGGGGGGATGTAAGAACAGTCCATTTAGATATACCGTCCTTCATATAGTGTGGTTTAGTTACAAAATGTATTAGTTGGTACTTGATAGAGTCTTCTTTATTTTCTTCTGGAATCCAGCAGGGTGTGAACGCTTTGTTTAATTATTATATAAATTAACGCCTTTACGGCACTAAGGAAATATTCTGGCGGGTCGCTTTACCGTGAAATATGTCGCGTCTGACCTGGCAGACTGCTATTTGTGAAGACATCCTTCTATCATCCTTTGAATCCCTCTCTGGTATAAAGGAGCTTCATCTGTCACTCGCCAGTCATCGGTTAGCTATCCAGTCATTGATACATGTTTGTCGAAGGCTCAGCGATGGGTTATCCTCTATGCACCATGGCAGAGAGGGCGGGGGGCACAGAGAGTGCGTAATACTTCTCAATCAGCACCAGAACTTTGGGTATTACAACAAGTGCCATTAGTGAAAGTGAGCTAGCCGTTTAAGCTCTTCGTCGATGAGCTGGCGTCACTTTAGATTGATGGTGCATGAAGAGGGGAAGGGAAAGGTCGGGTGGGGGCAGACAGAACATGGAAGATGGGCGGGTGGTTACGGTGAAAATCACTATCTCTTTTGCAGGCCCTATAGTTATGTGTTAGTTCAATGGTACTTTACTCTTTTTTTCAAAGGGGGGAATGCTGTTTCGATGAGCTGGCGTCAATTTAGATAGATTGTGCACGAGGGATAAGGGAGGCAGAATGAAGCTAAAAGTTCATTGGCGGGTGGTTACATTAAAGTGACTCATTAACATTGCCTCAGATTTTGAAACATCCTGGATTTAGCTCATGCTGCAATCATAATTATAAACCTTTAGGGCAATCAGGATCCCAATGAATTGTACGAGCCGATCGCCTGTCTGATTATCAAGATATTTATAATAGGTAAGCGAAATTTCATTTTCCCATTTGTTAACGGTTTTTATAACACTACAGTCTATTGGTGAAAATGAGTATGGTAAAACCGGTCACTCAAAGATATTTACTCTTTTGACGCAATTCTTGATTATTTTCAATACACCATTATCACAGACACCGATAACACGTAGGGCCATGCATCTCAGATTTAACATTGCTAAACGATGCCTTTAAGCATTTTAAAGACCCTTTGGAGGCCAAAATATATATAAATCGGTGGTATGGTATATTATTTAATAAAAGGCGAACATTCTGTTTAGGAACTCCCCCAACCCAACCCAAATCTGTGGAACTCTCTCCCATTATTTCTTCGCGAAATTGACACCGTGGACCACTTCAAAGCTTCGCTTAAGACTCACACCTTCCTTCAGACATTTAAATGCTAACTCTATTAAAGGAGCTCGCGCCTTTGAATGTTTATGTCGCCATACAAATGCTGTGAATCATCATCATCATCATTCTCCAGAAAAAACGACATAGAGCCTAAACACGATCAACTGACCTGTACGTGGAATAATCGAATGATATTTCAAATAGATGATCAATTTTATTTGCATGGCTAGGGGGGCGCGTTGTGGCGTCAAGGGTTACCGTGCTACCTGCGCACACTGTCAAGGGTTCTTCAACGAAAGCAATCTTGCCGATTGTGTCTTTGAGATCGGTCTCGGGACTGATTTCCCTAAACGAAAGCATTGGGAATTTATCCGCGTTATCATGATATTGTATAATTATGATCAACGTCAAACCTTCACTTGACTTCTTCAAAAAAAGTCCATCCGAAAACGTACATAATTACCTTTACAATTCTTAATTTGTTGATTGACTATAGATGACTGCTGCTTTGTGGCGTTATTCAAATCAAACTATTATTAGTAGTAGCCTAGTAGTAGTAATAGCAATAGTAGTAGTAGTAGTATTGATATCAATATAATTTTATAATGGTTGAAATATTTGCAAAAGGGGAAAAAACTCCCTACACGAGATGGTTGGAGCAGACTTTCATTGTCATTTGGAAAGAGAGATAAATTGGATAAGGAGAGAGAGAGAGAGAGACAGAGACAGAGAGAGGGAGAGAGAGACAGAGAGAGAGACAGAGAGAGAGGGAGAGAGAGAGAGACAGAGAAAGGGAGAGAGACAGAGAGAGAGAGAGAGAGACAGAGAGAGGGAGGGAGACGGCAAATTATTTTAACATGTTTGATTGCGTTGCCATGTTTCAATGGGGCATCTCTTCTAATTTGGAGTCATTCGCAGGTGATATTATTACGTGTTTTATTTTTAGTATTATACCCGGATTCAATACTTAGTCTCCACAGGAATAATCTTCTTCAGATAAATTGGAAAATAAAAAGTTACATCGTTTTTTTCAGCGTTGACCTAGGTAAAATCAAATTTCGACAGGTTTCAAATCGAACTCTTGTGGTAAACAGTAAATATAACCTGTTGCATTAATCGGGGAACCCACTAGAATGCATTGATCCCATGATTGTTTTTTTCGTTCAAAGTGTCTGGGCTATATCTGAGGGATTCCCATGTAGCAATATAACAATTTTCAAATTTCTTTTTCGACGTCAGATGTGTCACGTTATATTCGGGAGATAAGAATATCAGGTTCCAACCTGCACACGATAAATCCGTGTTTCTTTGCGCCCCTCAAAGGAAAGAAAATCTTAGCATACTTGGCATTACTTGTATAAAATTAGGTCGGTACATAACAATTCTTCCACAGGTCTGGATAGGGTGTCTCAGCTCTTACAGGACTCAAACACCCTGGACAAAGTCGAACCTAGTCAATGCAACAGAATGATTGCTCTTTGTATGCCCTCCCTCGAAGAAAATGGTAACCTAGTCATCAACAGTCAACACGGCACTTGGAACCTATCGCTAACTTCGCAGCTGAATATAGCACTCAACGTGTTGAAGGAAAGCGACAGGTTTGTATTGCAAGGTATCAATACCATGTAGGTCCTGGGTTTAAGCGGGAACATTGAATAACACCTTTTTAAATTTGACTGCGCCATTAAAAAAATAAATGTTTACATGTAATGTTTGTAAACCATTAGCCTAGGTGTTATAGGCGACTGTGTGTGAGTTCGCGGAGTGATATTGGGCGTTGCGAAAGGGCCTCACATAGACGCAGAAGTGTGATCACTCAATGCCTAAGCTGTAATTGGTTCACTTTCAATGTTAGCATGGCTTAATTACTTTTTGAGATTAACTAGATTATGTCACGATTGTGTATAAATAGCCTACGTTAGAATAGCAAAGTTTTTTTCACTGAAAATCCATTAAGTTGAGAACTTGATTTATGAAGTCAATAAACAATAACAATAATAACAGTGCAGTCAAGGAATAAATGCTATCATGTACACATCTACCAGGGTCCATTACGCGTTGATTAATGTCTAGCCAAAGGACGTTCTTGCTGCGGCAGGGATTCGAACCCGTTACTTTGTGGTTCACAGTCTGGAGACTTGCCCACTAGAACGCAACACCTCTGATTACAACATTCCAAACCCGACCCCGATGTGACCCTTCTCGGTATTATAATCTCTCTTTATCCTGTGTCATGTTCAGTTGAATATCTCTGATGATCTGTGCTAGACCGTACTGAGCCAGGTAGAGAGAAGTGGCGAAGGATTAAGGAGGCATATGCACCAGTTGAAATGTGTCAATGAAACGCAATAGAACAAGGACATCAAGTGTTGCCAGGGTGGGTGTGTGTGTGGCGGGGGGGGGGGGGGGGGTCATATATCTTCTTTTCACGTCATATCTCCTTTCTTCTTTTCCTTTTCCTTCTCTAATTTCCCTTTTATCACTATTTATCATTTAAGGGGACCAGTACCCCCCCCCCCCCCCCCACCACGTGCCCCCGTATCCTCACCAGTCAACATAAGAGTTGATCTACTTTAGATGTGGACCAACCTAAAAGGAGTATGAGGCTGCATGTTAACACGTTGAGTACACTCAGCTCCGCTTACATTCCAATAATATCACCGTAGGATCTGACTTCTAAGCCCTTATAGGACTGTGTCTATTCAGATTTCCAAACGCTTATCCCATCCGTTACCCTTCATTTCGCTTAACATAAGTTAAAAATCATTTTTTTTAATATTTTGTCTTGAGATCGTTTATTCCCTTGCAATTTCCTCAACAAAATATTTACCACAATAATTTGCTGTTCCTTTTCCCTTTTTTCCATTTCCGCATCTTTTTCTCTCCAATTTACTCCTATACCGTCTTTTCTTTGTGTGTGTGTGTGTGTGGGGGGGGGGGTGCCCCTCCGTTTCCAATCCGTTATAGCTACTACTCCTTATTTGTTAGTTCTACTTCTATGTACTCTCACCAGCATTTCTCCCCTTTTCTGTCTTCGCCCTTCTCTTTCTCTCCCTCTCTCGCCATCCGAAACATTGTCCGCTCTCTTTCAATTAAATCCCCACGTTTCAAGTAGGATGAAATGAAAACGAATTTGATCTATGCTCTCATGACATTAAAGGTAGTATAACACTTAATCTCGACTAGAAATTATGAGTACAATTTGATTATCCTCTTGTCGCCTTATTAAATTTCCGCTCTCAGAACTCGACAGACGAAAATCCACTGTTTCCTGGGAACCCACGAATTCCCGATAGATCACATGAAATTGAATTCCAAACATAAAATCCAATGTTCGGGACTGACACTGACATAATACAAACATGACGACCTTCTGATGGTAAAACAGACTTGTAAGGACGAAATGCACGACCCACACAACAAAAGTATGCACAGATTTTCCTTTTTAATTCGATAGAAAAAACGGCGGCACAAGATTTTCATCAAAATCACTAACAAAGAAAAAGAAAACAATCTATATAACCCACAGCCTTGAGGTAGTTGTTAATGTTTAGACATGAATTAAGCGCACACATATTTGTACGTAGGTCTTTTCTTCACACATACCAATCTCAAGAATACTTAGAGCAGAAATTAATTTCCTGAGTGAACCATTTAATGAAGAAATTATATCGGCACTACTTACTCAAAATCTTTCAATTGCTCCATACATCCTATCTCTTTGCTGAATATTATATTATATCAGATTTGGTGCGGATATTTGACTACATTATTACGTTTTATACTCGCAATACCACTCTTTCTGTTTGTGTTTGGCATCCATCTCATATGATGCTCAAATTCTATTAATTTATCTTTCATTCATCTAGCTTCTTTCGAACGAGTGAATAAAATTGCTACGTCTACAAATATTTCTCCCTCACGTACTGCTACGTATGATTTATTTTGGTTTTGTTATCATGGTAATGTGCTGTTGGTAAATCCTGAACAGGTAATTCACATTGTTCCTCTGAAACGAGTTAATAACCATGCATTTTATAAGGAAGTTTTATAAGGTTATTAAAGGATATAAGCATTATTACGTTATTACTTTAAATGTGTATTATTATTGTAATCATTTTTTTTTTTAATAATAATTTTCATCGTTGCCTTATGATATAAAAATACAATTACAAAGTAATATGTCTGAAAGATTACGACGAAAACAAGTAGGATTCTCCTTTCAAGAATAAAAGTGTTGATAGTAAAGAAAGAAAGGGAGAATCGTATCAAGGAAGTTAGGGTTAAATAATGTCTAAAACTGTAATTAACTAATCATTAGCGAACTATGATTAAATCCATCAAAAAGTTTTAAGAAGCAGCATGATGGGTACTGAAATATAGGAAAACAATAGACGTCGATATTATTGAAACAATTATCTAATACTGGTATAATTGTCTATGCAGTATATTATCTGAATATGTACAGGTTAAATGTTTTAAGAATGTAAACTGTGTAATACGCTTTTGGAAATATTGTGTGCGGTTACGATTAAGTTTTAATAATGTTACAAGATGAAAATATTGTAGGAGGAAATTGAACTTCCATTTAAAGAAAGGGAAGTAAACCGCTTGAGTAAAATCGCAATTGATTAAGAGGACTCTGTTTTCTATTTTCTTTGGATTCAGTTTATAGCAGTGACTATTGATTGATATACCTTATATGTTCAATGATACCTCACTGTGGCTAATCATTCCAAGTTTTCCTCCATCTTCATGCTTTCACTGATGATTACCTGGTGTCGTATTCCTCTATCATACGCTGTTCTACTGTCCATCTGAAATACATCGCTTTACTTTCTAGCCACAACCCACTAGTGCATTTGAACGGGGGGGGGGGGGGGGGGGGGGCAATGGGGGCATATTTACCCTACAGAGCATTTGAAGGAGGGGCGATGGGCAAATTTTCCCTTCTGACATAATATTTCCGGCCAAGAAAGAGTAATGAGCAAGGAATGAAATTGTCTGTATTTTAATAAAGGTAAGATTAGTTTTGTATTGATAACGAATGAAACATAGACACGTTCTAAGAAACATACTCATGCGGTATAACCATTGGTATGTATAACAGTGATATTCAGCACTTTAGTTTTTACGGAGGGGGGGGGGGGGGGGGGGCTCCCCACCTGCAGAATTACATGCATTACCGCCAAAGTCTGAATACGCCACTGCGACTATCTCGCCCCAGATCTGATACATTTTGTCCCTATTCCGAAGTATCATCGAAGAACATGGTGCAGTCCATATTCATGATAATAGTAAGGAGTTGTTTTGAAGTAGACGGCCATCACCTGACAGTATCTGTATGATCATCTAGTTTAAAAGTGCATGTATACCATTTCAATTATATGTAAAGAGGGATTCTAAATAGTTAATATTGCTCCCGACTGTCTGGGGAAAAATAGAGAACTAGACCGAAGCCCTCGTGATAAGTGTAAGATTACCAGTGGGACATATACACCCCTGTCAAGAATTCACCTCGTTCTCGATCACGGGTGGGTAATACACCCCTGTATATCTGAATAAGGCTTAAAGGTGCGCTGCAATAGTAAAATGATTTACAATGTACTAATCATCCGGACTGTGTAATGATCTGTCTTAATTTGTTTTTCTTTCTGTTTCTGCTGTTTCTGCTGGCTCCCTGTATCTGTCTGTCTGAATCTATATCTCATTTAGCTTTCTCACTGTCCGTAGGGGTCTGCCCCTCATCCACATGTCTCTCTCTCTCTCTCTCTCTCTCTCTCTCTCTCTCTCTCAATTTAATTCAATTCAATGCAGTTCATTTATTTTTTCTCTTTCAATTGTTCATATTTACAATGATGGTACATTTTAACATATTCACATATTCATATACATACATATAGATTAGTTTGCACAATACAATACATTAAACAAAAATAAACATGAAATTGAAATGGAAGGAGGGCCGACTCTCTCTCTCTCATTTCTCTGTATAAAAAAACCCACTGCACTTGCAGTAAGTTTAACTTCTGCTGTGAATAAAAGAATATTTCTACTATAGGCTGATATAGGAATTAATTAATGCAACGACGAACATATTGGATTGCTGTACAATGCTCTTCAAAATAGACCTTCTACGACGCACTGGGTATTCGAAACCTTCGTCCATACGCTATTAAAATTAATTTGGATAGGATAGAGAAACGGCGTAGTGTGAGGTAAAGCTATGTGGTCAAGTGATGATAAAGACGAGAGAAAAAAAGCTGTATAGACACGGCCTATGATTCACTTATGAAAGTCACCCCCCCCCCCCCCCAAGCCCACCCCTCCTGATTCGATCTTGTCTGCATGTTTTTCGCGTCGTTTCTCGGCACAACTCACACAACAAACCGTATGGACAGCGCAACTTGGTGAAATGTTGCTGCTCAGAAAATATGAAATATTAATAATTGATACCTAGAAACTTTGGTGTTAAGATATATAATAGTCACGTGTGTATAGCGCTTAATAATACGTTTCTAAGCGCTTTACAAAGTAATTATTATTACCCCGGTCCTTGGGTTCAAATGGTTATCCGCATATGACAGTACACACGCTCCGCTCCCTTGGGAGTAATCCGGTCAGGTGCAGACAATGCCGATCCGACCACATTAACATTCGCATCCTACCATTTCCGTTTGGGAAGCTTGTAGATGCTGTTAAAATATTAGGTGTTTATTTTTCAGTACATGTAGATATCAAGGACAAATTGAATTATAAGGAAATATTGAGCAAAATTAAAAAACTACTGACGTGGTGGAAACAGCGTGACCTAACTTTAATGGGTAAAATTCAATTGATGAAAGTATATGGATATTCTAAATTGACATATGTAACATCACTAATGCCAGTTCCAGAGTGGGTATACAAAGAAATGGAAGTAATATGTTTTGATTTCTTGTGGAGAGGTAAAGATAAAATTAAAAGAGGTACAATGATTTTAGACTATCAGCATGGTGGGCTCAAAATGATGAATTTTAGGTTTGTAAAAGCACAAAGAATAATGTGGATAAAAAGGCTTGTAACAGGAACTCATGATATCAAATGGAAACAATACTTTATATATTTAATGAGACCGATAGGAGGTAATTTAATATTTTATTGCAATTATTGGAGAGATACAGTGAAACTCATGTTACCCTCCTTTTATCAGAATCTTCTGAAAGCATGGATAGATATGAAAGAATATGTTAAAACAGAAGAGAGATACAAAGGGAATGAAATATTGTATAATAATAATTTTATTCAACTAGAAGTTCAAACCTTATTTGAGGAAACCTTGTTTTTAAAAAATATATATCGACTTCATCACATTTGTGATGAAAATGGAGGATTGAAACCTGAAGCTCATTTTATAATGTTTGGTTTGAGCAGAGAGGAAATTGATAAAGTAAACAAAATTTATAAAATAGCCCCTTATGAATGGAAACAAAATGTTCAACCTTTAAAAAAGTCAATTCACACTGGCTTTAGTTTAGAATTTATTTTTTCAAAGAAAGTGTTTACATTTGAAGATTTAACTGCAAAAATGGTATGTAAGAGTCAAATTAAAAAGAATGTAGAAACAAACTCGGCAGGCGGCAATTTAATGACACTTTACAATATTCCAAGAAAAGAAGTAGAAAAGATATATGTTCAACCAAGGATGTGTACCTTAAGTAGTAAACTGTGAGAATTTCAGTTCAAACTATTGCATAATATTTTATATACAAATCATCATTTACATAGATTCAGGTTCCATGAAAATGGTTTGTGCTCATTTTGCAAAAATTTTGAAGAAACTTATCAACATGTATTCTTTGAATGTAATACAATAAAGGAAGTCTGGGGGAAATGTGGAGATAGACTTAATTTACAAATTCTGAAGAAATTATCTTGGAAAGAAATTCATATAGGAATAGATGACACTACTTTTAAAACAGAGCAATTATTGAACCACATTTTGATTTTGATTAAATATACGATTTTCCACAGTAGAGAGAAGGGAAACCCTCCGAAAGCAAAAGAAATGGAATATAGATTGTTGTAAAATAGAAATGAAGAGAAAAAACTTTCATTGGAAAGAGACACACTTTCAATTCATTTAAGGAAATGGGAAGCTTTGGAAAGTTTAGAATAAATGTTTTCAGTTTTTAATTTTCTCAATATACAACTTCCTGACCCTCCTCTCTTCTCTATTTTTTTTTTCTTTTTCTTTTCTTTTCTTCTTCTTTTTTCTCTTCTTTTCTTTTTCTTTTACTTTTGTTTGTTTGTTCGTTCTATGTTGGTGTGTGTTTTGTATACTATTGTACTTGTTATGTGTTTGAATGCTGTGTGGGGCGGGGGGTAGTAGGTGTTTTCTAGCTCTTTCTCTTTTTATATATATAATTTTGTTTGTCTCTAAAGGAAATTAAAGAGGAATATAGGTTAACAGTATATTGTGGAAAAGAAATAATTTGAGATTTATAATCAAACTGGTCGAGGAAATAGTTGTTTGTTTTTAGGTGAAAATATAATTTTGTTTATGTGAATATTTTTCATCTGAAAATGTGTAACTTTTGTATGTAAATGTAAAAGTTCATTGGCAAATTTATTAAGACCTATGTTAAAAATTATTTTGTTATTTTATATACAATGTTATAAATAATGTACAATTTTTCTTTATGAGAGAAATGAATAAAAACCTATGAAAAAAAAAAGAAGTACCTATCCAACACTTTGGTGGAGAGTGGCAACCATAGACATTAGTGACGCGCCGGGACTTAAAGAGAAGGTTGAGTTCTGGGAAGAGGTAAAAAATAATTTGTGAGCGTTATCATTGTTATTATGCAAGGGTGGAAGAACATCAGATTAAACATGTTCCCTGAAAAGCATGGCTCTTCAAATGCCTTCATATTCTAAATATGACATGAAAATCGTAAAAATCGGGGGGTAGGTTTTTTTCGCCATGTGCTCGTGTAGTCCCATATACATCATTCTGTGTACAGTGCTTGTAACTTTGCCAAGATTTGGCCATATTTCTTATCATTTTGATGATTCCAGAACCTTGAAATACACACAAATACTTATATACTAGATGATCAACCTTTTCTGATAGATTCTACACCGTTTCTTTCACAATGCAATCACATGACCAGAACTCAACTTCATCTTTGAACCGTGAACCATGTGATCCACAATGCGGTGACGTATTCACTAGACCACGGTACTTCTATAGTATTCCACATATACTTATTATTTACTTATTTATCTTTTTATTTATGTATGCATTTGATATTAATTGTTTTATTGTTTTAATATTTTTAAAGTTATTTATTCATTAATTATTTTATCTATTTATTAATGTACTAATGTATGAATTCATTCATTTATCTATTTGTTTATATTCAAAACAGCCTGTTTAGTATAAAGTATGAAATACATGTCAGGCGAACATGAATTAGAACATATACTTTTTTAAAGATAAAAGTGGTACTAAACTTCTACAATGCTCTGCGTTCAAATGGATAGTATATACACAGTTCTTAAACTACAACAATATATATTTGGTTTACTTTGGAATGTTTCAGGATACTACACACTGTAAACCGGGAGACATGACCGCACTGAGCTCAGCCTTACAAGGGATTTCAGTCCATCTTCAAAATTAATTTTGAATTAAGTTTTAAAAATTAAGTTTCAAAGCATCAATAACGAATGCTTGTCTATTGCAATTATTTTCTTATACCAGAAAACAAGAATAATCCTAGCCTTTCTTTCTGTCTCTGATCATGCAGGTCCATGTTCTGATGTATTGCTTTTTAATTTCATCTAATGGTTCGGCGAGCCCGTTGTAATTTACGAGATGAGATTTGTCCCTACATGTGGTTTGATACCAGGCAACGGCTTACATCCAGTGACAACAACAAAAAGCCATCACAGTTGCATCATGTCGTATCAGGGTTTGTTTTGCGTGACCCTCCAAAATAATATCCTTTCCATTACAGCGATCTTTGTCCTCCCTAATTTCACCCTACTTCGGGCATTAGTCCAGGGTATTTGGTGCACCGCTGAACACGGTTTTAATTAATGCAGCTTTAATTGCAGGCCACGGGTCATTAAAGCAAGCACTAATTAAACGGACCTTATGTAACAGAGAGGCTAGTTTGCTATATACTTGTAGGACGGCGGTCTATAAAAAGGACAGATTCGGTGAGTAATGAGTAAAATAAAACACGAACAGCACGGATATATCGATGGTTGCTTGGTGACGTACTCTTATATCTCTCAAATGAATTTGTTCACGAGAGATGATCATTAAGAACAGAGTTTGCATGATTTTGTTTGTTGGATATGTCTGCTACATCCTTTCCGTACACACACGTTCTCATGAAGTTTGTAACAAATCTTGATGATTATTTAACCAGTGGTGGCGGTACCCCCATCTTCTCCAAAATGAAGAAAAGGGTGTTTTCTGCGATCGAAAATGCCCCTCCCGCAATAGATTCAATTTATCTCCCAGAATAAAACTGCCCGTTCTATCTGATGTACTTTTATTTCATTCTCCTGCATTTCAAAAAGCAAGTACTGTGCATTTCTTACAAACGAAGGTTTTCCCCTTATAAGTTTTCCCCTGCAAAATAGCCTGATAACCCAAAACATCTCTTCTAAACAATTTCAAATTCATTTTCTTTAAAGAGAGAGAGAGAGCGAGAAGGAGAGAGCGAGAAAGAGAGAGAAAGAGAGAGAGAGAGAGAGAGAGAGAGGGGGGGGGGGGGGGAGGGGTAAGAGAAACATTCATAAAGGGACAGTGTCGTCACATCACCATATTTTATATGGAGATATTCATGGACATATTTACCTAAAACTATCTCGTTTCTAAATTTTGCGAGCGAAATGTTATTTCCTCTTTAAAATGCCCAAAGTGATATAAACAGTGTTGCCCATAAAATTGGAAGAGGCTAATTGTTTTATTATATCTCTTTATAAAATGGTTGTGACAATATTATTTATTTTTGGTAGATCACTTTAACTGTTATAGATTAATCAATAAAGTTCTGAGAAGAATATAAACCATACCTATAAAGAAAATTCATATTTTCACAGCCGTGTCATGAAACAGCATTATGGTTAGCAGTGTAATTGGGCATCTTGAGGTTTCTGATTGGACAAATTTCAGTTGGACAAATTGTATTTGCCTTTTGAAGTTTAACAGACACACAGTCTACATACTCTCTCCATCTCTTTTCCCGTATGTCTTCTATCTTTCACTCCTATCTCCATTTCTTATTATTCTCTGCTGTACACTACATCAAGAACCCAGATCGGATCATTCCAAACATTTTTCGATAATCGTTTAATGCATCTGTTGCAACAGATTTCATATACGACCAATAATGTTGTCCCCACGTTACTGATTCATATAATAATATAATCTTTACAGAGCATTTTCGAGTAATCTATTTCCTTATATCATCTCACATTTAATATCTATCCATTTCCTTTATCTCTCCCCTCGTTCGCATCTCTTTCATTTGCTCGTGCCTCCCGTATCTCCGCCACTGATGTAGGACATGCTTTTTTTTTTTTTTTTTTTTTTTTTGGGGGGGGGGGGGGGGGGTTATTTTATCGGGAGCTAAATGGTTTAAAAGTTGTTATTCACAGTTCATACATTCGAGGTAATTCAGGATTAAGCATTTCCCCCTTCTTATGTAAAAAATTAACCCAACGAACTATAAAGATTTTGGGTATATCCTCATTTCTTTTGCAATATACTAAAAAAAATATATAAAAAAATACTAAAGCCCTCCCCTCCCCCCCCCCCAAAAAAAAAAAAAAAAACCAAAACTAAATCGAACACATTGAAGGATAATAATTCATACATAATCTTCTGAGAACGGGTCTTTGAAAAGATTATTATTTTCATAACAATATGAACGTCATTTATTTAAATATTGTACATGGCAAAAAGTACAAATCTGTAAATTAAACAATTTTTCACTCAAGCAAGGTCGATATTGTATCCTCTCGTGCAGTAACCTATGAGTTATTTTCACAACTCAATCTACCGTGGCATTCTAATCCACTTTGCACGTCAATTCGCTGACCCGAAGGTTCACGGCACCTAGCAGCTTTCAGGTGGAGCAGCGCACATCAAAGGACACAGCGCCGCTAATCATAGACATAGCAAGGTCGATATAGGGGTAAATACTTGAATTATATGTGGGTGGTTTACGGGATTGTGTGTGTGGGGGGGGGGGGGGAGGGGGTAAGGAAGACATGGAAGAGACAGTGATGACAAGTGAGGATAGACAACAAGGATGAACCATGAAGACGAAGATAGAGTTGATTCAGCTGGGACAATGTGTCACAAGCTTAGAGAGAGAGAGAGAGAGAGAGAATGAAATATATATATATATATATATAAAAACATATATATAGAGAGAGAGAGATAGAGAGAGAGAGAGGGGGAGAGTGAATAAGAGAGAAAAAGTGGATGAAAGGGATCGAGAGGCAGAGCTAATGAGGCCATAGTAAACATCCAACATGAATCATTATTTTACAAATAGTCTACAGTGAATTGAATGTGTAATGTATGTGATGAAAGGAATCCTAAAATATAGGATCCCCTGCGCCCTTGGTAATGGTAAAATAGAATGAAAGGAAGAAGAAGATGTGGGGAAAAAACATCGACATCGAACATCGAAATTCCGAACCGAAAGTTAGATAATTATTATCATTTTCTTACGTTAACAATTATTCACGTGACCCCTTTTTGTTTGATCAGATATCTGGTTATTATAGAAAATCATGATATAACAAAGAACAATAATCTTTCGGCAGATTCAGAATTCTGTAAGAGGGGTGGGTGGCACTGCTTCGGAATATTAAAGGGAAAACCAACTGTTTTTATAGGAAACTACTGTAGAGGAAAGCAAAAAAAAGCAGAGAAGTAGACTGGTGAAAGTTTGAATGAAATCGGACAAAAGATGAAAGGTTATGAGTTTTTAAAGTTGTAATCACTATGGTAATGGACATTTTAAATGGGCTGATTCGTTATGTCTCTTTGATGTAGTGGCGGGCAACTTTCTCATTTGTTCCTGCACACAAAAAGGTATGACTCAGGAGCGTATTTTCTCTTTAGAGGACCTTTAATAACATGCTATCCATAATATCTCAGGAGAAAACAGAAATTAATTATATTTTTGTCCGGATTCTTGTACACGACAAACGGGAGAGTTATTTGCGTTTAGGTCCCAACGCACTGACCTAACTGACAGTTTGAGATTGCAAATATTTAGTGATCTTATCAATATAGCACTCATAATTTCTCAATTTTGGTCCGATTTATTTCAGACTATCGCCATTCTGTTTCTCTTCTTTTTTTATTGAAAGGGGGACAGAGAAATACCAAGAATGCTCCGGGACACACTTCTAGCTCTTCTGTGTAGTTATAGGGTATTCCAGCTGGGCTTAAAAAAGGAGAGGATGTGTGCAGTTTGCCCCGCCCCCCCTTATTCTCCAATGGGATTAGCAATTTGTAGCGTTTACATCATTTTGAACTTTAAAGAAGAAGAGAAACATTTTGCGAAAAGGGCGAACTAAGAAGTGGGTTGTGTGGGTGGATGCCAATACTGATGATCATATAACGACCAACTGTACTTTGTTTCCTTCATTGGTTGGTAGACACATACCTCCGAACGCCTTCAACCAACGTCAACCGACCACTATCATCTTCTTCTGAGACCCATCGGCATCGCACGCACACTGTCCGTCTGTACGCCCCTGGGTGCGTGACCGTTCAAACCCGCCGCCTCTCCTTCAGTACGTAATAATGTTTTCTGCTCTCTCATTACCGTCACCCTGCTTCACAAACACGGTTCGTCAATAGCAACATCTATACTATTGCTATTTCCGCTCAATCAGGCACAATACATTTTTTTTTACGGATTTACAGAAGTTTTCTTCGCAACATTCTTATTGTTTTTATGATTCCGTCAACCTCGAGATAGAGTCACAGAATCGACTCGAAACAATAAGAGTTCTGCCCTCTTTCGGGTCACGACACTTTCGGCGCGGCGGAGAGCTGTCAGGAAGCCGGCTGTTCATACATCGTCAAGACTCCTCTCAATCTCATCTTCTGTTGACTCTAACCCTGGGTATAGTTTCTTGAAGGGTGTGAGAATTAGAAACTCTTCTTCATGAGTTCTGAAACCTTGAAGCATACCATGGAATTACAAGGAGTCATCGCGCTTTAATAGTGAACAGACGCAACTTCTTCAAGAGTGAAGCTTGGATCATTAATTTGGACGTAATTTCGGTTCGGAAACATTCGTGATATTACTTTGAGGACGTTTCGGCATCCTGATCGGGATAAACAGGTTGTGTTTGATCTGAATATGAATGGACGATTTTTTGCATATTAACTGGAACATTTCTCAAGGATTGCTATGACTTTGTCCGTCATCTAATGTATGTAACCTCAAGAGTCTTTGCCTTGAACATAATTTCACGCTTGTTATGTGCAGACGTTCAACATTCCAGGAATATTACAGATTTTGAGACCCAAACCAAGGTAAGATTCTCATGTTTCATGAATGTTAAAAAGAAATACTTCATCCACAATATTGCTTCCTCCTCTCTTTGTTTCTCTAGCTCCCTTCCAAAATATTTAGGGCAAATCAACATGGTTTGTCCCGGGAATGCCTTTAATTTTTACAGTTTGCTTTGCTTTGCTTAGTAGTAGTAATAGTAGTAGTAGTAGTAGAAGTAGTAGTAGTATAGTAGTAGTAGTAGTAATAATAGTAGTTATGTTTCATATAAAAACAACAGCATGAGACATACAAAGCGAAATATATACATAATAATATCCACGTTTGGATAGCCCTGATCAGCAATATTAACAGCATGATATCGCTGGTTTTCAGTGGTGTCCGAGGTAACGCGTAGTACAAAATAAATATACAAATGGTACAATATAATGCAACACATCTAACGTTAACGATACTAAAGAAAAACAAAATGAGATAAGCAATACATAAGAATCGGGGAGTGGGGAGTGATGTTGTTTGAAATGAGTATACAATAATAAGGAATGTGCAACTTGACTCTTTATAATCTCAGGGTTCTATCGGGCAGAACTTTTCGAATTTCGATTACATATCATTTCGTGTCATGTTCCGACTGATTATAATACTACATTTCGTCAAGTCCATGAACCATTTTCCTCTTCTTGTAGTACATAATAATAATAATACTATTTAATTTTTATATAGCGCTTAATACAAATGTCTCTAAGCACTTTACAAATATACTATGCACAAGGAATCTTGAAAGTTTGAAACATTCAAATCAGATTGCTATGATCACATGTAATTTGGATGTTCTGTATTCCATTTCGAAACTAAACATCTCATTCTGCTGGTTGTGCTCCATATACGGTACATTTAAGCTCCATACATAATATTGAATATAGAATGGTGGACTTAGTCTTCATTTTTGATCAATCGCCCCTTCACGCCTGTGAATCTTTAAACACGTAACACAACAGGTGAGCAGGTGTATGTCTGGCTCATCAAAGCGTTTTCTAGAAGTCATTTTTATGCTTAATCAGTCGTCTGCTTCAAATGGGTGAACGCTTTCTCTTCGACAAAAAGACAGAGGTGTTTTTTTAGCTGTATGATGAATAATTAGAAGGAGAAATGCAAAGGACAAACCTGGTTTGGAAAGGACCTTCGTTATATACCAAATAACCCATTTTGAATTTTTTGAAATGAACCATGCCCTGCAAATTCGTTGTTCAACGACTTTACACAACATTGGGTGGTTGTGTAAAATAGAATTACACAACTTTACACTGCAAATTCGTTGTGTAATTTGTAATGTGGGCCCTTATTTCCGAGTGCACGATGCAATGAAAGAAAGGCAAACAAACATTCATCAACTTGTAGACATGTCGATCATTATCCAACCTAACTCTACAAAACGAAACAAATGACACCCACTAGACCACGACACTTCACCATGGTAACCGTAAACTCATTTGCGATATCTTCGTAAGGCCATCTTCCTCATTTCAACATCCTTGTTATCTTGAAGGTGAAAAAGGAAGAAATATTATCCACCCATACAAGTTGAACTATATCTGTCCATTCTGTCTCAATGGATGTCAGTATTGTGCGCAGGAGACAGTACATTTATCTTCAATTGTTTATTTCATATGGGCGCCCTTAATTTGAATAATCATTGTTTCGTTACGACACAGATTCTATCTTTAATTTAATACAAATTACAATTTTAAGTGCAGAGAGGTGTCTATAAAATACGAACGGTAGCTGTGTAATTCATTTCTATGTCTAGACTACTAATTAACTTTTGATAGAATACTTTTGATATTGTTCATTACATTCGCAGGTGAATTTTCGATTACAAAAATAGATTGCATATTATGAAACAACTTAGTAACCACGTATTAAAGGTAAAGACCAGTAATGGTCATGCGATTGCATTGTGAAAGAAACGTTGTGGAATCGATCAGAAAAGGTCGATCATCTAGCATCTAGCATCTGCAAGGTTCTGGAATCATCAAAATGATAAGAAATTTGGCTCATTCTTCGTAAAGTTACAAGCACTATACACAGAAAGATGTATATGGGACTACCCTATCTCTCTCACCAGACCATGAGAGAAATAAATTTACCAAATATATGAATAAGTAGGCGGTTTCCCGGCAAATTTTTTATCATCATGTATTAGTCAAAACATATTCTTTCACATGATTGGTAATGAGAGCTTCCATTTCATTTTTTGAAATTGGGGCGTTGCCAATACTGGTCTTTACCTTTAATGATTAACGATAGATCTAGACTAATAGAAAATATAGATGATGATCCCATTAACCGATGACAATATTTGTCTGCCCCTGTGAGTCGCTATCAGCATTTAATATCCGTCTGAAACCAGGAGGGCATCAACGCATATACAGAGTTAATGAAGTTCTGATTTCCAACATACGACATAATTCTAGTTCACATGACATATAGATCTACATTACGCCATCTTTCAGAAAGTCAGCCTGATAGCTTATGGCATGCTCGGAGCGGTATATCCAGCCATGACTATACAAACCGCATGTCATGGTAATTCAATTTTAGAGGTGAATAGATGCCTTCTTCTCGCCCCCTTCACCTTATGATTTGAAGTACGTGGACTTGTTTAGATCTTTTATACCTTGTTGTCAGATCAGCCGAGGATATCTTTTCTCCAAACATACCAGTCCACACTTGACTAAGCTTCACGATTCTTTTCATCGTTAGGACTTAATTACACCCATCCCTGAATGATCATACCAGGGACATGCTAGAGATGTCCCTGATCATACTTAGATCGGGTAGGGTTAGTGTGTACACAAGTATATGACTTTCTCTCGTTGATCTATATTTCTCTGTCCCACCCTCCCCCACTATTCTCACCCCTCTCTCACTCACTCTCACACACTTGTGTGTTAACTTTGCCCTCTTCCTCTGTTTCTCTCTCTGATTATCTCTCTCTCTGCTCTCTCCAGCTCTATTTCCCCTTTTTATTCTCTCTGTCTAGATATTTATGACACAATTTCTTTCTCTCCATTTCTCTCTCTATCTCTTTCCCTCCCTCCCTCCCTATCCCACCCTCTCTCTGTCACCCGCACACACTTATGATTGTATTTGTCGCCTCTGTCTATTATTATAATAATTAATATATCTCCTTTTGTCTCTCCCTTTCACTGTTTCTGTATCTGTCTGTCTATCACGCTCTCCCCTTCTGTCTGACTCTCTATCTGTCTGTCTTTCTGACTAATTGACTGCTTGTCACTCTCTCGCTTTCTCTCTCTCGCTTTCTCTCTCTCTCTCTCTCTCTCTCTCTCTCTCTCTCTCCATCTCCTTGTATCCCCCCTCCTACCCTTCGTTTTCCATTCATCCATGCACCCCCCTCCCCCCTGTCTGCAATCTTCCCTCGGTCCATACTATGCAGTGACAATATTTGCACCGCATAAACCCGCATATTCAAATGATTTAAGACTCTAATGCTTTTCTGAATATACGTCATGTAAGGACCAAGCTTACTACACTGCTCTCACCCTTTTAATTATAGACAGGCTGACCCTTAAACGTAAACGTGTTACTCCACACTGCTGTTATGAAGTTTTTAAATGTTTTTCACACATTGAAGACCACAATCGATATTTGGTATTGCAGGTTTGACAACAACTGTCAACGACCACAAACATTCAATTGAATGCTGTTATACCTCCTTCCTGCCAATGAGACAGATACCAGACCGGACGAAACATTACTTTATTGTGAAATGACAATCAGTTTATCAGTTTGTGTTTTGGGTTGGGTTGCGGCTGTGTGACTGAGGTATTAGCCATGCCATTGATTGGGATAGTTTGGCCAGCCCGGATCGAGCTGGGCATATTATGGTGAATACTGCTTTCTTGGCCAAGTAACATAAAAACAAATTGAATATACGCCAAATTAGGACCAACCATGTCAACGCAAACCAAGTTGGTCCAACTCTGTGTATAGTTGGCTCTGGGTGTTAGTGTCGTTAGAATAGATCGGTTTACTAGACATATTCAAATTGTATGCATATTTTTTAAACAAAAGTTACCCTTGATAACCCGAAAGCTTTCCCGAAGCTTGCCCGATATAGCAACACGTATTATATGCAGACTGGATTACAAGTAATGTAGTTCATACATAAATGGAATAACTTGTCACAAGGTCCCCGGGAAAGAATCATCGATAAATGTGTCTATATATCATGTGACATACACCTTACTACCTAAGAGACCGACACCACACTATGAACATGACTGACAAAGAAAGCGGACAAAATATACAGTTCCTCAGGTAGACAAAGGAACATCCCTTCACTGCTATTATGTAAAAATGTGTAGAACAGGTGTCACATGCATATTCACCTTTTTACATAATAGCAGTGAAGGGATGTTCCTTTGTCTACCTGAGGAACTGTATATTTTGTCCGCTTTCTTTGTCTGTCATGTTCATAGTGCCAGACCGCACCAGAACGAACAAAAATTACCTGACGGTAATTACCGAATAGCCAAGTGTCAATCACTTTGAAGTGGGTTCGGTGGTGTGACTGACTTATCAATATACGAATGGATCAAATCGATATCCACCGTGCCTCTACTCTTATATATTTCAAGTACCGCTGTATTTTGACGCGGTCCGTGTCTTACGTCATAAAGGTAGACGCCACAATCGGAAAATGTGGAGTTTATCACAGTTGCGTATCCTCAAAGTTACAAGCCAGCTGGGCAGGGGGGGGGGGGGGGGGCGGTAATCTGCACTGGAGAGGTATGTGGGATCGGGTAAAGTACGTGTATGCTTCAAGTGCCCAGTGCTAAACACCCTCTGCAAGTTTCAAGGGAAATACCAAGCTTACAAATTGGCTGTTCAATTTTGAAATCATGAACATATATATGTTTTATACAGTTTGTGTACTGGAAAGTATTTAGAAAAAGAAAAAGTTTCCTATTGAAGTTTCACTCTGATGTCATTAAGCTCCTTGTAATTATTATGACGTCATATTTGCCTCAAAGTTGTGAAGAACATCTACAATCAATATAGAGAATGGTTTATTGTTCACACTATCCAAGGAGGATATGCACTATCACTGCCTATTGGAGACTTGTCCTGTTTAAGTTTACATTAGACAGGTGAGTAAAGAGAGGAGGTAGATTAAAGGTACTATGTCCCATTTGCAGGCCAAAAAAATGAAAAAGTTAAATTCCAACTGCATTTGAAAGATAATATTAATTTAGAACTTCCCTAAAAAAGGTGGAGCTTGAAAATGTCTTCAAGTGGGAAAATAACGACTATTAGTTGTCAAATCGACTTTAGGGCTATAGAGCCCAAAAGTAATAGTCTTGATTTTCAGACAATTGTACTGAATGGTCATACGTTTTATGCTGCGCAAAGATTCAATCAGTTTAATCTTGGCCATCACAAGAAGTGGGTTATTGATGTAGACAAATGCTCATGTACCCTTTACAACTCTTTTCATGTATGTTATTACCAAAGAAGAAAAAAAGCCAGTCAGTCACTCAATAGTGTCTGACAGTGAAGTCTAGCAAGTAAACGGGTTTCCTTGCATAATTTGAATATGAGGACACTGCTAACGTTTAAATTTCACAGATAGGACATACATTACATATTCATAATTCCTGCAAAGTTCTACAGCATTTGAGGTTGGCTGCAAAAGGGACATAGTACCTTTAACTTTCAGCAGGCTTATCTTAATTTTTTTTTTTTCTTGTTTTCTTTTTCCCTTTCACAGGGATCCTTTATTAAATAATATCGTTCACATTATTATGTATACAAGAATTGGTTTTTACATGCAGAAATTCAAAATAATATTCCTGGCCATTCAAAATATGATAAGAAAATACATTTATAGATACCGGTATCAGTTACAAATTGAAGTTCACTTTTTAAAATAAATATCACAGATTTAGTTGGCAAAATGATTTTAGAAGAAATAAACAATCAGAAACACTTTGCAAAAAGTAACCACTTTTTCACAAATTTCTGTTCTTTCAGATTTGTTTTACATATATACTTTTCCATGTTATAATAACACTTTATCGCTGATATTATGTTTTCAAAAACTGGCAAACACTGTTTACATTTGGCTGCAAAAATTTCTTTCCTGACTATAATCATAATACAGTTGACGGCACTGTTATTATTACCGTGAAACCCAAACAACTTATTTTGATTATTACGAGACAACCAATACTCGAGTTTAGACCATATTTCGGTTGTATGAATACAGTAACAAAATGTATAATCGTTTCTACACTGTTATTACAGAATGTACATAAGTTATCTGTAACTAATTTAAATCTTAACAAAGCATCTTTCATATAAAGAATTCTATTCAGTAACTTGAACTGAAACCACCTCATGTTAACATCGACAATTGAATTAAAGGGAAGAAAATAATACGAACTCCATACAATATTGTCAAGGTCAAACTCCTGTTTCCACTTAGTAAGACTTTTACATTCCTTTATAGTATGTTTCAATAAAGAACAGTATATATGTGCACAACCTTTTTCCACTTTTATTATTAATAACAATGCTTCCGGGATGATACATGTAGGTTCAATGACCTTTGGTATGACATTTTTATTAAAACCAAATCGAATAGCATTACAAAAGCCATAATATTGAAGAAAGTTTACATGTACATTGTATTTATGTTGAAAATCAAAGTATGAGAGAAATGATCCATCTGTTTTTAAAACATCGTTAACAAAACGTACCCCCTTAGCGCACCAAGACTTATAATAAATTACGTTATCATTAACTTTTATTTTAGGGTTATTCCAAAGGGGTTGACATGCAATATCATTTACAGTGAATTGAGTAAGGTCTGAAAAGGCTGATAATACTTCTTCCCAAAATGGGTTTCGTATTGTAGTGGCTAATTCTTTGTAATATTCAGCCCCCATGAATAACTGAAGAGATGTATACGGTGGAGGTAAGAATGATTGGAACATTATGAAGAGAGAAACTTTCAGAACAAATAAATCTTCTTATCCATGATATCTTAAGTGATTTACTTAAGATTTATAACAAGTCTGCACCCTCCATGCATATAACGTTTGAGATGTTTACTGAAAGCATTAGTGTTGTTTAACAAAGCCACGATGTTAGACCACTTTCCAGCGATGATCATTATTAATACCTCGCAAGCTTTTTGTACGTAACACGTACGGCTGTGTCCTAACAACGTTAATTGCGAGGACTCAGAATTGTTTCCCATATAATATGGTTAGGCTCATTAAATGTTCATTCTGATCCGTCTGCCCCCCTCTCAAGAACGAGATACATTAAAATATTTTTCTACCTACTATGTGCCCATTTTTCGGGCGTTTTGATATCTGACGCCATGATACAAATTATGTTATAAAAACTTCATGATTGACGGCAAATTGAAAAGTTCAAAACTATTTACCATCATATAAAATTGCAATCCCAACTTTGAACAAATTGTGATTAAACATTTAAAAAATATATTATCCAGTATTTCAAGGATCAGGTATCGTCAAGCTAGCTTTGTTTCGTGATGAAGATAATGCTATTAATCATAATTGGAAACATAGTGCCTGATAGTCATGAATGGCGCAGTCTGGCAAGCCTCTAAATTAATGATCATTAATGGCGCCGCTTGTATGCATATCCATGGCACATGCACTTAAATGATTGAAATTAAATCAAGATATTAGCAAAAGATTACCGTTGGAATATTGTTAATCGTTACAAATTTTAACAAAATGTGATGACCATTATCTTAATTGATGAGAAACGCTCCTAATATGATTAAGATAGTTCATCCGAGAAATGTTAAAACAGATTGTACAAACCTGGCGAGTTTAACCACGCCTCTCTCTGAACTTCACCACCCTTCTATTACAGACTGGTTAATTTGGTATCGGCAACAAAGAATCAATATAACAGACATAACAGCAAAAGTCTAACATGCTCATGAATCGTGAAGATAATTTCGGCCCTATATCTATCCAAAGAAATATCCTCCTTGATCTATCTACAAATTTAAATTAATGCCAGCGGGATAGTGATAACTGTTTTTTTGCTTTATTATAGGTAAAATACTGATTGATTGTAATAAGTTTGCAGGTAATACAAAGTTTTGGGAAATTTTGAAAATTGGGTGGATAGTGATTCTTTACATTTTTTTATATTTGGATGCCCCTGTAGATGTATTATAAGCACTAGAAAAATTAGCCCCTGAAACACTTCTGCTTCGAGAAATATTGAATATAAAAATTTACCGGTGCTCCCGGTAAATTTTGATAAATTTCAATTAGCGCCTACTGCCGTACCATGGTAGCTGCGACCATGGAAATCTCAGAATAAGTAGATGTGATATATAATTTCCAAACGGGAATAGCTAATCGGTCGATTTTAGTCAAGAAACATCATTGTATAGCTTAATTAATATCTTGACCTTGAGAGGGAGCTATACAACATAAAGAGTGTATTATTTACAATTTCATAACTTTAGACTCGATTTTAACTGCGACAAGTATCACTGAATAGTGTAGGATCGCATAATGCTTCCAATATGTTCATTTGAACCAATTTCATGACCCCATACCAAAACTTTGTATTACCTTTAAAGCGATTTCTTTTCATTTTCTTCGTAATTTTTCTTTTTTTACTACTGCAGCTAGAAGGGATTAGACCACACAGCGAGCCATCAAGGTCACTGTGACAGGTGGCTATCTCATTAACTCAGCTCTCATTTAACATAAGAAAAAGAGGATCATGGGGGAACAACAGGCACCGATTTGGGAAGTTTTCTATATAGAGGGAGCAAGTAGCTACAAGTAGGACAGTGTGCCTTTAAGCCTTTAAGCCTCTATTTTATTTTCCGGCAAATTCTCTCCTGCCACTTCCAGACTTCCTCTTCTTTCTGAGACCAGGGAGACCTACAAAGCACGCAAAGTTTTTCCGATGGCCATACTTTTTCTGTATCAAAAATCGTTTCGCTTGTGACCAACCAAACGCACTGCTGTTAACCTCTAATCTGGCCGGGGTTTATGACTTCACATCAGCCTGTGACAGATTCAACCGATCGGTACTTAAAACCCTTATCCCAAACCATAATGCTCTTTTTATCGTTTCACGGTCATTGGATATACCACACACAGGCAGAGCTTATAAGCGATAATATTATTCCCGAGAAAGCATAAGAAGAACAGTTGGATAATTTTTTTCTCCAAAACAAGTCGTTTTTAGCCCCAAAAGCGAAGCAATGTGGAAAAGTATAACAATTTTATTTTTTATTTTGATAGTTCTGTAAGTGAGAAGAACGATAATTTTATTCCACTGTAACCTATCATACCTATTTCAATGTATTGACGATATATAAGCACTGATATCTTTGATTAGGTGGCGGTATTACAGTACATGTAGTTAGTAGGACCTCCGTAGTTCTACCTCCAGACTTATTTTAACCTAATTTATGAAGGGGTCAACCATAGCGTAGCAACTACATGGGGTTACACCAGAGTTCTATGTTACCCGGTCTCAACGCTAGACTAGATTTGGAAAAATGATGAATGACCCGCTTGTTGGAGGATGATGTTCTTGTTGGTTTTGCACCAATCTGACAAAAGACAAACACCCATTAGACTGATCCCTTCAAGGAATAGCTGGCATTTCGTGGTTCAAGGGTTATATTCAGCAGAGATAATATACACAAAGGGATTTCTGAAATCGAAAGGAGTACTGGGTCAAAGGTTACAACATATCGCTCTACATTAAGCATTATCTTCCAGCATATCAAAACAAATCGTAACATTATTGAAAATCATGAAATACCAGGCACTGACATTAGTGTCTCTTTGAAATGATATACTAGTCATCTGACATGAATCAAGTTAAAAGTTCCTAAGGCATCAAGAAAGGAAAGATATAGAACCATATAGGAATTTAGTCGATAAGTTGAATAGCCTCATGATGTACATGTTTGCCTTACACCATGGTGTAATCACAAAGTAAACAATTTAAAATCAGTCTCTACTTGTAACCCTTTCTGAAATAAAAGGAAGCGTCGCTTCACATGTCACAACTCATGTTATTTGTTATATTACTAGTTCATAATGTAAAAGATAACAGGTAACTGCGATCTAGTCTTTTATTGTTGTGAATGCGTTTCTCACAATGTAAATTCAACTGCATCTTGCATTTAAATACCTCCACGATATTATTCAAAATATTCAAAATAAATTAACTAGTGCCCTGAGTAAAATTAATGTAGTTTTAAAAACGAATATGTTGGTATCGACTCTCGAGATAACTGTTGTTCGAATTGATTGTTCAGGATTACTGTGCCTAAATGAAAAATAATATTCTGCGCATGGACCAACGATACCCCCTTTTACGATACTTTTAATGACAGAAAGAGAAAGAGAAAGATAGAGAGAGAGAGAGAGAGAGAGAGAGTCAGAGAGAAGAAGGGGGGCATTTGGGGCGCTATCCTCTTTCATTGTATCTGGATTTGGTATGATATTGGTTATATTATAGGTAAAGACCAGTATTGGAAACGCCCCAATTTCAAAAAATGTAATGGAAGCTCTCATTACCAATCATGTGAAATAATATGTTTTGACTAATACATGATAATATCGAGGAATATGCCTATCCAGCTGTCTTGGCAAATTATTTTGTTCGGTTTTAAACCGACGTTTAGTACAGTTCCTTGAAGACAATGAACTGTATAAACCCAATCAAATTGCGTTCAGAGCGGGCTACAGAACGTCTGACCACATGTTTGTTCTAAAAACAATAATAGATAAATATGTAAGAGGCCGGGCAAAGAATGATAAGAAAGGTTTATATATATGTTTTATAGATTTAAGGAAAGCCTTTGACAATGTTTGGAGGGATGGTCTTTGGTATAAAATGTTAAAACAAGGTATTGGTGGTAATTTTCTGAGAGTGCTACATGACATGTATTTAAAATGTAAAGTATCCATAAAACTAGACGAGGGCGTCACCTCATGTTTCAATACGAATACTAGTCCACTGCCTGGACTGTTCTCTACATATACATGATCCGTGCGCGCTCACATATTACTAGTACACCATAAGGTAAATTGGTGGGGAGTACGCATTTCATACACGCGCGCGCATTTGGGAAAGGGCAAAAGATTAAAACGACCATCAGCTGGTCTATACGAATACCGGAGTAAAACAAGGGTGTGTCATTAGCCCGACATTATTCAATATGTTTTTAAATGATGTTGTAGATATTTTTGATACCTCAGTTAGTGAACCAATAACGCTACATGACAAGGACTTGAACTGCATAATGTATGCAGACGATCTAGCAATTATTTCTAAATCCCCTCAAGGAATGCAATACTGTTTAGATAAATTCACTCAATATTGTAACTCTTGGATGTTGAATGTTAATGTCACCAAAACTAAAATAATGATATGTAATAAGTCAGGCAGGTTGAATGATAAGAGTGATTTTGAAATAAACGGGGAAAAACTTACCTCGGTAAAGGAAATGAAATATTTAGGCATTGTTTTTAGTAATAATGGATCGTTCAAAATGGCGACAAGGGACTTAGCGGATAAGGCCAGGAGAGCATTATTTAAACTTTATAAATCTTTCGGCAATTATACGCCCAGTATTAAAACCTTATTACACCTGTTTGATGCAACTGTACAACCAATTTTGCTTTATGGATCCGAAATTTGGGGTGCTAGTGCAATAGACATGAAGAAAATTCTTCAAATAGAAACAGGGAAAACAGGACTGTATTATAAAAACGATTTTGAGAAAGTACACATTCAGTGTTGTAAAAATATCTTAGGGGTAAACCGCAAATGCAGCAATTTAGCAGTTTCAGCTGAAATTGGAAGGCATCCTCAACTTATTCAAATTGCAATAAACATGCTCAAATATTGGATACGAATACGGAGTTTGGATGAAAATGGCCTTGTCTATAAATCTTTTGAAGAAAACAAAAAATTAGTAAATAACGAACAAAGCTGTTGGTTAATGTCAATTCGGGATATCTTTAGTTCACTAAATATTTGTAATAATGGAAAGGAGACCGTATTGGACCCTGAAAATATACAAATTTCTCATAAAGATTTTGTCGAGTTATGTAAACTTTGTTTGGAAAGGAGATTTGATGAACAATTAAAACTAGACTTATTTGATGATAGGGATACCCGTAAAGGAAATAAACTCAGAACCCTCAGACAATTTAAAAACTCAATCAAGCAAGAAAAGTATTTATCTCATATACCAAATATAAATTTAAGAAAAAATATCACCAAACTACGTCTAAGCGCGCACAACTTACCCATAGAAACAGGAAGGTATAAAAGACCAGAAAAAACTCCCCCGAATCTACGATTCTGTGAAGACTGTAATATGAATCTTGTAGGAGATGAATTCCATATAATTATGAAATGTGACAAGTATAAATATTTACGAGTAGATTTTATAGAAACAATTAGTAATCTGGAAGAAAATGTTTGTAATTTGGATAGTCAAGAAAAATTCATATTCATAATGAGATTAGATAATGAAGTTGTAATAGATAGTTTTTCCTTGTTCACCAAAAACATAATTGCAATGAGGGGTAATTTTTAGATACTATATGTTATAACAAAGTAGTCGTGTACAATCTTATGCTTTTGTTTTAGTTCTCATTTACATATTTCGTATTGCATGACTTATTGTTTATTTAGAAAGGTGTTGTAAATGTTTTATATTATGTTTTATATATCGATTGTTGCATTACATTGTAAAGTGATTACAACTATGTCTATAAACAGAATATTGATGTACATCAATGATGTTTAATAAATACAATACAATACATACATGATGATACAAAATTTGCCGGGAAACCGCCTACTAATTCATATATTTGGTAAATTTGTTTCTCTCATGGACTGTGAGAGATATAGGGTAGTCCCATATACATCTTTCTGTGTATAGTGCTTGTAACTTTACGAAGAATGGGCCAAATTTCTTATCATTTTGATGATTCCAGAACCTTGCAGATGCTAGATGCTAGATGATCGACCTTTTCTGATCGATTCCACAACGTTTCTTTCACAATGCAATCGCATGACCATTACTGGTCTTTACCTTTAAGAACTGTGTTAAGGGGGAAAAGGTATTCCTATGTAGGGTAATGCCACCGCTCGTTGTATGATTTTAGGAATTCGAGAGGAAGAATTGACTGTTGTTGTAATATGATTTGACATATGGCCTGTAGATTCACAGTATGAGCTCTTCCTCTTTCTGTCTAGATCATCTGGATTGGTGATGTGATGGCACGTTTTTCAAATTGATTCAATCGCATCTAATTTGGAAAACTGACACTAACTCCAAGAAGAAGGTCACTTTCATTTAAATTACCACGGATTGATATTGAATAGAATAGTAAATGCATTACGTTCCAACCTGTTTTTAGTGACCACCTCTCTATAAAGGCCACACATCTAATAATGGCCATGGAGTTTGCCTTCCTCAAGAAAGAAATGTGTGTTGTAGAACCTGTCTAGAAAGGCCTCCTTTCTACAACGGCCGCTTTCCCTTTTTCCCTTTGATGGCATTAATAGTCAGGTTAGACTGTACATGCATTTATAAACTACACCTAATGTAGATGTAGCTTCATTTAAAGAGTACATTTTCTACTGTAGACAATTGTGTTTATTCTTTGATTTTGAGAGTTGCTTGGTTAAGAATATTGTTATTTTTTCACCTTTTATTGCTATGGTATGAGTCACAGTTAAGCAATGGTCATCTTTATTTCCAATCAATGCCACAGTTTCCTTTTTTAATGATCATGCTGTACCCTTGTCAGATGAATTAAATTTCTTTTCCAGGAACATAAAGGAGTGTAACAATATCAAGGAATACAAGAAAACAAAGTACAACATTGAAAAAGAAGCGTCAACCGATGCCTGTGGATTACCAATAAAGAAATACTAGTACATGTATCTGTGTCTTATATTATAAAAAAAACACTTGAAACTCTTGTTTGCGCGGCGAAGAATTGGTTTTGGTCAAAAATCAGCAAGGAGAGGATTTTTTAAAGCCGATACGATAGTATGAATGGGGAGAGAGAAACAGTTAGGCCTGTTCTCCCTGTCCTCCCCCCCCCCCGAAAAAAAAACAAGGAGAGAAATAGCTGCTATGTAAATGTCATTCGACGTATACCAACGTTTGTGATGGTACGTCAACCTAAATATAGTGACAATAACATTATTTTCTCCCGTGTTTTTTTTTTTTTGCAAGTCATTTTGGTCGATGTATTGAAGGGTAAATAAATATGAAGTGTGATTCTGCTAGCCGATAGCCTAAACACGTAAAGGATCCGTAGTTGATAGCCAATAGGTGCTCATCATGAGAGGCACAGTGAAACACAACATTGCAATGTATGTCGTAGTGTCACACCATGGACCTACTATGGTCACACACACACTCTTACACACTCGCACACCCTCGCAAACCCTCGCCCACACTCTTCCATACACTGTAAACAAAAGTTAGGCAGATGTTAATGGGTAAATCGAAGTTGGGCAAATTTTGTCCGACAATTGGGTTATTTTCTCCCAACCGTTTACTATATGAAGTTACACAATAAAAGGTAAAAAATAGGTTGGGTAGGTGTTACTTGGCAAATCGATGTTAGGCAAATGCTGCCCAATAATTGGGTTATTTCCTACCAACCATGTAGTAACCGATGAAATAATTGGGTAATGTCATTGGGAAAATTAGAGTTGGGCCATGTTTGTCCAACATTTGGGTTATTTTCTCCCAACGATTTACTACATGTATTTACCCAATTAAATGTTCAAAATAAGTTGGGCTGATGTAACTTGGCAAACGTAAGTCGGGCAACATTATTATCCAACAATAGGCTTGTTATTTGTATTAGAGGTATCGTGGTCGAGTGGATATGTCACAGGACTATGGATTACGAGGTCCGCGATTCGAGTCCCGCCGCGGCACTAATCTCCTTTTGCATATAATATTTTATCCAACTTATTTGCCCGACTAGTGTGTAACTTATGCTACACATAATATGGTGAGAATTGGGTGAATTTCTGATTGGGTAAATTTTTGTTGGTTAAAAGTTGGGTATCTTCTTTTTATCCAACACTGGGTAAATCATGCAAAATCTTGAATTTACCCAACAGTTGGTTGGACACATAATGTTGGGTAAAAATTGGGCAATTTTTGTGCCCAATATTTGTTAGAGTGTACTCAGACATCAGCACGGTACTATTGCTGTTATTCGTTTGTTTGTTTGATCATTGCTAGTGTACTGTCCACTCCTTCTGGTTCAAGGTTCTCGGTGTTCAAAATATAAACAAATTTGTAATTTTGTTTTTAATCATCTTCAAGCGTCACTCAAATTCAGAGGCACGCTTTGTGCTTAAAGCACGCTTTGACGTGAAATGGATAATGACAATATTTACGTTTAATTGGGCTTTTTGCAGGAAATCGGCTAATTAATGACCGTGTTGGTTTATATATGCAGGTCAATTAATTACATATCCTGATTATATTCTCGCATGACAGAACGAGTATTCTAGGCCAAATTTCATCAAAATTGTCCGGCAGAAAACAATTTGCTGTCAACATAACGTCACAATAAGGTGTGGTGACGAAGGTATCGTGGTGTTCATCTTCACCTTTGGGAAGTTAATGAAAAAAAATACTTTGTGAAACTATTGATTTATTCGATTATTTTGTTATAAATTTCATCATGATAAGCAATACTTTTTTTAAAAGAATTCTGAATTAAACTTTATAGGACTACATATCACAGTGTTTCTCTTTATCATGTCGAGTCATTCGCTGGTTCTAACGCAAGAACATCCGCTTATCCTTTTTTTATGTTATTTAAAGAGCAAATCTAATGACGTTTTATTAACAGGATTGGATTTGAAGTTGTGGAAAGCACATTACCTGGCTAATGGTAAATACTATGTTCTATATATAGAAACATCCAGAATAGCTTCATCATGTACTTGTAGACTGACCTGTATTTATAAATAAAAACAGTATTATTATTTTTATGGTTTAGATAGGCTAATAGTCTTAAAAAGAACACAATTTATTGGGAATTCGTCTGAGAAGGCGTCAGTGAAAAGTAGGGCATGTTTCAATTGCCTTGGGCCATGTAGCAATACTTTAATAGGATACATAACTTAGCTAAACATATTAACTACTATCCATTATGACGTCATAGAATAACGGTGCTCCGTTATAAACGGATTATCGTGTCAATTAGCCGATACACCCTCAGTCACTATCAGCATCATACGATACTCCTCTCTTAATCCCCCGGCTCGGGTTCGTAGTATCGAGAGGACGGGTATATTGGATTATCGATTTGTCTTGAGTGATCACCGCCTATGTCAACTGGCGGGTTTTAATGCATGAATATTTAATTGATTTGAATAATAGGATAGGTGTGAGAAAGGGCGGTGTGACTACAGGGATCTTTGTAAGAGGTGGCGCATGTATTGTAATGGTTGGTATTGTGCGACCCTTCAGGGTTACATATTGTCAGTGTGTTGGGTATCAATTGCTACAAAGGTGTGGAAATTGGGATGTTGTTAAAGTAATCACAATGGCCCGAGGAGAGGAATAGTCTACTTGCAAAACACTTTCTGGTATGGTTTCACATGTTATCGATAGATACATGCTGCACTTTAACAGGAGAGAGAAAGAGAGATAGAGAGAGAGAGAGAGAGAGAGAGAGAAAGAACAATACAAATCACATTTTTAATATCCTGAAATCAAACGATGATCTTTTACTATAGGACTATCCAATCATTTAGGTTCAATTTATATTTTTATCAAAATGAATAAATTACGACAGACGTAATGACCTTATTTTCCCACTAACAATGGCAAGTGGATGCATCGTGACGGTAGATATGAGTACTGAAAATGTATAAATGTATGCATGTAAGATATTTTAAACCAAACATGGTGTACATACATTTGGGTGTATGTCTAGCTCCTTGTCACGTGATGTAGCTTATGTAACCATGACGTCATAGACAAGTTCAGGCATAATCACGATCACAATGTTACTACTATGTCAGGGAAATCAGATCATTACATTAAACTCGTAAGGGTGTTGTGGTCTAGTGGATAAGTCCCGGGACTGTGAACAACAAGATACGGGGTTCGAGTCCTGCCTCGGCACTAATGTCCTTTGGCAAGATATTAATCTAAATTTACCACACTCGACCCAGGTATAGGCTATTATTAAATTAGATACCTGGTAGGATTCATTCCTTGAATGCAGTGAGCGCTACGGTTGCCGGAGATAAAGCAGGGGTAATAACATCAAAAATCTGTTGGAAGCGTTTATATAGATACTTTATTATATCATATATACTGTGATTTGCGTTATACAAGAACAGCATAATTATATTACTATTATAAAAATTCTACTGGAAACAATTTGTTTTGGTCCCCTCTATTCTCACCGCGTTGATAATATCACACCATTTAAACCCTCTCCAGATTCGCTGAATCAAATTGAATTGAATATAAATTCTATTTAATTCGAGGAAGGTATTGATACTTTCATTTTCACTCATATCAAGGATAACCTTTCAATTATGTTGGATTATCGAACTCTACTCATAGGCTCACATTCCTTTATGAGAAAGTGCGTCGGTCCCTAGCATTGTGAGGTTAACAATGAATCTTTCTCATCGAATGTCGGGATAATTTAATGAGTGGTTGAATCTTGATGTCTCTATTATTAGGTGATGTGCAGCAGGTCTGTAGATCGTAAAAACACATTTTTTCACGCGAATGTTTAGCCCATGATTATTGGAGGAGTGGGCGCCTTTGGATGTTTGAAACAGATAAATGTTACCGGCTGGTTGTGCGTATTACAACCAACACGAAACATCCAACAAAAAGCCAACATCGGCATTGGCTGGAATAAAACGTATAAGGCGCTATCTCGTTTTTTCAACGGCTGGTTCAAATTATCGAATATTTGTGGGGCACCACAAATATTAGAAATCGCTATAATATGGATATTTCAGCCGTCTCTGAAACCGATTTGGATCAAACAAAGATGATTTGTAATTTTAATTATATGTTCTTTCGAATTTGACACTCACTTTTCATTATCTCATGACAAAATATTTTGTGTAGCGCCCTCTGCAACAAAACCCAACTATCCCTTTAATCAGATTAATTCGCGTTACGGAGACGATAATTTTTCTTCTTTCCGGTTCATTTTGAATGCCTTTTCATCTTTTCGTTGCAGGGTCACACAATGCAATTAAAAACATAAATGTTAAGTTCTTCAACATTTATTTATCACGAGTCAATGACCTTATGTAAACAATTTATCACTTGATTTTCACAATCACGTATGATCTATCCAACATGAGTAATGCAATTTAACGACGGAGAGTGAAGCAAATACTAATGATTCGACTCTCAAGTGCTGAAGTAGGTATGGCAGGCAAGAGTGTAATGCTATACCGTCGATCTCCCTCTCTAATCTGGTCTATTTTTACTCTGTCTGTAGCAGTCTGAGTTGGACTGATAAAGAATGTTTCTTAGACTTTTAGACACAGAATATAGTAGAAAAAGATAAATACAGGCATGTAAAAGCATGTATTTAAATCCAAAATTTATTTTTAATTATTGGTTGACCTCACCATCATGGAGCGGAATATCCTCGAATAAACGTACCCAACACCCAAATGTAGTTCTGATCTTTAATATATATATATACAATTATGTGTGTGTGTAGGTAATTGGGTTTTTACAGATGTGTATCAATTAGATGTAATTATTTACGATTGGGGACCGACATTTAACGTCACCATCCGAAATATATGCATGTACTATAGGATTTCCCGGCCAAATTCGCGAGTTTGTCATTCAAATTAATTTGTCTTGCGTTCAAATTCGACGGTTTTAGACTTTTAGTGCAGTCAGGTATATCCCGGGTTTATATTCCCTTTTCTAGTTTTCAAATCTATAGAATTTTCGTTAGAATCTACGTATGTTTCATTCAAATTAATGAACAATGTGCTTCTTTCGCTATTTGGTCATTCGATTTGGCGCAACACGATTTTCTGACAACGCGACGGTGTACTTTTAGCATTCGAATTCATTTGTAGCATTCAAATTAGCACTTTGTGCACTTAAATTGATGGTCAATATACATTTCTCGTTTATTACACACTTTTTATTGCTCATTCTTTTTCTTTCAAGATTGTTTATTCATGTGTATTTCATCATATTTCATTTTCTTGCATTTATACACTTATACTTATTAGATTTATCTGACATTCATCAGCATTTAAGTTTGATTGTTAAGAAGAAAAAAACGACTTGCATCTACGGACCTGATGGTCTCAGTATATTTGTAAATGTTCATGTAAGGAAGTTGTTTGTCTTATGTTTCATCATAAATTTATCATAATTTCATTATGGAAGAAGGGTACAATATTGTAACTGGGGTAGGGACTAGAGTCAACAATTTGAACATGATTCATTATTTAGCCATGTCTTTAGCCATCGATATGCTGGCGGGCAAGTAAACTATGAAACTCTTTAAGAAAAACAGAGGGGTGTGCTGGGTATAAGAGACGATGTGAATTACTTTTGTAAAATTCCGAGTCTGTAGTAAAAAGGGGCGATTGAGGGTACCCCCACCTTTCCCGGGTACAATGTATATGAACATGTCCGTGCAGAATTGCCATATCCCTTGATACGCCCCTTCTTTACTTATTTATGTCTGACTACACCCATCTGCATTGTCCTGAAAATAAATAAATGGAATAACAGCTTAGACCCCAATGGCAAATCATGCATTTAAATGCATTATTTAAAAACTGTAAAAGTTTGTTGCAATTCTTTCCGCCTAACATTCCTAACTTGAATACAAATATTACGAATACGAATGACAGGTGTTAATTTGAATGATAAAAATTACGCTTCGACAAGTGAATATTAATTTGAATGCTAGTTGAGCAGTTTCTAAATTGAATGACAAATCTATGAAACCCTTCGACCAAAATCCTAAATTAAATACAAAAACTGGAAAATTGAATGATATTTGGCATGGCAAAGCCGATCTGCGCTAACTTAAATGCAAAGTAAATGAATTCGAATGACAAACACGCGAATTTGGCCGGGAAATCCTATATTATGGGCGAGGGTGTGCGAGGTTATACTGAAATAGATGTAGAATAATATTAATGCTGCAAATTTCTATTGTACAAGTAACACAATTACATTTCTTATAGTACGAGTAAATAAAGTGATTGAAGGCATGTTTTATCATAATTATATGTATGGTTCTATGCAGAGTCTATAACGTTTAACACGGTGGTAGATTCCCTAGTTGGGTGTTAGGTATTACGGTGTTAGATTTAACACATAGTCCAATATATGCGAATGGGGATGTTTCTTGTAGGCCGAATTAATGTTAAACAAGTATTCGTATTTGTTTATATATTTTCTTTGGAACATATTTAGATCCATTGTAGATCTTTGCATGATCGTGATAAAAGAGAACTAAGTGATACTAACTTGAATCAATCTCAATAAAGTAAAATAGACTTCAACAGCGCCGCTGAACAGAAGTTGATAAAGCAAGTCAATAAATTTCATTGATGTATCAATGCAGCGAGAGAGAGAGAGAGAGAGAGAGAGAGAGAGGGGGGGGGGGGCTAGGGGAATGAAAAAGAAACCCTTTAAGCCATACCGCATGGTCACATGGGAACCTGTTGGTACGTTATTGATTCTCACGTGAAAACACGATAATTGAAACCACGTGACTGACTATGATGGGATACCAGGCCTCCTGCAGATCATAACATCGTCTGGCAAGTGGTCAATAATAGAAAAGCCTCCAGCTAATCACTGTTTCCAATTATCCTTTCCAATATTTGTGATTCAGTGTTGGCCCGAGGACCTCTCTAAGGAGGCTATGTTCAGCGCTTGTTTTTATATTGGCCTTTGCTCATTGACTAAAACTTAAATTGCTTTCAGTTTGGAAATGTCCCAGATTTTGCTTTTCAACTTCCACCTGAAGAAAACAGTTCGACCTTGCTCCTGTATTATCGATATTCATGTATCTATGAGCTTATGCACCCTTTTCCCAGTTTATAATGATATTACAGGGGCTGTGATTTGTAACATAACGTTCACAATAGATTTATTTAAGTATGTAGGCCTTCAATCTTTGGACTACCTCCATGAAAAAAGAAAGAAAAAAAGAATGAAACAAACAAGCAATTACAACATTGAGATAATAGAGAGAGAGAGAGAAAGAGAGGGGGGGGGGGGTAGCGGGTGGGTATTGACTCAGTATTAAGCCATGCCTGTGGTGTTTCATTTAATAAATGTTATTTAAAGTAAAAAATAAACAATAACACTTTACCATCTTCAGTAGAAAGCACGTAGTTTAGTCAATTATTGAAAAGTGTACGTGACTTATGTACATAGGCCATACAAAGGGAACACAACATGACTGTGTGTAAAATGTAATAAACAGGTCACAATCCACTGACCAAATTGTCAATTTGAGAGGCGCACAGACGTAATGACTTCCTTTTTCAAGCATTCATACTTTTCTTATTATTGGTCCGATCGATTTTAAAATTTCGTCATTCTGATTCTTTTATTTTCTGCCTTTAAATTAATGAACTTATTACATAGGTTTGATTGCCCTTTAAATCAAGGGTTGCTCCTCAATACACGACAACCACGCTACTTTTCGACCTATACAAATTCAGGTTACACGGTTACATGCATTTCGAATTTGTATGAATTTTTTATATACAAATGTGATATCAAGGAATATCTTAGCTGGATCAAACGGAGCTTGTTAATTCTTATAGCTATCAGCAACAAGATAAAAGTTGATGTAAGGTCACACTTTAATAGCAGTCAGTCGATTTTGGATGGGGAACTCTCCCCATTAGCAATAATGAATACATTAATGCAGTCAATACAGAAACGTAGATAGTCTACTATATAATATATGCTCGTTGTATGATTGATTATACGCTACTAGATAGAGCCAGTAAGTTGTCCATTAGGTCACCTGCAAACAGTGGTAGGGTATTAAACTCGCAAGGCTCATATATTCGCCAACGCATTGTCCAGAGTCGATGGCGTAGCAAGGGTCTAGACATTTTAGGGGGCACTGGTTTCATGGGGGGGGGGGGTCCATTTGTAGGTGCGTCAAAAATGAATGAACAAATGTGGGACAGGAGAGATGTGAGAAGGATTATTTTCACCCTGACGTTCCTTTCCCGAACTCCCTTTCTTCTTTCTCTTCGAAAACGACAAGATGATGGCAACGTTCGTATCATACATTATTTAAAAAAAAACTCTCTTTCTCCTTCCACTTTCTCCCTATCTCTTTATCATAATGTCTCTCTGTCTGTGTGACTGTCTTTCCCTCTCCCCCTTTCTCCCTCTCTCTTCCCCTCTTTCTCTATTTCTCTATCTCTCTTCCCCTCTCTCTCTCCTTTTGTCCTCACTCTCTCCCTCCCTTCATCACGCTCTCTCTCTCTCTCTCTCTCTCTCTCTCCCTCTGTATCTCTTCCTGTCTGTCCCCCTTCCCTCTTTTTCTCTAATGTTATTGTTCTTGTTTTCCTACACTATATATATATATATGGTTGTTGTAGGGGGCGGGGGGGGGGGGGGTGCGTTGTCCATCCCTCCCGCATATAGCTAAGCCCTTTTCAGAACTCAATCCAAACCACATCCGCACCATGTAGATGTCAGATATGTTTAATGAATGATTGGTTGAGCAAGGGATCCTATCTATGGAGAGGATCCCACTGATTGTCATCAATTATTTCGAGAGAAATGTGCCTGATGTGCATCGTTTTCAAGTGTCCTTGTCAAATTCACTTCAATCGAACATCCATTGTAGAAGTTAATAGATACGATAGAGGTAATAGTGGTATATATTACACGCAACATATCATATGTAACTGGGTGTCCTCTCCTGTCTTTACTGCGATGAGAGAGAGATGAAAGAGATGTAGAGAGGAAGTAGGGAGAGAGATAGAGATAGAGATAAAGAGAGAGAGAGAGAGAGAGAGAGAGATGGGGGGGGGGGAAGGAAAAGGAGTAGGGCAAATTACAAACGAGAGGAATGCATGAGATGGAAATAACCACGTGTGAAATTTGTACAAGTTAAGCTATATCAAGTTTCAAATTCCAAGTTTATTTGTATCACATTTTACAAAAAATATAGACATACATATAAAATAGAAATTATATAGATACGTGTAGTATGAACACGTTTCAATGATTGCGTTCTCGATTCATATGATAGAATGTGAGGAACCTATTGAAAAGCAGATTTTGTACGTCGAAAAAAAATTGTAGCAGTAGCGAAAGACGTAATTTAGATTGGGGAATTTAAAACACAATGAAATAAGGAATTTGTCAGCACCAATAACCAGAGTCTCCTGGTTGAAGGAACTCGGTTACATTGTTCAGATGAGAGAAAATGGTGCCAAAGTAGTGACCTCAATGCTAAAAGAATATAAAGATAATCTGAAAGTTTGAGTGAAAACAGACCATTATTATTTTTTCTTCTCTCTGTCCCATTTACTATTTTTTTTCTTTCCTATCAACCTTCTGTTATATAAAATGTAATTTTCATAATATATCTATGATGTTCTTTGGGTAACTGTGTTAATTTAGTATGGGCGTTCCCAACTCAAGTTATGCTTTCCGGGTTTTCGCCTCCTTCCGTATCTGAATTATTTACTATATACTCTATGTTGAAATAATTGTTACATATATCATGTATATATACATTGTGTTTCATATTGTACTGTTGAGAAGGAAATAAATACAAAATACAAAATACAAAATACAATTGGGAAAAAAAGATCTGATTGATTCCTTAATTCTCCCAAATTTTTTATTACAATTAAGATACATTTTAGGTGAATTTAAATCGTCGTAAAGCAATTAAAGTGCTCTATATACTATTCCAGACATTCTAGTGTGGACAGATTTTTAAAAGCCTGTCTTATCTTTTATTTTCATGTAAAATCGGTTGGGATTTTTTTTAAATGAAAAATGAGCTTTTATGAATATTTATGAGATAATTTTTCGTACGACTTTCATCAGCGAGGTATTACCCAAACCTGATCGATAGAACTTAAATCAATAAATGCTATTCATTTTGGTCATCCCATCTCGCTCGGAATGGTTTATCAAATGGTTAAAGAGCAGAAAGAATGTTATGAATCGCGGTAAGACTGAAGAGACCATTTTACATTTGTTCTGTCGCAAAAAGATGGTTCTGTTTTGTGTGTACGAATCATCAACGACAGTATCCCAATTCTTAAAGATGCAATGTAAATCTGTGGTGAAGAGTATTGGAAAGGGGGGGGGGGGTGTATTAACCATCTTTTGCTGATGCCACTTTCTATACATACCTTTTAACTGCACTGTATGTCCTTTTCCTATATACCTCCTAATTTGCCCGCACCCTTCCACTCACTCATAATCGTGCACACACAAACACCCTCTATCCTGTTCACTCTCTTCCTTCTCCCACTCTCTCCATCACCTGCTCTGTCCATATTTCTCTCCCTCTTCCCCCTCTCACTCTCTCTGTCTTCCATTCTCTTCAACCCTCTCTCCCTCTCATATCCTCTCTATATCCTCCCCTTTAACTTCCTCCCCATCCCCCGTTTGGCACTTTCTCCATTCCTTCTTTCTCTAACTCTCATCAAATCACTAAAATCACTCTGATTTTTAACTTCTCTTTGCTCAATTTTGTGCTCTTAAGAGTTCGTGATTTTTAAAGATTCAGTCAAATTCGCCGCGCATCGATCGACCTTGCTATTGAAGGGATCGTTTGGAATATATGTAAACGTTAATATTCTCTAAAGACGGAACTGATGTTCAAAATGATGTAATTTAATAAATAATGTCATTCGTTTGTTTACTCCTTTGTTTGCACAGTATGATAGCTTACAAAAGCTTACATTTCATTAGAAACTGCATACAGCAACAGCATGTACAAAGCAAACTCTACACGAAATTTGGCCAACTGGGTCCAATGGGTAACAGTTTAGCGACTGCATCTTTTTGTGACATGTAAATGATGTGAAGTATGTTGTGTCCGAATGCAACCAAGATCGCCAAGGTCTTTGTACAGAGGGCTGTACTCCCGCCCCCCCCCCCCCCCCCCACTCAGAGGTCGGAATGACCGCATGCGTGTTGCCAAAATGTCCGGTAAAGGGGTATTTTTCGTGCGACAAAGTCCGGCCCGAGAATTGTAAAAAAAAGGGGTGTATTTGACTTTTCACCCGAAGAGTTCTTTAAAAGGGGGGTGTTTTTCTTTTTTTCTCTCATCTCTTTGCACTCCTGAGAAATTATTCCGAATTTAGGGGGGGGGGGTACATTGAGCATTGGGCATACGCATGGTCATCAACGCTAGCTAATTTAGATACTATCAATATTCCAAAATTCCGTGACGCCCATCTTTGGGCAAAACACCGTTTGGGCTATTTTAATAATAATAATGTGTGAGATTTTTAAGGCGCTAAATTTTATTTCTGTAATAAAAACACTAGATATAAAGTTATGTATGCGGGTACCTCGCTGCCGAATACATGAATACAAAACTTATATGGGCCGTCACCTCGATGCACAAATATGAGGAACTTCGCACATCTCATTGCCCACAAAGTCCTGTTTCTAAATGTTACGAGCAAGTGAAGCGAAAGAGCCAGGTCAAAAGGTTTTTTCTATAAACATGTACATGTAAAACATATCTGATATATTCAGGCACCTTTCTGCTCGAATAAGACGATATTCAGACACATCCCCGTCAAATAGGATATCTGTCCACCTTGGTACCCAATTATGTAGGCGCTTAGCCAATTTTAAAATCTACCTTTTCTTATAAATGTAGTGAGCTAGCGAAGGAAAGAAAAAGACTTTAATAATCTTTAATATGTTATTATCTCAATAAAAAAAAAAAAAAAATGTTAACACCTAGTTTTCACGAAATTGACCTTATTTCCAAATGACTATTTAATATAACTAAAACAATTCTCGGCACCCCAAGAGATATCTTGCGGCACCCGGACGGCACCCCGGTTGAAAAACACTGTTCGTACATGTTATAAACATCGAGAAAAGAACCGTGCCCACTGCTCGGATTGTTCGACTTTAAACATAAATTTAATGGTTTCTATATAATTAAAAAAAAAAAAATTACATTACAATGTGACTGCATGAACATGACATTGATACTATGAAATTGATACTATATATTTCCCCCTAGTATAGTACATAAGTAGAAAATGTGTAAGAAATAAAGGTATCATCCTGATTACATGATAAATTAAATAAGATATAAAAGGTGTACATCGAAAGCCTGAATATTAAATTGCTTGTAGTTCTCTAGTTTAAAAGCATGTTAATTAGAGACAACGGCTTGCAGAGAACGATAAATAAAGGAGGGGATAGAGCGCTGGTTTTCTGAATACCCCATACTACGACCCCACCCTAATCAACTAAAACCCCTTCGGCTTGCCCTCTAGCATGTCTACATCTGATGAAGATGCTGAGAGGAGAGGCTCTCTATCATCTCATCAAGAAGAAGAGAAATGGTCTGACACGTCCACGGCTCATCTCGACCTTCAGCAGGTTCAGGTGCTTAACACGACTCGCCTTTCAGTCAACTCCTCAGTGCACTCTTCCCGAAGTGTATTCAGAAAATTTGCTTTGATAGAGAAGCGTGTTTATGTGTGGGCGAGGGTGTGTTTATGTGTGTGGGTGCATAGGGTGTGCGTGTATGTGCATGGAAGGGGGGGGGGGGGCTACTGACGCTTGTTTTGTTGTTGAACTAGATCAATCTCTAAGCTTTAACAAAAAAATAATTTCTCAAATACATGGTCACCTTATATAGCGAGCTAAAATACGAATAGGTTAACCTGCCTTCCATGCAAAGGTCTAACACGTATATACAAATACCAACCATCGTATAGAATAGAAATTAGTGTCATTTTTTAATTATTGCTATGGCAACAGACCGTAATAGCTCGGAGGATGATTGGCAGGCTTATACAGGTTTTTATTTATCGTTTTACCTTGAATTTTGTGATGTTATTATGGGTATAGTCATAAATTCTAGAAAATGGGTTAACCATATATTACTCTTATGTCACAATAACATAAATATTTCCTCAATTGGTGCCAAAATATAGATAACTTTTCTGTCGGAGATTCGAAAGGGATTTTTTTTTATCTCTGAATATATAAATGAAAGTATCAACGGTAAAATACATGACATGTATCCTTTTAATGCCACACAGGAGAGAGCTTTACCTTAAAAACATATATTTTCATTTTCATTTCAGAAACTGATATTATTATCAAATATTATCAAACATCTCTGTTAGGCATAGCCAAACAAGTAGTCAAACTTCAATTTCAAGATAATAGTACTTGTGGGTGTATGTTTTCCTTTACTTATTGGACTCGGGCACATTCACATAATCGTTATTGCTACCTTTTCTCCTTTAAAGAAACCTGTTTCTACAAAACTTGTCATCTGTAATATTTTTTTGGGGTTAATAATAACCGTGCAATTAATATCACTATAGATCATTCATCTTCTGCCATGTTCGATTGGCCTATTTATCCTTCGCAAATAGTCAGATCGGATACTCTCTTTGGTAAATAGTATAGATGTAATTACTGCTATGATGGGGATAGTTGTTTGTATAGGCTTAAGTGGACGTTACACCCTAATATAACCACGAGACGTGCCGAGGCGTGATAGCTATATGTAGCGACCCCGAGAGCCTTTACAAACAAATATGCCTCGTCTATTAAAGTAGTCTTTATATCTTTTATATACCGAATTCACACAAAAATCTACAGATAATTCTTACCTTATCCTTTTTTTTAAAGAAAAACTGGTTAAAACATCATAGAAAATCTTCGCTGGAAGGTTGCCTGAATGTTACAATCATTCGGGAATCGCACATACTGCACTGTATTTTGTATCCGCGCTCGCACAAACAAACTGTTTACACGTAAACCAATGGGGATCTCACCAAAATTTATAATGCAGGCATCTTTTAAAAGACTATTGACCGGTAGGCGGGCATGGCTAAAATCACGACTCCAATTTCGACCAATTAGACGGCTAGATTTCTAAAGAGACGTATATACAAATTTCTATACGATGAGACGCTGGAATAATGCTATACTAGCCTTCTGGTTCAATCTGGAAGGTATGCTTAGATGTCAGCAGATGGAGTGCAATGGGCGGTCTTGAAAATATGACGAGCATGACGACATTTAAAGAGAAGGTTGAGTTCTGGGAAGAGGTGAAAAATAATTTGTGAGCATTACTCATTCTTATTATGCAAGTGTGGAAGAACATCAGTTAAGACATGTTCCCTGAAAAGCATGGCTCTTCAAATGCCTTCATATTCTAAATATGCATGTAACATCGTAAAAAATCGGGGGGCCGGCTTTTTACGCCACGTGTTCGTGTAGTCCCATATACATCTTTCTGTGCAAGTGTTTGTAACTTTACCAAGACTTGGCCAAATTTCTTATCATTTTGATGATTCCAGAACCTTGCAATACACCATTATGCTAGATGATCAACATTTTCTGGTCGGTTCCACACCGTTTCTTTCACAATGCAATCGCATGACCAGAACTCAACTTCATCTTTAACTAGGACATTTGCCCGAGTGTTTCCTGTTTGATTAGCAAATCAGAAATGTTTCGAAGCAGCCAGCAGCAAATTAGAATGTGTTTCAGAACAACAACACTGAGGTGTGCAGACTGCAGAGTGTTTATAAACCGGATATTTGCTTTTCATTTAGCGATTTTATTCCCTAGCTAGAAGAAAATGTATTATAGTTATGAGGAGGCATGAACCCTACCCCCTCTCTCTGAATAATAGATAGATCCGGACATTACCGTTAGTGCCAGTGCTTTGCAAATGATTAATTTCAACTGGTGTCATTCTTCAGATCAAGCATTAGCCATCGGTCACATGGTATTCAATCATGACGAGCTGTGGCGAAGCGATGGTAATCACTAGGGGGGGGGGGGGGGTCGTGCCTCCCAGTCAAATGGCGCAAAAGAAAAGAAAGAGCAACTGTGGTAAATTGAAGGAGAAAAGTGAGAGGGCAAGAGAATCGTGAAGAGAAGACTTAACGACCTCCTACATCCTTTCATTAGCCTCGCTAATTTGCAATAAATCTACCATGTTTAATGCCCCCTCCCCAACTATGCAGGTGCGTCCTCAATGTTTAGACTCGTGCTCTACGCCTCGTGAGCATGGCGAAGATGAGGGATGGATGCGAGACTGAGATGGGAGCCAGGATTAGATGGGATGGAAGACATGATGAAGATGATGATGGGAGGTGGGACAGACAATGAGGAAGATAGATTGAAGGATACATGAGACGTGGGAGGAAGAATAGGAGCACATTAGGCTCATGATCCCACGCCGATGGCGTAGCCAGGATGAAAATGAGCATCTCTATCAAACTGAAGGAAAAGAAAATGAACGAATGGGGAATGATAAGATGATAAATGAGGGGGTCATTACATAGGAGATTGACAGACACAGAAGTCCAATGAGCGAAATGCGCATGGTGTGAGAAAGAACGGATGTCACCTGTGAAGAGGCTTCCACTTTAGGGGTTCATGAAATCAGGCGATTGCAAAGGAAGATTGATAAGAAAATTAAATAAAAAAGAAAAGAAAAATAGAAAGAAAAATACATGTAATATAAAGAAAGAAATAAAGTAAGTCAGTAAGTAAGAAAAAGGTAAGTAAGAAAGTAAGATTGAACGGAAGGAAGACAACAAAGGGGGAAAGCCTCGCATTATCAAGACGCTAGAAACGGATGGGCGGGTGATGGAGAAAAAGGGGAGAGTTTGGACTGTTAATACATGGTTTAATGTTCGATATATTCCGTGAATGTCGTTGAACTCCTGGCGAGGCGTTGACTCGTGTAAGAGGTCCCAGACCTTTTCTAAACTATTGATCTTCTATTGGCATGGCCATCAATGTTTTCTAGCAGTGTGTATTAATTTGCAAGAAATTTAACAATTTAAGAAAAAAACCCAAGGGGAAAAAACTTTTAAAGTGATCTAGGACCTTTCATTCCAAACTTCAACTACCTTGAGGTCATAATGGGTTAAAGAGCAACCTTAAATCCAATTTGTTCAATTTTTCGTTTTGAAGACAGACATTCATTCATTCTTTCAACTTTGTATTTTTCTTTCTTATGTCAATGTACACGATTTCTTTGTCATGATGTGTTCCTTAATATTTTGAAGCGCGTTGAGTATTTAATTAGATGGCGTTATAAATCTCATGTATTATTATTATTATTATTAACAAAGTTGTATACGGATTCAATCACGTTGGATCTCAAGCAGTCAGTCGGTATCAATGCGTCTTGATCAGAGAGGGAAAGGAAATTTCATTTCATTCTTTTAAAGTCCCCTGGACAAACGCCCCTCGATTAGTATATATTATTTTGTAAAATATTCCTGAAAATATAACATGATCGCTTAGACATTCGTGACATCAACCCAAGGGAATTTCAAAAGGCTCTTCCATCAACCACATTTAAAAAATGATGTATGACGTAATACGAACACGATTTCTATAGTATATAAAAAGCAATTGAAATCGCCTTTGTGAGTTGACATTGAAGTCTGTGCAGTCATTTTGTACGAATGAGATGGGTTTTTTTTTTTTACCAGTGTAGTGATCTGGAATGAAATCGAACTTTACTTTCTAGAATTTAACTCTCATACGTGGCAAAAATATATTACGTTTTAGAACGCTCTGAAAAACCAAAAAATGCCAAACTCAGGAGATTTTTCTCGTTCATAGAGATGGCACTTTGAATTGTCAATTTTCCATCTTTTTCGACGTGTGATATTTGCACCAAGGTCTGTTTTCTTTAATACTTAAGATAAACATTGCAGACTACCAAAAAACTTCATGTCTACCACGAAAACATGTTTACATGGTTTAAAGAAAAGCATGACTACATGTGTTTGGTCTTTAAAAACTGGAAAACCTTGCAAACCGTTGTTACAAGAATGTCCCTGCTTGCTGTTTAGCTCGTATCGAGTTATATGTATTCCATTTATGAATGGAATGATCAAAGCATTCTTTTCGATACGTGTCCCCTTTATAACAGACCACCTCAGTCTAAAGGATACCATGACAGGTATTGTTGCTCGTCAAAATCCACTGAGTGTGAATTGAATGGAGGTGTTCCCTCTGGTTGAATGAAACCTGGCCAGATTTAGGCACCTACCTGAGAAAACCCTTGCAATCAAAATGACACTTATGACAAAGTTCTTTGAATCTCGGATGCGGTGCTTTCAAAGGGATGACGATGGAGTGTTTTGTACTTTTTACCTTTATTCACTATGAGGTGCTTTTTCAGCCTGTTGCTTTACTACTTGCCGTCATTTATTTTGTTTGTAGTTTGTAGGATTTCGTTGGATATTACGCGTTTAATAGTAATCGTAATAATCCGTAAGGATGGCTTGCTTTTATATCTCATTGCGTTTGTAACATGCAATGTCGCCTTTCTCCGATATAAGTGTACACTTTCATACTATCACCTTGTTTCACAAATTTCCTATGTTACATGTATTAGAAGTGTAAAGTTACTTTTATTTTTTAATAGATTAGACAACACTGTACTCAGTCGGCTGTGTTTTCTAAATTTCATTTTCATCTTTTGATGTAAATGAACACCCAATCGATGCACAAACACACATACATGAATCTTCTCTCTTATATTAATATGCATTGTTTTCCAAATAAATAGTTTACGACTTGTCAGATTCATGAAACGTTGTTTCATTTCGGGATCAAATCATACTAAATGAGATAACCCCTCTTTAAATTATAATTCATGTAATTAATACCCCCTAGAGCTAAACTCAATTGACTCTCATTCCTGTTTTCTTCAGTTATGCCTCGTTGACAGTTGCCCGCATTTTGGTCCCGCACTGCCCCGCTCTGTGGCGTGCCAATGCGTGCCAGTTAGTGGCAAGCAGGGTCACGTCTAATTTACGAATAGTTCACGCAATGCGTAACCACCAGGACACGCATTCATAGACTATGCGCCGCATGGCATGCGAAAACTGCGCCGGAAGTATGCGCAGCCAATGCGCAAATTGTGCGCACATTAGTCGTTATGCGGTGGTCACATCCCACCGTGCGTGTTTTTAGTCCGTACGGTTTTTGGGAAGGCCACGGCCGCCACGTTTTCTGAAAACGTAGGGAGGGAGTGGCAAAGGCAGGGAGGGAGTACCGGCAAAGCACGTCACACGCACGGTGTAAGTACGTGGCCCGTACGCCACGCCTGGCCTAGAGCGGTTGCGTGCATCGTACGTTGCGCACGTGGTAAGTGCGTTGTACGTGCTTACTACGTGCTTACAACGTACGGTCTCCGTGCGGTTACCATGTTATCTTACGGAGGCCGTACTTACACGTGCTGCTCACGTACGGTGTCCTTACTCACTCGCACGTTGTAAGTGCGTGCACGTACGAAGAACTTGGTGAGTCGGGGTATGTCGAAGTATATAGGACGACATTCCCATTTTCTCTAGAAGTCCCAGCTGCTGCTGCCTCCTCATGATGCCGCCCATTCCACCGCAGAGACTCCAGGTTCTGATGCTGCAAGAACACCTTCAAGTGGCAGCGCATGAGCACGACGTGGTATTACTTGCCTTGATACGGGAGAGAGAGAGGCAACAGAGATGCCGACGCAGGAGATGGTGGGTTCGCCCATGGATCGAGAGGAGGAGGCTTTTCGGGCAGTACGAAACGTTGTTCCAAGAGCTAGAGCGTGAATCGCGGGGGGACTATGTCGGATACTTTCAAATGGACCCCAATCTCTTCGCCGAGCTCCTGCTCCGAGTGACCCCTCGAATCACCAAGTGCCCATGGTGTTTGTCTTCATTTCTGCCTTAATAAATTCTTGGTTTTGCTTTGTATTTGCTTTAAAATTTACGACTTCCGGGTGGCACACAACAGCATATCCACGTTCGTGCCGGAGGTCTGCACCGCCATCTACAAGGAACATAAGGAGGAGATGTTCAACATGCCCTCCACACAGGACGAGTGGAAAGCCGTCGCCAGCCAGTTTGGAACGCGATGGAACTTTCACTACTGTTATGGGGCGATCGATGGGAAACATATCGCCGTCAAGAAGCCCAATAAAAGTGGATCGCTCTATTACATTATTATAAGCGCTTCTGTTCTGTTGTGCTCCTGGCCATCGTGGATGCTAACTATTCCTTCTTGTGGTGCAAGGGGGGGGGGGGCAAACGGCTCTTCCTCAGACGCACGCGTGTTAAACGAGTCCACCCTCCGGGGGGCACTGGAGGACAACACCATTGGATTCCCAGCACCGGATCCACTTCCAGGCGACGACCGGAACTTTCCCTACTTCATCGTAGGCGATGATGCTTTTCCCCTGCGAAAGTGGCTCTTGAAGCCATACAGTCGCCGTGCCATGACCCACAAAGAGAGCGTGATGAACTATCGGACCTCTCGGGCCCGTCGGGTTGTGGAGAACGGCTTCGGGATATTGGCTCACCGGTGGCGGTGCCTACTCACCACCCTGCTGTTGGAGCCTGACAGGGTGATTCGCGTTGTGTTGGGCTGCCTCACCCTTCACAATTGGCTGCGAAAGCGCCGGCCCGGACTACAGGACCTTAATTTGGACCACGAGGATGAGGATGGCAACGTGGTCCCCGGGGCCTGGAGGGAGGATGTGCAGATGACCGAACCCAACCAGATGGTCGGCCAACGGGCCTCAAGGGAAGGGAAAACCCTGGGAAACTTTTCGAAGAAGGCCAGATTGACCGAGAAGAACTCAACCAGGCGCTGCTCCTGTTTCGCCGAGTACGAGCAGTTGGCCTTTTCCTTTGTCACACCCTTTTCATGTGACCCCTTCTCCGATCCACCAGCAGCACCCTCCTCATGATCAGACGCTTTGGCGTCACCATCTGACTCTTTTTCGCTCCTCCTCTTCTCTTCCTCTCTGGCCCTCTCATCTTCCGCAGCCCGTTTCTGTTGGGCCTCTCTGGCCTTCTTATCCGCTGCCTTTTGAGCTGCAGATGCAGCTGACCCCTTATTCTGTGTCTTCTTCGGCGCCATCTTGGAGACGAAATGTTGGCACTCTTCCGTCGGCTCGGCTTTTGTATACTGCATAAATCAGTGCGCACAACGTGCGTTGTAAGTGCGGAGCACGTGCTTACTCGGTACGGTCCACGTGAGTTCTGCGTGCTCATTAGAAAGTTAAACTGGGGAAGTGGCGAGTAAGCACGGACCACGCGCTTATCACGTGCGCAGCACGCACGTGCTAAGTGCGCCTTCCGTAGAGCAAGTGATCGTGGGAAACAAATTTAAAAACGCACGGAGTCAGTGCGTTGTGCGCTCGTTGGCAGTACCGGGCACGCACGTCACGCGCACTGGGGGTGAATCGGTAGCCCGAACGCAGCGAAAGTTCCTCGTGCACTAAAAGTGCTACGGTGTGTCTGCGTGCTCCCAAATCCGTACGGAGGCGGTACTCACCACGTACCGATACCCAAATTTTGCCCACGTTTTTTCACGTAGACAGCACGCACTTGCAAGTACGGCGGGATGTGACCACCGCATAACTAGTCGTGAACATGCGTGCCACTAGGCCATCGGAAACGCATCGGCGCGCACTTTCACGACTAGGCAGCGCATAGGGTGCACATAGTTCACGAAGTGTTCACGAACGTTGCCAAACAAACTTGTCGTGCCCAAACTTTGAACATTTTGACAATTCTGTCACGCATTACACGCACTGCCCGCATCCGCAGGCATCCTCCCGCACGCTACCACGAATACTTCCCGCATTGGCACGCAAGAGTATTTGTCTATGCACAATCTATGCGCAAACCAAAATGCGGGCAAGTGTCACCGGGGCATAAGATTGATCAATCAAATCTGTCCGGGTAAGTAAAAGGAGACTTTGCACATTTTAGTGATCGTGGTGTTGAATAACTCATGCACTGAAGTGTGGCATCCATCAAGGTGTTATACAACATAAATTGCTGTCGTATAAGGTGTGGTACATCAATTTTTTCTTTGGTGAGTGTGGGCGGGGGGGGGGGGAGGGGGGGATTAATGTGACAATTTTCCTTGTCTGGATGTAAATCAACAAGTTTTGGAAATTATTGAAGAACCCCTCGTCTTTATTTTATTCTATTTAAAGCCTATCTGCACTAGTTTGGCCAGGGGGATTAGACCGCCCTTCATGGTCACTGATGGGTGGTTATCTCATCAAATCAGCTCTCAATTAACGTTTAGAAAAAGGAGACCATGGGGATCAAAGGGTACCGCTTTGTTGGCTATATAGAGGGCGCAAGTAGCTACAAGTAGTTAGTGTCCATAGGAACACTACAAGTAGTGCAGTCCCGTTTTGTATTATTTGTTTTGATGTATCCGAAATTTGTACATTCCTATCATTAAAATGTTAAAGCTGTGCGCACGTTTTCTGCTAATAGGTACATATATGAATAAAATATAGATTCTGTTGTTGACATTTTCGGCTGTATTGCCCACCCTCCACGCCCACAATTATTATGATCTTGTGACGCCGCGGATGGGTTGTGATTTTGTTTGCAGTTCGTTCTAGACTTCATCTGAACTCTGTAAGTAATCCTGTCAATGTACTCCAACGCGTGCTCTCAGACGTTTAACTGTGTCACAGGAAATTAGAGAAGGGAGTATGGGAACTGTATACGGAGACAATAGTTTAATCAGTGCTTTAATCCATTAAAATGCGTAATTTGAAATAACACCTAGAAACTAAAGACACAAATCAATATGCATCTTCGATTTCTTCAACACAAGGAGTGAATGGCATGGGTGATGTATATCAAGTTGAGTGATAAAGATATCTTCTTCTGTTCAGATGATGGGATTATTCGATTTTTTTTTTGGAGGGAATTTAACAGTTTGAAAACAACGTAACCTCAGTACAATTGAAAAGGAAAAAATCGAAGAGATATATTTCTCCAGATTCGAGTGCCTTTACAATGAATATACGTATAACATTAACAAAAAGTAAAACATTAGCAACAGACAAAAGTAATGATTCAATTGTTAAATTCGCCCGTTATTGAAAAATAGCATAATAGACAGATTAGAAATCGCGGGAGTACTTGAATCACTATAACAGATTCCGAAGAGTTCGTTCCTCTGCTCTGAGTCTCGTTTATTCTAGTATTATATGTTTGCAATAAAACATTCCGATTAAAAGCCAGGGTAATCAACTACATCAGAGGGAGATAGTGGAAGAGAGAGAGAGAGAGAGAGAGAGAGAGAGAATATAGATCATTTTCGTTAATCTTCATCCTTTAATTTGCACTTATTTAAAGTTGAATTCGCACTTGTCTCAGTTTAATTCAGTATCATGTGTTATTTATTTTGTAAACTTGGTTATATAGTGGATTTATTTAGAGCGTGGTATGTGCTAGTTATTCGTATTATATAGAGAGATAGATGGAGACGGAGAAACGGATCGAGATACATGAGAGAGATAGAGAGAGAGACAGAGAAAGAAAAAGAGAGATAGATAGATAGAGAGAGAGAGAGAGAGAGAGAGATAGAGAGAGGCAGAGAGAGAAACAGAGAGAGAGAGAGAGAGAGAAAGAGAGAAAGACAGAGAGAGAGATAGAGAGAGAGAGAGAGAGACTCCTACGCATTGTTGTCCATGAGTCAACCCTGGAGCTTGCCCTAATGACAGTCTCTCCTGCTTGGATACCAGAGCCTCATAGATATCTATTTACCCTGGACAATCAAATTGATGTTCTCTTTCGGTAATACCACTTGTCAGCTTCAATAGCGATCTGTGTCCTCTTCTCAAATGGTATGTAATGATATGAACAGGTTACGTATCAAAGTTGTCTGAATTCTATTTTTATTTTCTGCTTTCAATATCTTAAGAATCTTTACGCTGTGGATTTACACGTTAAATTAAATAGATTTTGATGTTTGCCCGTAATCAGGATGAAATTTTGGTCATCTAGCAGTTTTTCATTATAGTAACTGTCGTGACACTCCAAAAGGTATACTTCCTGTGCGTGGCTCATAAACGGTACACATGCAAACCACATTATAACCTCAACTGAAATGCATGCATTTATTCAATACCAAAGGGTTTTCGAATGTCTTTTGATGAAGGAGTTGATATTATCATACGGCTCGTACTCAAGATTTTGTGGGTGATGTCGCAAGACCTATACAAGTCTAAAGAACCTTCACGAAAAGCACACATTGCAACAATTTCTTAGTGAATAATACATTTATACCAACTAAGGAGCAAGGAAACTAGTGTTTAAAAGTTTCTCTCATGTGTTGTTACCCTGTTATTCTAAAACAGCCTTACATCTCACAATTAAATCATTGTCATTTCAGACGAAACGTGTATAATTGTTCCTTAATAAGTTGTCACATCTTTTCATATACAGCCTTTCATCTTGTTCATGCAGTTTTGATGAACTGCACGATTTACTTTTCATTCGATTCAAACAATTGCCATCAAGCTTCTTTCCTTGGAGTTGACCAACCCACTGCAATGCGTTATTCAGACATGTTGAATACACCTTTTCAGACATATTAAATACACCTTTTCATTTATCCAATAAATATTAATGTCACTCAAGTCCCAACCAAGGAGTGAATCACCAGGTCTCGGCATCAAATTGAAAGGAGAGCTGACATTCCATCACTAGCTTAATTAATTAATACCTGGATAACAACAAATATGTACATGTTAAAGGTAATACAAAGTTTTGGGAAATTTTGAAAATTGGGTGGATAGTGAATCTTTACAATTTTGATATATTTGGATGCCCCTGTGGATGTATAATAAGCACTAAAAAAATTAGCCCCTAAAACACTTCTGTTTTCGAGAAAAATTGAATATAAACATTTACCGGTGCTCCCGGTAAATTTTGATGAATTTCAAATAGCGTCTATGGCCGTACAATGGTAGCTGCGACCATGGAAATCTCAGAAAATGTAGTTGTGATAAATAATTTCCAAACGGGAATAGCTAATCGGTCGATTTTAGTCAAGAAACATTGTTTCATAGCTAAATTAATATCTTGACCTTGAGAGGGAGCTATACAACATAAAGAATTTATTATTTATAATTTCATAACTTTAGACTCGATTTCAACCGCGACAACGATCAATGAATATTGTAGGAAAGCATATGCTTCCAATATGTTAATTTGAACAGAATTCATGACCTCATACCAAAACTTTGTAATACCTTTAAGGTGCCCTGGATGATTTTATACCTCAAAGATTTTGAAAGTAAGGTGTGTATATGTGTAGAATTTTGTTGTTGTTAGTTCATTATTTTTTGGGGGATCGATAATTAAATTACCAGAATGATAAGAAATTGAAATTATAAATGTAGCATGATTATGTACAAATACATTAAAACGAAGTATTTGCATTTACCAAATGTAATATAGACCTACGAAAATTTGACATATTATATGATAACACTTGTATATTTGATACAGAATATTTACTGTTTGCGATCATATAACTTGTTGAAGTACTCATTGGTAACTCTAACTATCAAGTGGGGCAGTTTGTTATTCAAAGTACATATAAATTTTCTTTTGTTCACCTTCGTGTAGGTGAATCATGTAAATTCAATCTCTTTCTATGATTCTAATCCCTTTAATCGTGTTTATAGCACCTAATCATCACTTGAATGAAAGCTGAAACTAGAAGTTAATAATATACATGATTCCGTCACAACATATATTGCATAGTTTAGCTAGATGGTCCACTAAACTCATTATTATCTCCCCATTTCCCTTTGCCTAGTCATAGACCGCAAATATAAACTCACCCGCACGCACACTATTAAAATCCCTAACGCACACACACTTTGATTCATGCGCGCTGGCTGATAGCCGGTATTTACTCAGACCGTGTCGCTGTACATTGGCGATCGTACCGTAGTAAAACCCTGAAAGTCGTCGCAGACAATAAGAAGGAAATCATTACGAGATCGGCATGCTAAGATCAGAATGGTTAAAGCAGTCTCACTTACTTGTTTGATGACAATTCTTGCTTAATCGGAAGTTTCAACTGACTAATGAGGAAAAAAAGTGACTGCCTCTCTTGGTTCGGTAAAAAGAGTCACCAGAATTGTTGACATCTCTCGCATGCATACCTGTCTATTTTGTTTATAGAGTTGTGGCTTGCGGCTGAGAGCTCTTAACTGCGATGTATGGTTTATGAAATGATTCCCTGCAGCTAGTTTTGTTCACGGAACATTGGATGTATATCCAGGAAAATTTGCTTTGGTTCATGTAAACTGTTCTGTTGTTTTTCAGGAGACAGTGTGGAGTTGTATCTAAAAGACAGACATGTTCAACAAATTATCAACTCTTTAAGTCACATTGGATTTATCCTGGAATCACCTGTTGATGGTAAGTCTATTTTATTATTACAATAAACTTACTTGAAGACTTGGATTGACTCATGAATTTTAAATGTGTAATTGTATATTTTCGACAGTAACTATGACCGGCAGGCTTGGAATACGGTCAGTATATATTTGTGTGTGTGATTTTTTTTCTCCCATATATTCTTGAAGATAAAGAACTCTGTATGATCATCTGGAGATGCTTTACCGTTTCTTATATTCATTATAATACGGAAGCTAAGAGTTCACAACAACGTTGGATTTTTCGAATCCTTTGCATTACCAATCAATAACCCGTGCTTGGTGAGGTTAGATCGTTGTATTTACAATTTCGCTTTGTATTCTGTTATAACCTTCACGTATATGTGATAGCATTCAGTGACACTTTATGTAAAGTAAACGCTTCCTCAACGACCTGCAAGGTCAAATATTTCATTAAGTGATTAAGAGATAATGATGCACTTTTGCAATTATGACATAATTTATGATCAATCCATTCACCGAGCGTCCGAATCACTTCACGTAGAAAAACGTTATTGTCCGCGATTCCTGATTAGATTGATATGTAATTACGCTATCAACCTCGTGCGAGCCTATGTTTACATGCTACAGTGGAGATGGTTCTGGTCTGTGGCCTGTAATTGACCCATTTCAAAAGAAGGACATTTAAATTTACTTCCATCTCATTGACATGATGGTCAACAATATACCAAACGAACAGTACAGTGAATGAATACGTTTATTTTGATGTTATCAAAATAAACCCAATTGTAATAGAATGCAATAGTGTAGGCCGGAAATATGCGGCAAGCCGGTGACTACACACGATAGCGCGCCTCTTTTGTAAAATGATTTTGAGGTCAATAACCGAATGTTTCCCAGCAGGTCGGCAAATATCAAACATAGGCGCATCTCTTTGTAACCTACATTGAGGCAGGGAGGTCACAAAGCCGAATCTTTACCACGCGTGTTTTGTAAATATCAATGATAGGCGCGCTTTTGTAATACATATCGGGGTCGCAAGGCAAGTGTTTCCCACGACGTGTATTTTTACTAATCAATGGGTCATTCTCAGCTAATACTTCGTTTGAGTTGGTCGTGTTTTATTGGACTCAGAATTATACATGCTAATTGTACACAGGTTGTCGCTGTTGAACTGACTGCACCGGTTAGTTTCTATTATCACTGGGTTTCACGCCAATACGCTGGATATTCGGAATTGAACAGAGAGACAGCTACACGGGATATAAGGATTAAACGGTGGAAAAGTTACACTGGATATCTGGAATTAAACAGAGGAAGAGTTACACTGGATAATTGGATCTAAGAAGAGAAAATGTTACACTAGATATTTGGAATTGAACAGAGGAGTAATTGTATTGGATAGCTGGAATTAAATATTGGAGGAAGTTACATCGGAGCTCGGATTGCGGCATAGTCGTCTAACTAGCTCGTCTGTATTGTGTGGACGACAAGATGGGGAAGTCTAAGGCGTCTACGGGACGAAAGGGCAAAGGAAAGCGGAGAGAGCCAGCGCTTCAAAACAGTGACCCGATCAGGGGGACAACGCCAGCTCCACATTCTCGAGTGACGAGACGCGGCTCGAGGAGTAACCCAGCCGCTTCGGCAGGGCGGGAGCGCCAAGGAGACCAGACTCCGACGGGGGGGGGGGGGGGGGGGGGGAACATCACAGAATCCCTAGAAACGGCGAATCAACCGTCTATTGTCCATCCTCCACCCGGTGAGTTACCTAGCCACAGGCTAGTCTCATCTTCTAATTCCGCAAACATATCATTCCCTAAGGAGATGGGGGAGATGGCGCAGTGAGACATATAAACTTTATGTCCGTTAATAAGTTGGACAAGGTCGGGTTGATTGTAGGCAAAGGAGATAGGGGCCTACATATAAGGTGTGGATATAATTATGGAGAGTTAGTACGATTGCTTACTTTGTTTTCAATAATTTTAACCAGCTCAGTGGGATGTTATTCATTTTCGTATAACCACGCACTTATTTGGGGTTAGTCGTGTTTCGACAAGTGATGTTGTACAATATTTAGTATGTTAAACAAGTTCGGTACGATACTAGAAATGCAATCGTGTCAGAACGATGTGCGTGCAATGACGCCTTGTTTTTACATGTCAAACGAAAGAGCATCTCTCGGACTAGTTACGCAGAGTATGAAGTAGCATTTAATGTCATGCTTGACCGATTTAAAAAAAAAAAAAAAAAAAAAGTCCGGCTTCTTGATGCTGCACTTGGCCACTTAGAATGTGCCTGTAAAATTTCAAGAAAAATAAAGATCGTTCTGGGGTCCAGAAGCGTGAACCCGATTTGCCCCATAGACAATGCGTGTAATGCATGGGCGGAAAACGTACAGGATCTGTATTATGACCGGACTTTAATTGTTTGTTTTTTCTCTCTCTTTATGTCACTTTATCTGACGTATTTGGTATCATGGGAAAGAGAATTTCATGGTTGTTATTGTAAACATTTTTTTTTTTTTTTTGTTCTATGGTAATCCTATCGAAACACGTGATGTAAAATAGATTTATAGGACAAAAATTGCGTCTTCAATGACCCCCTTGACCAATTTTAAAAATCCGGCCAAGAGGTGCCCTGCGTATTGCAACTCGGAATGTCACTGCAAAATTTCAAGGAAAAAAAAGGGACGTTTAGGGGGTGAAAAGCAGTCTGAAAAAATGACGCCATAGCCGATACGTGTTATATTATTGGGCGGAAACTCGGCGGAATTCGTATAATGACCCTTGTTCAAATGTGATTTACTCAAAATTTTCTGTGTGAACATATACCATACTTGGTATCATTCGAAAGGGCACTTCATTGCGGTCAGTTTGACACCGTTGTCATCTGCGCGCAATGTACTGCACGCATTAAAGGCGCTATTACGTAACGCATAGTAAATTCATCATTTTTGGCGATAACTTTGCGCTGACGTATTCGAATTTTACCAAACTTGGCAGACAGTTGTCACGTATATGGATACATGTGTCTGCAAGTTTCATTGATGTAGGTATAAAGATCGTTATTTTAGAGTAAGTTGAAGTTATTTCGGAATTTTCTCGAAAATGGCGAATTTGGAAGGCAATTTTTCTCAAATTTGGTCAGTGTTAGGGTATATAATTTTGTATATGGCTGGAAAGGACATATCTTCAAGTATCTAAATCCAAAAAAGGGTACGGGTTTGCCAATCCATTATGAAGATACGGCCACAGAGAGAAAGCCAATTCCTAAAACTTTAGAGGGCGCTATTTATGTTGTGCAAAGCCATTGGAGCGTGAAATTTGGCACGGCTATGTGCAATTATGAGATAAAGATACTGTGAGATTTAAAAACAAAACGGAATTTATATGAGAAAGTTATGGCAGTTTTAGATTGTTTAGGGGTCCATTTTTCAAGGACTTGAGATTTATTGGAGGAGTCGGTTTTAGATTTGAAATTCGAGTATGAAGATGGCATTGTGAAGGTCAAGTCATATGTCGCAGATGAAAGGACATCTCTCAGACTATCTAGAGGAATTTGTTAAAAGTTTGTAGGATCTAGGATAGTGGGGATGGGAAGGAAGATATAACGGCCTTAAAATGGGCCAGAAACGGACAAAATGGCGCCTGGACGGTCATGCATGGGTGATTTCCAAAATCGAAGAAAGTAGTGACCTTGATGAGATGTTAGAGACTATGCCTATGAAATTTGAAAGGAAAAAGACATGAGGAAAGCACCTAACTAGGAATCACAAACACTACGTGCAAAACGAATGCGATTTCCTGACGATAAGGATAAGGGAAAGGAGAATATTAATGGGGCAGAATGTGAGCGAAAACAAGGCATTGACGAAGGTCGTCATTGCGATAATATGCTATATAGAATTGAATTTGCTTCGCTTATGTAATTATGTTAGAAACCTTTGGTTCTATAAGCCCATAAAAGGTACGCCATACTCGGAAGGAATTTGGTTTTTATCTTTCTCCAAATAGGTGCCCAGGCTCACCGGGTTTGGGTGTGCGGAGACATTCTCGTGAGGCGAGCTGGTGAGCGGGCGTTTCTGTCGAGACCTGGGAATCGCTGGTTGTGAGGTGGCATGGCACGGGCGAGGAGGGGCGTCGCTATACGCGATTTCCCGCGTCAATTACAGGGCCAAGTGAGGTTCGGTCCTTCTCCATCGGAGCTAATCATCCATGCGGGCTCGAACGACTTGGGGCGTTATTTTGCAAAGGACTGTCGACAAGCGGTGGATGAAGCACTGAATACAGCGCGGTCATTGTTGCCGCAATGCTACATTTCATTTTCAAGCATCTTACTCGCCTGTATTACTATGGTCATGATGTACACGTCACGTCGCAGGTCGTCATCAATGATGTGCGGAAATGTGTCAACAAGTATGCCAGACGGAGGGTCCGGCGTATGTGTAGTGGATCATTCATAGGCCACAATTTCAATGTTCAAGAACACTGGTATTTTCACAGAGATGGCGTGCATCTGTCTGATGAGGGATGTGATCTTCTCATGGAGAACTTTGCGTCAGCGGTTCGATTTGCTCTTAATCTTTGAAACTTTATTTTGTGCATGCCCTTTGTTTTATTGCGGGCAATCAGGAGTATATTGAAATTTAAAGAGTAGATTACGATTTAAAATGGTTTATTGACAGGCTGACAAAATGTAGGTCAAGAGGTTGTTTACATTTTTGAGGGAAATTCACGCGCTAGGAAATGTAATACTTTGTATTACATTGGAAGGAAATGTACAAGCGTATGTACGCTTATCAAGCGAGCGCGGAAAATACCGCCAGCAAATTACAAATAGCACGAAGGGGCTTTCATTCTAGTTATGGCTTTCATTTGAATGGACAAGAAGAAAAATGTACGGAGTCTGAAACATTCCCACCACCTCCCCATTATCTCCACCAATAAAAGTATTTTTAGTATATTAGTGGCATAAATTAAATATTGCTTGGTGGTTCGAAGTAGCCAAGGTATACGTATTAGTACGGAAAGGATTTAGGGTTTCAGGTATGAAAGGTACGGATAGGGTTTATGTAATAAATTGGTCAGTGATTTATGAAGTTAATGCAGAGCCGGGGGCATTTGGCCTGGTCGCACATCAAGCGTCGTGCACAAAGACAGTGGGCCGTAGGGGAATTTTCCCATTGGGTTTCGCCCCTACCCGGTTTTGTATGGGTAAATCACTAATCACATGGTACTGATAAGTTTATTGATCAATAATTGTCATCCAATAATTTTCGACCCCACTCAATTTTTACATGCGAGGGGGTTGCCAATGTATATTCAGTCGAATTTGTTCGCATGTCAATTCTTAGTTTTCCGGCCCCCATTCGATTTGAATGCGGGGGGACCTAGTTGTACCTACACATTTTCAAACTCAGGGTGTCACGCTTTAATCTTCGGCATCATCCGATCTTACAGGCGGAGAGGCTGGTATATATATACATCTATTTTTATAACTTTAGGCATCACTCGATTTTATAGGCGGGGGGCTGATATAATGACTTAATGTATATAAGTTTAGCCTTGGCATCACTCGATTTCATAGACGGGGGGCCTAGCATTTGTAAGCATTTTTTATGATTCAATATATCTGTGTTATTTTGTTATGACACCCAGAAAATCAAAATGTGCAAAATAAGCGTCCATCTCAAAATGTTAATAAAGCCACAAAAATAACGCAAAGTTGATTGTTTGTTATTTTTGTTAGCCGTGCATAAATTTTGCCACATGCCCAGGTTCTATTTCGCTAGGCAAAAAAAAAAAAAAAAAAAAAAAAAAAAAAAAAAAAAAAAAAAAAATTGGGTTGTTGGGATTTGGAGTTTGTTCTTTTGTTTCGTTCCTGAACTATAATCATTTCCAGTATGCCTCAAGGAGAGGAATGGCCAAGAGCGCCATGAACCGACGGTGGGGACAGGCTGCGATTACCAGATCTTGTGTAGGGAACCAATGGCCCAGGAAACTGGGCCTGCTGGGTAGAGCACCGTCTTCCCAGCTGGTCACGTGACCCGTGACCCTCGGGTTCCCATATTTGTGGAATCGCAGTCTGTCGCCTTCCGCCATTGCAAACAAATAATTATGGAAATGGTTTTATATGATTTCATATCTATGTTATGTAATAATATGTCAAGTTGGAAATATGCTACCGCAAAAACTCGAACGGAAATATGTAAATGGTTTTTGTATGATTTTATATCTATGTTAATAGTATGTCAAGTTGGAAATATGCTACCGCTAAAACTCGAACGGAATTATAGAAATGTTTCTATATGATTTCTTATCTATGTTGATAATATGTCAAGTTGGAAATAAGCCAACTCAAACGGAAGAATTAAAAGTTGAGAAAAAGGCAATAACAGCATTTTCATTGTATTTCTTATTGCAATACGTTTATTTTGATGTTATCAAAATAAACCCAATTGTAATAGAATGCAATAGTGTAGGCCGGAAATATGCGGCAAGCCGGTGACTACACACGATAGCGCGCCTCTTTTGTAAAATGATTTTGAGGTCAATAACCGAATGTTTCCCAGCAGGTCGGCAAATATCAAACATAGGCGCATCTCTTTGTAACCTACATTGAGGCAGGGAGGTCACAAAGCCGAATCTTTACCACGCGTGTTTTGTAAATATCAATGATAGGCGCGCTTTTGTAATACATATCGGGGTCGCAAGGCAAGTGTTTCCCACGACGTGTATTTTTACTAATCAATGGGTCATTCTCAGCTAATACTTCGTTTGAGTTGGTCGTGTTTTTCCCTCCCTCCCTCCCCTCAATTCCTTGCTGACTTGTGGACGGGCAGGATTAGGCTCATGATTATTGGGTAGGAGGTTGTCAGGGGGAGGGGGCGGTCCTTTATTGAGAAAGTGTATATAGGGAGACCGGAGTGGTACTTGCCCGGACTGGTAGTTCTGCGTATGTCATTGCCTTAGAGTTTGGGCTTGAATAAGTGACACGATGGGGCTGTAGTAGTGGACAAGGTTGATGGTTAATTGGGCTTGTTTTATGATATTGACATCATGTTTGTTTGTTTGTTGTTTTTTGTTGTTGTTTTTTTTTTTTCCTTCGGTTTCTACATCAGATTTGCTAGGTTGCTTTTTGTTGTTTTGTTTTTCTTTTTTTTTTGGGGGGGGGGGATTGTCAAATTGATTATGTTTCATTATTGTTCTTTTAATGGTACACAATCTGTTAATCACTGTGTGATTTTGTTCTTTTAAGGCTACAACATTCATGGAAATCAATGCAGATTGTGGAAAGAAAAGAAAGGAGAAAACAAAAAAGAAAGAAAGAAAGAAATTGGGCTTGTTGTATTGACATGGTTGGTTGGTTGGGCTTGATTATTGACATGGATGGTTGGTTGGGCTTGTTATTGACTTGGATGGTTGGTTGGGCTTGCTTATTGACATGGATGGTTGGTTGGGCTTGCTTATTGACATGGATGGTTGGTTGGGCTTGCTTATTGACATGGATGGTTGGTTGGGCTTGATTGTTGACATGGTTGGTTGGTTGGGCTTGTTATTGACATGGATGGTTGGTTGGGCTTGCTTATTGACATGGATGGTTGGTTGGGCTTGCTTATTGACATGGATGGTTGGTTGGGCTCGTTTATTGACATGGATGGTTTGTTGGGCTCGATTATTGTGATGGTTGGTTGGACTACATTATTGACAGGGTCGGCCGGTTTTGGCTTATTGGCTGGAGCTTCTGTTCCGGAAGTCTTAGTATTCCGAAATGAGAGGGTTTTGTTCTTTTGTTTCGTTCCTGAACTATAATCATTTCCAGTATGCCTCAAGGAGAGGAATGGCCAAGAGCGCCATGAACCGACGGTGGGGACAGGCTGCGATTACCAGATCTTGTGTAGGGAACCAATGGCCCAGGAAACTGGGCCTGCTGGGTAGAGCACCGTCTTCCCAGCTGGTCACGTGACCCGTGACCCTCGGGTTCCCATATTTGTGGAATCGCAGTCTGTCGCCTTCCGCCATTGCAAACAAATAATTATGGAAATGGTTTTATATGATTTCATATCTATGTTATGTAATAATATGTCAAGTTGGAAATATGCTACCGCAAAAACTCGAACGGAAATATGTAAATGGTTTTTGTATGATTTTATATCTATGTTAATAGTATGTCAAGTTGGAAATATGCTACCGCTAAAACTCGAACGGAATTATAGAAATGTTTCTATATGATTTCTTATCTATGTTGATAATATGTCAAGTTGGAAATAAGCCAACTCAAACGGAAGAATTAAAAGTTGAGAAAAAGGCAATAACAGCATTTTCATTGTATTTCTTATTGCAATTGAAAAAGCAGAAGGAGGTGAAAACCTGGGAAAGTAAATGCTTATGTTGGGAACGCATTTGGAAGTTAGGAGCTCCAACTACATTTGTCATTTATCTCATTCTAATAGCGGAAATCGATGTAATCTTTTGTTTATAGCCTTTTCCGTATTACAGCTCTTTAGTTTGTGTACAGTCAATGTTGTACAGCTGTATTACTATCATCAATAAAGACAATTGATGAAACAAACATATATTGTGAACTTTTATGTATATACATTATGTTCGTATAATATAAAATGCCAAGGGGAGGGTATGCGCAAGAAAGGAAAGGAGCGAGGGACCGTAGAACTATCGTGGTATAGTGGTTCATTCATTTGATTTGACTATGATGACTATGACTATTATAATCTCAGGGTTGGGGGTTCGAATCCCAGCCTGGCACTCACGTCTTGTGACAAGACGTTGATCCACATGTGCAACTCTCCATCCAGGTATAAATGGGTACCTGGCAGATTTTTTAGGTAAGAATAATTGCAGGGCCTTTAAGAAGAACAACATCTGGTAAATAAAATAGAATAAAATGAAATCAAATATTTATTGTTATCATTATTATTATGAATATTATCAGAGAGAGAGAGAGAGAGAGAGATAAAGAGAGAGAGAGAGGGAGAGAGAGAGGGTGACAAGTTAATGCAAAGGAATAAAGATATTGCTTGTAATTACTTTGAGTAATGTTACAAAATACAGGTTTGCAGTATTGTAGAAGGTGAAAAAAGAGCTGACGATAATAAATTATAGACGTATATAAATATTTTGTACGATTTCTTAGTCTAGACCGTACTGTGTATTCTGTGTCCTTTGTTACTGATTAAAATGCTTTTACTTCATTTTGTCCTTGATTGAACGGATTAAGTTCTACTGTGTGCTGTAAAAACACTCAGCAAAAAAGAAAGTGGACAATTTCTATTGTTTATTAAAAAAATATTTAAAATTAATTTATGTTTATTTTGAAATATAAAAGATAAGTTTACAATAAATAAGAAATTCTGAGTTATGAAACGTCACCTCTTTCTGTTTTGGCTGATTGAATATATTACACAAAGAACAAGATTTAATACAATTTTTAGCCGTATAATTCGGTCTTTTAATCAACAACCTCGCATGTACATGTGTATTAATGTTATCGTGTACAATGATAGCATGCTGAACAATGTAAACAATCAATATATATGTGTTTAATTAATCTCAGTGTTTCTGTTAAAGGTAGGCGTTACTACTGCAGCTAGAAGGGATTAGACCACACAGCGAGCCAGCGAGGTCATTGTGACAGGTGGCTATCTCATTAACTCAGCTCTCATTTAACATAAGAAAAAGAGGATCATGGGGGACCAACAGGCACCGATTTGGGAAGTTTTCTATATAGAGGGAGCAAGTAGCTACAAGTAGGACAGTGTGCCTTTAAGGTATCCATCCTACGATTTACGAAGAAAGGTTCACATTATCGTCTAGACAGTGAATGTCATGAAGCGAGATGACGGACAAATTAAGTCGCGTCGATACTTAGTATAAAAGCGAGAACAGCTTTAAATTCTTTTCGATAAATATTTATTAAATGGTTTATCTAGACATTACGTTTGACCTCTTGAATATCATGAATATGTAGTGGGCTTTCTGGAAAAGCAAAATAGTCTGATAACATATTTGATATTCCTTTGCAATGTAGGTTTTTGGGGATATCAAGATTAAACCATTAAACCAAACCTGAAGTGGTTTGTCTTTCACATATTTTGATAGATGTCAAGTAAACCGGTTTGAAAAGTAGGCCAGACAGGGGAAGATCATGGGTTCGATACCCGGCAAAGCAGATATGTCTTTACCAAGAGCACAACATTTTGCAAATATGGATTGATTGGATGAGATAGCTACTCTTCCCTCTTAATAAAGAAGTAACACATGATAAAATAGCTTCCATATATGTTGTCATGTTCATGACCATAGGGATGTTCCATACACAATAAAATAAAAGGATAATAGAGAAAACTCATAATGTTTGTACGAAGTTTTTGGTCTTACTGGAGCATAAATGGGCATACTTTTAATTTTAACTTTTCGTTGTAAACACGTTTTTTTTTTATACACACAATACTGCCCACCTTAGAATCGCCCTCGTTTAATTCCAGAACAGTTTCCTGCAGATGGATACAAGAATAAACAAACAGAAGGACTGGAAAACATCATTTCACCGACTCACATCTAGGTAGTAACATTGTTTGACAATCTGTCTCGATATTGAGGCATTCCTGCTGTGAACTCACTTACCCTGCCTTTATAAATAACCCTGGGAGAAATTACATGGCGTATATCAGATCGGAGGGACGATTTCCCTGATCTCTTCCTTTCAATATAGAGTAAATTATGGAATTAGAACTTATATGTGGATTCCTTATTATAGTGTGTTTATAGGCTTCAGAAAATGCTTAATAATTTGTTGAAGTGTTCCGTGATTGGTTTTCTAAAAAAAATTTTTTTTTTACTGAGTTTCCTATTTCGTGGCGGAATCACATTACTGTAGGCCGTGTTTTGTAATACTGCTGTCTAATAAATATCATAGTTCAACAACTGAACAGAACCAAGGCAACCACATTCAAAATGAGATCCTGAAGCATAGATTAGATGTCTTATTGAAATATCATGACTCTGTGAGTTAGATTCTTGTGATATCTACAACACGGTGGATTGCTAGTCGTTGAAAACGATACAAATAATTAGAGAACTGTTGGCCATCAATAAAGTGTTTTGGTACAACCTTTCCCCACGTCAGATTCTATATCGACGCACAAGTGGTTTGCACAACACCTTATTTGACATGGAGTGAAACGAAAATAAACACCTTCTCGGTCAGATAAATACAATCATGACACAGTCTTATGCAAACACATTGAAAACGTGTTTCAAAACTGTCATCAAAATGGCAACGGGTATGCTTTTAACCAGGGCCAACAAACCCTCCGCAAATATGCAGACCCTCTCGACACAATAACGTTTAGAAATCGTGTCGTACTTGCAACTTGTTCAGTGACCTTCGGCGTAGAATCAAAGTGTATATGGCATATTTTCTGCATCACACACCATTGGTGATGAGACTTGAGAGGATTGAGTATAATTGTTTGGCTGTTGAAAACAACCCATTAGAGATCGTGCAACGGAAGATTCACCATTCTTGTCAGCTGCGTAGCATGATTAATCGATATTTAAACCACTTATTATTCACTTCATGCATGCCTTCATTTCTATATGTCCATTTGTCCCGTGTCAAAAGGGATCATAATACTTCATCTCTGAACACCCTATCAGACCGTGAGCACATGTCCCTATTGTGTCCATCTGTTATTCATGTGTTACGAGGCGTGGAAACGGTATGAAAGGCAATTTGTCAAAAACCACCTAATTCACAGAGATAATCTTGTTTTTCTATCTTGCATAAAACATCACAGGTAAATTTACTATCAACCTTCATGGTATAGAAAGAAGGAATTACAAATGTGACAAATAGAGACCAATTCATCAATACATATTATATTCAAACTGTAGACAGTGAACCAGATAAGCAAAGGGTAAGGTGAAAGCTTTTAGTAAACCTCCTTCACGACTCTTCGGACATGTCTGCTTTGATGCATTTCCGGTGATACCTTCTCGCCAAAAGTCTCACATAATTGCGAAGTTTTTCTCACAACTCTACAAAACCTTGAAGAGAAGTCCTTTTGTGTTGGTCTTCCATAGGCTTCGAAGGCCTACGTGACCAATGGTGACTTTCAGTCGAGGTATGTTTAGATGGGAAAACATGAGATAAGAAAAAAATGCGATATGACATAGTATTATTACCATTTTGAGCAATAACAAAATGATTAAATCTAGGCATGTTTTAAGAAACAGAGCAAAAGATAAAGAAAAATAGTAAAGTGAAAGGGAGAGAGAGCTAGGGGGAGAGAGCAAGAGAGCAAGAAAAATGAAATGAAATACATGTACAGGAATGGATGTGGGGTGGTGATGCTGATTATTATGATAATGATAATAATTATAATAATAATAATAATGATGATGATGATGATAAAAATAATGATGGTGAGGATAAAATTGATAACAATAATGATATTATTAATATAGGTCAATGCACTTAACATTACAAACATATTTCATGTTTTCATCAAGGGTGGACTGAAAGATAGAGTCGAGTTCTGGCCATGCGATTGCATTGTGAAAGGAACGGTGTGGAATCGATCAGAAAAGGTTGATCATGTAGCATATAAGTATTGGTGTGTACTGCAAGGTTCTGGAATCATCAACATGATAAGAAATTTATCCCAGTCTTGGTAAAGCTACAAGCCGTGTACACAGAAATATGTATATGGGACTACACGAACATGGGGCATAAAAATCCGTCCCGATTTGAATAATGTTACATGCCATTTTTAGGATATTAAGGCATTTGAAGAGCCATTTCGGGGAACATTTTTTCTCTGATGTTCTTCCACACTCGCATAATACAATGATAACGCTCACAAATTATTTTCACCTCTTTCCAAAACTCAACCTTCTCTTTAATAAGTAAAAACCTCTCGTTATTTCAATGATCTACCAGCTGGACAATATGACTCATCAAAAAACAATCACAAGGTGTGATGTAATCTACAATGTACTTCATTTAGGATTTATTATTAAGTGTTCAAAGGAATTAGCAAACAAACAAACACATAGCACATCCTTCTCATGGCTACACAGACAACCATGGAAAGATCATTCATAACGTATGTACTGTATATATTGCCAGCAATATAAAGTATTCGCTATGATCATAAACCTTCAAGTGTGCTTAACCTTCTGAATTGAAATTCATTACTTGTTGGCAAGCCAATAACAACAAGAGTTGGATAAAAATAATTCTATTTTGGGACACAACGATAACGTGTATGTTGGGTGGTTCAAATTTTATCGAACATTATGGGTAAAACTCGTTTTTCGAGTATAGGCTTAATCTTGAAAATGGTGATGATGTTATTATTTTTGATGAAGACTATACTGATGATGAGGATGATGGTAATGACTTAGTCCCATGGGATTTCCATTTAACATTGCTCTTTGTTTTTGTTTTCTCGGACGATGATTTTAGACCTCACTGAACTACCTCTATACTCCATTTATCCGAAAATTAAAAATGTGTGTAATAATAATAATATTAGATCACATTTATAACGGCCTTATACATTGTTTCTATAGGCGCCGTGGTTCTGTTGTCCCAGCAGCCATTATGTGAATCAATGTCCTTACACGAAATAAAGCCGGGACGACAGCACCACGAATACACAATATTATTCAGTACAAAATTACAGTATGTTACGCTATGTTACGTTATAAAATTACAGTTTGTTACAGATAAATGAATAAATCAACTTAATCTAACTTAAATTATGCTAAAGATGACTTATTTCATAACAAATAGAAGTACGACATCATTTATTTATTTGACATGTTTAGAGAAGACACAATTCATGATATGGTACCTCCCTAAAAATCAATAATGGTTTATAAATCACCTAGAATGAAAGAAATACAAAATAAATATACCTTCGTTAAACGTAATTGGACATAATTGAAGATATTTGAGACCGGAAAAGTTACTCAATATAATTGTTGTCTTTTAAAGATAGCGCTCACACTAGTTCGCCTCGAACTATTTTTTTTTATATATTTGAATATTTGTACTTCCAGTTTCATTATAAACAGTAATGATATAGTGTATACTTGTCCAAAGCTTATTAAAACAAGTGTCATATTTATATCGTAATCGTGAGCCATTATCACAAATGGACCTAATCCACCAAATAAGTCATTTTTTTATCATGATTGCCGCGCTTTTAAACCTATTAATATTGCATTAAAAAAAGTCTGGACAAACAAAAACTTACTTCCTCTGAGCTGACGAGTCACTGAACTCAGCATGCGAACACGTAAATGTGGTGCTCAAGCAAAGATAATTGCTTTTGTTTAATTGCGCTAGTCCCGATATAACATTTAATTCCATTATTATCTTGAATACCTTCAATGAGACCCACCGCATTAAAACGTACAACAGACTACGATTATTTATAATCACATTAGTGTAATAGCAATTACTCTCCGGAGAGGGTGATATCATTGTTACACCGCCCGTAAAATGAGTTCAAATCGTTTTACATCTCTAACATTTTGTGCGATAATTGGATTATCATTTTTTCTATCATATTAATTATGTCGACCAACACATTTTGTATCTGTTTTGTCTATGCATTTGACTACTATGGTGGCGACGCTTTCTCCTAAAAATGTCCTGTAACTTCCGAGTTGCAGTATGCGAGAGGAGAGGTAAAGAGATGAAGATGAAATAAACGTAAGATATGGAAAGGGAAAGAGAGAAAGAGAAGAAAAAATAGGAGAAAGAGAGAGAGAGAGAGAGAAAGATAGAGAGAGAGAGAGAGAGAGAGAGAAAGATAGAGAGAGAGAGAGAGAGAGAGAGAGAGAGAGAGAGAGGAAGACCATAAGATTTTGTTAACCATTCTAATTGCAACTTTCGAATTTAGGTTTATCTAAATTGTATTTAAATCCATGTCATCCTTTGCGTCAGGAAAATTCTTGTACTTGCTTGACTTTTTACGAAATTAAGTCCATTTACAGAGTTAGCCTACTTGAACTATCTAATTTATTGAGCTCAATACGATATAATATTATTACATTATGTCTGACTCACATCATTTCCAAGCGGAGTATTCTATTTAAAGAGTTTGGAACATTTGGTACTAAATTCGGTTAATTCAACAGACATTATTGTGTTAGTTAGAAGATAATCTAAGTATCTAACTCACTTGGATTCCAAGTGGGACCTTCAAAACTTAATTAAAAGGTTTGAAATATTTGACATAAACTAAATGTAATGTTGGTTCGGGGGAGAGGAGATAAGGAGAGGACTAATGGTACTAGGTGGATAACATGAAAATCAACGGTACCACCGATTTGGGGAAGGTGCTATTAAAAGGGGTCGTATCAGCTTCTTTCCCCTTTTTTCCTTTTCCCCTCCTCCACGTTCTCTCCTTTTTACCACTCTGTCTCCTTTCCTCTCTTGCGCCATGTAGGGGAGGAGGAAGGGGGGGGGGGGAGAGACACGTTCCCCCTGTGCCCTCTTTAGCTTCGCCACTGTTTAGGCATATACTTACAAACAAAACACTTTTCTTGCATTGAGTCGCCTCATCTCTCGACATATCACCTTAACGTCCACTTACTCAAGTTAACGCCCTTCTGCCTCCAAACTGATGTTAATATACTTCTCCCAGAGTAATGTAAATCAGTGAAACTGTTTGATAGGTGCGACATGCCTTGTGGTGATTGGTTATGTTTGATAGACGATTGAGTTGGTCTGCTCACAAACACTTCAGAAAGATTCCTGGGAGAATTCTTGTCCCTCTTACAGATCACGGCTCCCGTCTTCCCGCACCCCACTCCAAACTACCTATAGCTCTCCACCATCCTCCTTCTCCCTCATTTCCTCCTACACGTGTCAGTGGCATTAGGAGGGTCCAGCGTTTGAGGGGCACTAGTGTCATTGATGGGGGAAGCTAGGGCGGGAGTCACGTGTAGTTCTACACCAATTCTCCTTTTCCTTCTCCTACGTCAGTGGCATAGGTGTTGGTGCAGCCATTGAGCGGGGAGGGGGGGGGGCATGGGTAGCTCTCCATCATACACCTCCTTATTACCCTCCTACACGTGGCAGTGGCTAAGGGTAGGAGGCAGAGAGAGAGAGAAAGAGAGAGAGAGAGAGAGAGAAATCAAATGAGGTGCTTGGATTTGGAAACTAATTTCCCAAAGAGATCGATATCATGGCAGTATAATCTCTAAAGTGTTCGTGGTCAAAGTGGTTTTTAAACTAACATCTGTCACGTTGTAGTTTATCCAACAACTCTTTCCTATATCGATAACAATTATTTTTCGAAGTGTGGCTATCATGTGTACCTATCGATCGCAAACACTTTTACATTGTTACTAATAAGTAAACAGCTTTTATGCTTTCACATGTAATATTTAGCTAAAGAGCATTGCTGAAAACGTAGAAATATGATGTATCATTAAAAAATCATAATTATTCATACACCCTTTCGGTATATTCTTAATGTTCTTGCGAAAAATAAACTTTCTTTACAGAGCCATTCTGACCACAAGATTGGAAAGGGATTGAACCAGAATATATTTGTTTTTTAATCTGGAGCTCCTAAGTAATATGATAGGTCTCCATGTAAACGAAGAGAGCGCTTTCCATCAGTTCTCTCTGTTCGTCAGCCCAAGCAAAAGGTATTCCGATTGCTACATGAAAAAGGTATACTGATAGCTACATGACGTATATATATGTGTCACAGAAGAAAGTTGCTTGTCTTTAAAGTGAAGATTGAGGTTTGAGAAAGGTGAACCAAAAATTGTGAGCTTTTAAAATTCTTTTGTTTACATTAGTGTGGAATATTATTATACAAAGAGTGTCTCCTGAAAAGGACGGCTCTTCGAATGTCCCCCATATTCAAACTATGTCAAGTAACAGCTATACGTTGTGGATCACACTCACATGCCACATGGTTGCATAGCCCCATTATATGTATGCACATTTCTGTCTACAGTGCATGTGACTTAAAGGTATTACAAAGTTTTGGTAAATTTTGAAAAATGGGTGGATAGTGATTCTTTACAATTTTGATATATTTGGATGCCCCTGTGGATGTATTAAAAACACCAGAAATTTTAGCCGCTAAAACACTTCTGCTTTCGAGAAAAATTGAATATAAAGATTTACCGGTGCTCCCGGTAAATTTTGATAAATTTCAAATAGCTCCTACGGCCGTACAATGGTAGCTGCGACCATGAAAATCTCAGAGTATGTAGTTGTGGTATATAATTTCCGAACGACAATAGCTAATCGGTCGATTTTAGTCAATAAGCATTGTGTTATATTGTGTGTGTGTGTGTAATTGGTTTTTACAGACGTGTATCAATCAGATATGATTATTTACGTCTGGGGACCGACCTTTAGACGTCACCATCCAAAAGACGTGAATCAGTTTCGAACCTGCGTCCTCGGCTGAATCAGTTTGTAACTTCCACTGTTAGCTGGATTACATATCTTGACCTTGAGAGGGAGCTATTCAACATAAAATGTTTATTATTTACAATTTCATAACTTTAGAGTCGATTTCGACCGCGATAACGATCACTGAATATTGTAGGATCGTATATGCTTCCAATATATTCATTTGAACCAAATTCATGACCCCATACCAAAACTTTGTATTACCTTTAATAGCAAGACTGGGCAAGTTTCTTCTCATTTAAATGATTCCAAACCTCAAAGTATACATGTACACTTTTGTGCTACGTGACAAACCCTTTTCGATCACTTCCGCACAGTTTCTTCTACAATGCAATCACATGACCAGAACTCAACTTTATCTTTAATTATGGACCTACTGCATGTTGTAATGAAGGTGCCCTTTTGGTGTCAGATGATTAAGATAATTGCTCCGAGTTGCAATGAACCCGTTATTTTGTTTTGAGTACGGGTACGACGAATTGGCCTGGCTTGTTAGCTTGATTGTTTGGGGGACATCAGTCTAGGTGAGAGAAATACCACCATTAAGGGGCGTAGCCTGAGTCAGGGGCGCCAGCGGCAAGAGGGGGGGGGGGTAGAACTGGTATTTGTAGGTGGATAAAATGTGAATGAAAATAATCGATTGCAGGAGTGTAATAGGGATTCGTGTTACCCCCTTCTTTGCGCACTGTAACATGTATTGCATAACAAATATTCAACATGGGGGTAATTATGTGTCGATTATCATGGGTAACATCTAGATCACCGTTTCTACATGTACATGTTTAGGAAAGAAAACATGAGTCCGGAATACAATTGCCTAATAGTTGGTTGGACAAGTAATGAACCCATTTAGGGCATGTTATTTTGACAGTGCAAGGTGCTTTCGTTCTCTCTCTCTCTCTCTTATCCCTTTTCTCTTGATCTTCCCCTTTTCCATCATTTGGATGGGGGCATACCCCTCACCCCCTGGCTACGCCATTGTTACGCTGGGAATGACACGGAACGTGACAAATACTTCAGTCCATTCCCATCAATGATCACACCTCATCACAAATCAACGTGTCAATTTTCTCTCCTGGCCTGGGGTACGTGTATCGCTTTGTTAGGACTCCATCATTGGGCATCCCGAGTGGATTCGATCAACTATCACTATCATCAGTAAATGTCTCCTGAGACGCTAATCGCTTTGGTATGGGAATCCGCCACAATACGGATGTAATGAGATGTTAGTATAATCATCAGCAAAAGATATTTTTGAATTTTCCCAACCGTTTTTCCATGAAAATAAGACCAAAGACAGGCTTTAACAAATCTGTCAACACTGAAATGTCTGGAATGGTATATTAAGCCAATTCATTGCTTTGTGACGATTTACATACACCTAAAATGTAATTAATTGTAATAATATAGTTGGGAGAAATAAGGAATCGATCAGATCAGTTTTTCCCAATTTTTATCGTTAATCATGGTCCGTTTTCACTCAAACTTTCAGATTATCTTTAATGGTACATCTAGCATTGAAGTGACCACCTTATCACCATTTTTGTTCATCTTTACAATGTTACCGAGTCCCTTTAAGAAATGTCCATGTACGTGTATCATTCTAAACAAGGACTGAATACTCTCTAATCTATTTTCGTACTTATGTTGTCCCTTTGTATCGGAATGCATGGCATGATCATGATGAAGGCGATGTAAATTTGGTCTGTCTGCAATATTTTTTCCTTCTTTGTTTGTTCAGTTGTTTTGATCATTTCACCCATTGTTTGTCTTCTTAGTCATGTTTGCTCTAATTCTAAACCATCGCACGTTGAATATATTCTGGGTCATATTACTTCAAATGTCAAACTAAACCTTTGAGATTTCCCATGACAATTCATTTGTCTTATCCATTTAACGTCTCGTGATGTCACAATGCTAAAATCGACACCTCTTCCTTCCTGTCCCAGCCTGCACTGGGAGCCACTTTCACTGGAAAATAGAATCAGACACCATCTTGGGATTGTGCAAACACTTTACAAACGGGTAAAACATATGCCTTAGAGAGGTTATACTTCCTGAGGATTGAGAATATATACTGTGCCCCCATTTTTAAGGCGCTCTGGTAAACGAATATAAAGTGTAAGCCCAGTAGCAATTATTTTGTCTTCGAAGAATCATCTACAGTGCGTCCCAGAAAAAACGAAACCGAGAAGTATCGATGTTCTATCGTAACTTAATCACAACTATAATTAATGAATGATAGATATTTGGAAAGCTTAGAGTCTCCTCTTTCATGTGATGCTACTCAGATAATGCATATTTCACGCATGAGTGATTAAAAGCAATTTGAAGGAAGGAAACCAAAAAGACATTTGGCGGGCGGTATCTGAATTTCGAAGAAAAATTCACATTTCTAGAAAGTTGAGTTTCTGCCCTTTCATATGATACCTCAATCAGGAAAAATGAGCGAGGAATGACAAAGTTCTGTTTGTTTAAAGTAGTGCTTGCATTTCCATTAAACGAATTCGTTTTCACTGGCTGCCTGCCGTATCAATAAACGAAATTAACAAAAGACTTAACTCCGTTTCGTTGACAATCAGCCGTAGACGAGAGTCTTCATGCATGGCTGATTGTCAACGAAACGGAGTTAAGTCTTTTGTCAAATCTGCTTTTTGCTACGGCAGGCACCTAGTGAAAACGAATTCGTTTGTTAAAATTATGAAAATGTAAGGGCTACTTTAAACAAACAGAACTTTGTTATTCCTGGCTCATTTTTCTTGATTGAAGTATCATTATGAAAGAGCAGAAAATAAACTTTCTAGAAATATGAATTTTTCATTGAAATTCAGATACCGCCCGCCAAATTACTTTTTGGTTTCCTTCCTTCAAATTGCTTTTAATCACTCATGCCTGAAATTTGCATCACGTGAGTTGCATCAAATGAAAGAGGAGACTCTAAGCTTTCCAAATATGTATCATTCATTAATTATGGTTGTGATTAAGTTATGATAAAACATCGATACTTCTCGGTTTCGTTTTTTCTGGGACGCACTGTATATAGCCGAGGCCCTAGAGTTTAACAGATTCAATTATGTAGGGAGGAAACAGAATCATCATTCAATCATGATACGAGGTTTTTGCTTCTTTTTTTCTTCATGATTATCGATTGGAAACAATAATGCTACCGCTTTTTTCAATATCATCAAATGTTATGTTTTCAAATTTGATCATCTCAATCTAAACGTTTCCCTCCGTTAGTTCTGATGCTCCAGCTAAAGGCATTGATTTTGTTTTGTATCGTTGCAAACCTAGTACCTCTCCTGGATCGGCTTGAGTTTGATTAAAAAAGTATTGTCTATGTTCGCTAGTCTCCCAATTGCAGGCAAGTTTAATTCCTCTCTTTTAGGTGTCATATTAAAATAACTTCATAGGGAAAATGATGATTGAAGAAAACAAATTATGTAATAACGACAGAATCTGGACTAGCCTTGACTAATAACCGACAGTCAACACAGGTCAAAGTGTAATGAAACGAACTAGAGTAGGACACAAACACTTTCATGAAAATCAAATTGGGCTAGATCAGAAGTAAGAATCTGGGGTAAAACAGCGATCAACCGAGAATAAAATGTATGGATTCATACTTTTTCACTGTCCCTAATCAAGCGGGGCTAGCCGTGATTGTCAATTATCATACACTGTAAAAAAATAATAGTCGAAATAACTCAATAAAATTGAGGAAAAGAATTGCCTTATTTTTATTAAGTAAATATTACCTACGGCATCTTAAGTAGAATTTACTTATTTTGCTAAATAAATTTTTACTCAGTTAAATCGAGTTACATTAACGTAAATAATTTAAGTATTGTAATCATTTTAGATAATTAAAAAAAAGCTATGATAGGATTACATATTGCACGATTTGCTACCCATCTAATCTAACAAGTAACATCCACTAATCATTCACTACTTCTATTTAAGATTAATCACTAATCACTAACACTACTTTTATTTAAGATTTACATACGCTTCAATTCGACACATATTGAAAGGCTCCAAATTTTATATATACTTAATCGTAGCATCTTAAAAGGAAAATTGGTTGACAATTTCCTGAAATATCAAGTTTTGATTTGTTTTGAACTGGGTAACAATTAAAAATTGTCTTGTCTTTGCTTAGCCATGTTAAATGAATTATTACATGTTATAAAGTCCTTAAATTTTCATTCAACCACAAAAAAGAATTGTTTTATTTTAAAAAGAGTTTAATTTGGTCTTAATGAATATTCATAAATTATGTAAATATTTCTATTACGCACTGCATCAGTCCTTACTTTAAAAAGATAAGAATAATCAACATAAATTGTTTGAGTAATACGTATAATTTCTGATTTTGAGTTAAAATTACTAAATTAATACAAGCTGAAATTACTTAAAGTTTTTTATGTATTTGATTTTACTTAAATATTCCACGTATGTTCTACTAAATTGAAAGTTTGAGTTAGCGAGACTTAAATTTAGTGCGTAAGTGGCAAAACTAATGTTTTCAAGTAAATTCTACATGGAAAAAATACGTAAAAATTACCAATGAACAAATTATTTTTTACAGTGTAGCTGTGCTCGAGACGTATATCTAATTATGGAGGTGATATTGCAATTAGGGTTGCCTTTCCAATGTTTGAGTTTTAGGGGCTAATTGTTATTCCCTATTTCACTCAATAAAATGCACCCATGTAAAAGTAACATTTTATTCAAACATGTTAACAGCATCAGGAGATATTAACTGATTTTTTCAAATATCAATCATCCTTCAACCTACAGGGATTTAGGAAGTAAGCAGATAATATCATAAATAAAGCGCAAATTCATTCGATGGTTAAAACTATAGAGGAAAATGATAAGCTTTCAAAGAACGGAAAACAATACCATGCATCCTCCGTTAATGGAAAACGACCCGCAGGGCATTTTGAATAGCAAAAAAACACCATACCTGTCTAAAGCTATTATTTTCCCTTGGTACCTAACTAAAAAAGAATGAAGCGAGCGCGGCGACATGCAAATGATAGATATGAGCTAGGCAGATGTTTTTATACTCGCATATTTTGTTTAAGGAGAAATATCGGATGAAAAATAACAACAGGGACCCAACAATTAGCATTTACTGATGGTAAACAATGTTTTTTTGAAGATAACTTTTTGAGTTTACTCGATGTCATACTGCCATACTATATGAAGGCATCATATTTATTCATAATAATGTTTCAGTTCCTGACGACGGTCATGATAAAGTGATCGAAAATTTGAGAACTCGCAAACATGACTCTTAGCGGGGTTTTCTGTTTAGTACCAGACGAGATTGTCATTAGAAAACATGATTCCATCTACTCCATTGAATATCATGTAGTCCAAGTGAAAGCATGAAGTAAACTTCGTATTATATAGGCTGTCTTCATATTGAATGAATGTTCCCGTCTTTCCAAAATATTGCGTTTTACACACATTATTCATATCTTTAGTTTAGATTGATTACATATAATTGTCCATGTTATGTACAATGAATTTCGTGAAAATGAATATTAAAGACACCGTTTAACAATGTTAAATCTGAGATGCATGACCCTATACGTGTTATCAGTGTCTGTGATATGGAGCAGTATTTAAGCCCAAAAAATGATCATGAAGTGCCTCAAAAAAAGAAAAATCTTTGAGTGAACGGTTTTACCATACTCGTTTCCCCCAGTAGACTGTAGTGTTGTAAAAACTGTTAGGAAAACGAAAAATGAAATTTCAATTTCCAATCGTAAATATCTTGATTATCAGACTGGCGATCGGCTTGTAAAAGTCATGGGATTCCTGACTGACAAAAGGATTATAAATATGATTGCAGCATGAGCTAAATTCAGGATTTTGTTACAGAATCTTAGGCAATGTTACCGAATTACTTTAATATAAATGAGAAGAACATGAAATCATCCAATCAAGGCTCCAATATGAACATCTTGACTCCCAAAGAAGAACACTTTATTCATGGGGCTTTAGCTCCGATTGATTGGGCCTGGAGGTGTGACGGTGAATCCCAAATGTCTGGTTAGTGTCACCATTTGAAGATCCGCAGAAGAGGGGGTATGAATAGAAGGGCTGAGGGGATTGGGGATTGGCGGAAAAGATACACAAACTCATCGTAATAAATTTGAGTGAAATGCTTTTGATATCAAACATTTTTGGTGTGCTTTAATTTCAATAAAATGAAGATAGGCCTAATCATTTTCTCCTGTAAAATAGGATTATGGGTCCCATGGCAAATTCACTAGACCCGGTTTTAGAAGTAATGGTAGGCCTATATGAAACACATCTTAAGGAACAAAAACAAAAGTAAAAATAAATATAGCAAGTTAATATATTTTTTCAGCAGATTCTAAGATTCTACCTCATTTATACAAAACATTTTCAGTATTACGAGGCGTCTACACAAAAATTCAGGTACCCTTAACAATTTGGTCATTCGAAAAATATGCGTGTATAACACGAAAGTCTGATGACTTCAACAAATTTGATTACATTATATCATTATCTGCTATAATAATATTTGACAGTCTTACAAATGACTAGTCGAAATTATTGTTTGTTGAGAAGAGTTACTTGTACGTATTCGTTGTATATACAAATAGAGAAGGGAGAGAGAGGGGGAGGGAGAAGGATGGGAGGGAGGGAGGGAGGGAGGGGGGGAGGGAGGGAGAGATGGAGAGAGGGAGGGAGGGAGAGAGAGAAAGAGAGACAAATTAAGAGAGAGAGAAAAGAGAGAGAGAGAGAGGGAGTAGAGAGAAAGAGGGAGAGAGAGAGAGGAGAGGGAGAGATAAAGAGAGAGAGAGGAGAAAGAGCGAGCGAAAGAGAGAGAGAGAGAGAGAGAGAGAGAGAGGGAGACGGACGAACAAAAATCGCTTTTCTTCTGACCACAATAGACACGATAGAAGTACTAATCATCTTTAATTGCGCAATGATCCCCTCTCCTTCTCGTCGCGTTTTATGATACCTTCAGTCTATTAAGGGTAATTTCAGACCGTCTTTTATTGTAGTCATGCTCGTTCAGAACCAATCAAGGTGCATTATGGGTAAATTGTTTGTCGAAACCTCCTGGCATGGTTATTCAGTTGATCTGAATAGGTTCGTATGTTGATATACATGTACTATGTGAAGATAAGATGACTTAATTATGCTGTGTGCGATAGGTTAAGTGTGTTTTCTTGTTTTGGATGATTGCAGAGATCCCTTCAGGTTATTCGAGTGATTCTGTAAGGCATCCAGTGAGTTATACGGTAAGCATTTCCATTATTTTGAATTACCGACCAGAGAGAGAAAGAGAGAGAGAGAGAGAGAGAGAGAGAGAAAGAATTCTAGGATGTAAATGTATATAATTTCTAATTCATCAATGTACAATCCTTTGTTTTAATGACTCGATATTAAGAATAAAACACTAGAGTATCGTTAGGGAGGGGGGGGGGGGGGGGACACATTCAGATGATTTGGTGTGTGTTGTTGTTGTTGTGTAATCCTTAAAGCTTTTATTCCATAATTGTCTTTGGATCGTTTGGGCCAATTTTGTACCTCGTGCTTCGAAATGAAATGGAGTTTATTTATTTAACCTTTTATGCCTAATCTGTAATTAATCTCACGATACATTAGTCAAAGACACTAATAATTTGTTATTCAAATATTATTTTTCTTTTCTTCAAATATATATTTCACATGAAAAAAAAACACGCAATCTTTGGTTTAGATATTTGACGTTTAACAAAAATTATCTAACAGATTATATTCTTAGACATTTCTCAGATACAAAAAATGAAAAATGCAGATAAATTCGCCTTCAAAACATATATTGTAGTAAAGGGTTTAATCTAGAGATACATGTATATTTGTGTACTTGGCATACTAGAAGGGTTCCACATATTATCTCTGTACTCGTTGATGTTGTTGATTCTATGGATAACGTTAATAACAACCCTGGTATTTAAAGGGTTTTATGACTCATTTACCGCTGTCAAATTCTCGTCTTGTTTCATCGCAATAGCTGAATGGATTTCCTGATAGTTCGTCCATCGCTGGTTACAAAGGTGATGATAGACACGATTATACAAAAGAAAAGGAACGATGGGTGTGGAGCGGATGACTGAGGACAGTGTATATACAAATAGGAAGTACGAAGGAATTAAGAACATGATGAGCGCGCAATTTTAATTAACACCAATATAATTATATTGTTTTATTAAGTGCTTGCCCAACAAAGCAGTATTCGCCATATTGTGCACAACTAGAACAAGGTTTGTCAAACTCTCCTGATCAATGACTCTGACCTAGTAAAAAAATTAAGACCGATACCAGTGCCCCCTCTACGTCACTCTCTAGTGAGTATCTTCTTTGAAATCGTCCTTGTCTGGATAATGCCCTAATTAACTCTATTTTGTCCATTGTGGTTCGCCGTTGGTGCGCGTTGAGAGCTTTCCAATTGGGACTATCATGATTATAGTTCTATTCGCACCGTTCACGACAAGGCTTCAATGCGAAACATAGTTGTCAAGGAAAAGACAGGTTAATTATAGATTATTAATTAATCAGTTTGCTTTAAGCCTGTTAAGATATTCCATCAATTTGAAAATGATTCTCTCACATTATGCATGATTGATATAAATCAAACATACTCACGCTGTCTCCTTTGTCTCTCTCTCTCTCTCTTCGTGTCTAATGTACGTGTATTCTCCATAGAACCGATGCTGTCATTTTTCCCCTCACTTTCTCATGTGTTTTCCTCCATTTATGTTTTCTTCCCAACTTTAGACTTGAATGTTGAAAGAAACGCTGTCTTCTCTTACCCCGACTTCCCAATATTATTCGCCAATGCAAAGATTCTATTTTTGTAAATACTTTTGTTTGGCCCTAGAGTTTTTTTCTTTTTTAGCCTCTCTAAAACAGAAAATATTGTTGCTCCGGACTTAGAATGAACATATTTGAAACCCCCCCCCCCATTCAAAAACAAAATAATAATCGCCAATTCATTAATTTAATTTAACGCTTGAATCGTCAAATGAACTTTGATCATCTGTTCCAGAAATAGAAATGAATAATTTTACATGACGTCTAGACTAATGTAAGTATGCTAAGCGATAATGATTTATACAAATTATTTCGTATCGATGCCTGGATTTTTTTAAAAGGCAGTTTATTATAATTACTATTCTTTGGAAGATAATTGAAAAATGCTCTGGGTGCTCTTCAAACGAGTCGAAAGTGATGAAATCAATTAATTGAGAGATTGATCACATACAGACAGTTTGATGAATTCAGGAATATATCCACTTCCATACGTCAAATAAAAACGGTTATGTTTGGACCAGTATGTACTTATTTACGAGTAAAATGTTTGCTTCCAAATTAATGGCAAAGAGAACAATATAGGATTGTAACTTGGTTTCTTGATTTCAATGTTAAAGCAATTACGAATGATGCCTCAATGAAGAAGGCAAACGAAGGTCTTGACATGATTATAGTTTCTTAAGTCAGACGTAGGAGCAATCATTCACGGCTATTTGTTAGCTTGCGTCTGTATGTACATTCATGTCTGTCTCCAAATTTCTCTTATATTTCGCAAATATTTGAATAGAGTCCAGAAATATTCCCCTTGATTCAATTCTGTGAGTGGATGATGCATTTAATTTGTCTGGCCTGATTGAGTCTTCCCATCTCTCACCCTTATACTATATTTCAATGCAGTGGCGAAGGATAAAACCCGCATCCACCGACGAAAGAACAAAGAACAACAAACAAACAAACGGACGAATGAATGAATGCATTAATGAATACATGGACGATTGCATGAATGATTGCATGAATGATTGCATGAATGAATTCACAGATTGAATGCACGAATGAATGCACGAATGAATGGATGAATAAATGAATGGATAAATGAGCAAATAAGCAAATAAATAAATATAATAGAAATTCATTAATGACAAAATAAAATTGATGAATGAATGAATTGATTGATATAATAATTTAATCAATCTACCAATAAATACAAAAAACAAGGGTGTGTGTGTGGGGGGGGGGGGCATCCATACAACTTTGAATGTGAATACGGCAAGCGGCCTCGTCAAAAGAAGCCCATATGCAAGGAGCATAGCTTGATTCTTTTTTTTTTCGGGGGGGGGGAGGTGGGGGGGGGGGGGGGGGGTTGTTGTTCAGCAAAGGATAGCAAACGTTTGAGGTGTGATTCCGCCCCACCAGATATTAATTTCTGGATACACCAGGTATCGGTTATCACAAAACTTGTTCTGATACTTGCGCTCACCCAAAATGAAATATAAAGTCTCTTCGGCATTGCGTAGTTCATTTGCAGAAAGCTTGTCTCTATTGACACAACGAACCCGCCTGTAGAGACTTGAGTTTGATTGAGGGTCTCAACATTCATGCGGAAATACTTCAGTCTCTAGGAGTTTCTGCAAATAAAAGACATTGCTAATCAATTTAGTTTCCTTGGATATTAATTGAATGAGTCAATAAGATGATAACTCTGCATCAAGTTGCTTGGCATATTAAATTGGCCGATCAAAACCGTCATGAACTGAATTTAAAGAATAGACAATATTAATATGTTCATATCAAAGATAACGATTTTTTTGTTGTTGTAATGTGTGCTTGACTGTAGCTTACCAGTATACAATCAAAACTTACTATATTAAATGTTCAGTTTAATATTTCATACACTACATATTTTTAATATTTTGAAATGATTTCGCAAAGTAGATGGTACAAATAAACGTGGATTGTATTGATACAGAGACACACACACAAACTTGTATTTTTTTAAAAGTACAGATCATTAAAAGAATCCAATTGTTATGATTCGTCTATGAAGTTGTAGATGATGACTCTTTCAAGGATGTGTCAATTAAAATTGACGATATACGGTTACATAAAGAATAATTTAATTAATAGAAATTCAGGTATGCTACTTGTGCAGAGAGTTATACCTGAAACCATGGACAGTGTTAAGACCCTGCTCAAACGATCTAACTTGAGTTCTTGGCAATATGAGGTTACTTCTATGCTATATATTCAAGCAACTGAAAAGCTGAGTATCATAATTCTCTAACCGATATATAAACCTGACATCAGCGTGATATACATGTAAGTTGAGTAGATGATACGCGGTCAATGTCCGCAGTTCTACGTTCATAATCTGTCAGGTGTTACTGTTCTGAATAGGATGCTAGGTATCCATTCTCCACATTATTAACCAAGCTTTTCCCGCCTTTATTAGTAATAATAATAATAAGAAAAGGAATAGTGGGTTCTTGTATAGCGCTCATGTCTGTCAGACTTGACAATCCATGCGCTCCACAAGTATTACCCCGGTTTTAGCATGGCTGCCATTATTTTCCTTTTTATATTTGCGCTTCATGGATATAGTGATTGATTGATTGATTCGACTTTATTCCATTTCATATCAATTCTTTGCACAATAAAGAACATAGTTGATAGAGTAAGTTCAAAATTATGAAATGAAACAGGTTTTGTCTAGGATGTGATGATTGGATTTTGAATTATTGAAATTTACCAACCTATTTTAATATAATTAAAGCTGGTATGCTATTTCAAGCCCCAAGATAATAATATAAATAATACATATATTATACAACGTATTTTTTTCTCGGAAATGTCTGTTTAAGAATCTCTCTCAGGTTGTGCATGTATGATTACATATTTCGTTAACTTTATACAAACTAACAAAAACAAGAAAAAAAAAGAAAAAAAAAGATTTTTGAAAGGAAAACATAAATTCATGTTAACCTTTATACAAAATAATAAATGTTCTACCCATCCCGTACCTGTATTAAGCGATTGCCATGCCAACGTGTACAATTCAACTCATTTCGATTCACCCCTGAGCTGCATGAAATAATAAATGATTATGAAAGTCAGCAAGAATTTCTGTACTTGCAATATGTCTCTTTGTGCCTAGTCCAGAATACCATTTTATCATATTATGTTATCATTGTATTAAGTTATTGACAAGGGCAGACTGGTGTTCTTTTCGATAATGAAACGATAAATCAAACAAGTGATATTCTGATATACCGAGCCATATACTATTTATAGAGGTCAAACATGGCTAGAACAAACCGCTTATATAATGCTATCGATGAATATATTGAGAGACTCCGGAAAATGTTAAGGTCAAAATTTGCCAATAATTATACGATAATTATTTGGCATTTTCTTCAAATTTGATTCTGCTCTGTTCTCATCATTTCTTGTTCTCTCTTTCCATAATTTATAATTGGATAACATTACACAACAAAGGTTTGCATTACACAACAAAGGTTTGCATTAATAAAAACCTTTGACACAAATCTTAAAATTCTAATTAAAGAGATGTTTCCCGAATTGCAGCTGCCTGCATTATCTGCAACTAAATATCTTATTAGTTCATCCTACGATTCATACAAAGAAAGAGAAGAATTCAAGCAATGAAGATCGTATGTATACTTTGTATTTTATGACGATATTGAACCCCTTATGGACATCTGTGAGTTTGATGATATCGTCATCTTAAGTATTGATAGATATTGGCTTAAAGTTCAATACCAAAATGCAACTAAAATTTTGTTAGTGCCTTTACGGTTTCTAAATGGCGTAGAAACAGCAGGCCAGAGCTGAAATCAGAAAGATCAACATCTTTGCTATCTTTCAAAGAAGTACCGACTTTCATAACATCATGATCACGGCCTATTTCTTCTATAAATACCTTTACGATATTTTTAGATATACCAAAGAAAATACATGAGTATATTTAGGTGGACTATTCGGAATTAACGATAATCATGGCACCTTATATCAATTCCACGTGTTCTGTATTAACTCAATATATTTAGGTCGGAGGTGTCAAATATACAAAGTCAAGTATATCCCTTGGTAACACGCAAACCCCGGGCTTGTAACTTTACACCTCTCAAAAACATTTTGACCGAATTCGGTGCTCCCCTCGAAACGGTCTGTTTTTCAGGACGGTAGGATTCGTTAAACTTCAATTTATGATCTTGGATTGGCTTTTTATGGCGTCTATTTATGACATTCATCTATCTGAAGAAGTTGTAATAAATTATGTTTTCTGAAAGAGGAGTTAATAGTCATGATAATAATAACAAATTAGGTTTATTTTAACTGTATTTTGTAACGGTTGCGTGTATCTGTCACAGGCTTCAGTGAACCTATTTTTACGCGGCTAATTGAGGACATAAATCAAAACGTCTAGTCAAACAGCATTTATCCTTTTATTGCCATTTTATCATCTGAATCTATGAAAGGCAAAGTATGTCGAAGGGGCTTCTTTATCAAGTTTTATGAAACATTCGAACGTTTATTTTTATGAATGATTTCGCTACAATTTACAAATGCATCTTTGGAATGAAAGCAAATTGAGTTTGCATAAATTAAATGTCTCCTTTTTCGTATGTTGCGTTTCTTTTTTTCTCGAAACCCTTGAGCATGCAAATTTTGTTTCTATTACATTGATAAAGAAGGGGCGGGTCAAGGGGGGGGGGATTGGCGTCACTTCTTGTTGTTGTGTGGGGGAGCTATAAAGTACTTAATATCCGGTCATTGGGGAACAGTAAAGTATAGGTAGTAGGATTATTTCTTGTCGTATGTTTTTGTTTCTCAATAGGGATGGGGCAGACCCTTCCCCCTTCTCCTTCCCCCTTTGGAATCGTCTATGTCAAGGGCATACATAACCAACCCGATACACTGTTCATTGAATACACCTGTCTTTACAGTGACAACCGTGTTATGTTTGCGGGAGGGAGGCAGCACATACAGGTGTGTTGATCTCATGTAATAAGATACCTCAGTGGGAGCCATCTCAATGATTGCTTCTTATAGGTAGGATCAACAAAACACAACTCCCCCATAACCCCCTTCCAAACTCAAGGACTAACTAATAAAGTTTCTGTTATCAATTTGAAATACTACACAGAAGTTCAAGTATTTTTGCACGCAAATGATATATTTTTTTCGCATGGCCTGTAATCACCATCGCAACATTATAGGGCTATAACTCATTGTATATAAGATTATATGTATATTTTGGCACTCCGGAGTGCGAAGAAAGTTACGACTTTTATGTTATGACCACGACACTGACAACATCCATGCATCAACTAACATGATTACGATGACGATTATTAATTACGATACGACAAAGTGTACGGATAATACATGTACATGACTAGTAGGACATGTAGGGCCAGGAATTTGTATTGTGTGTAACTTCATATCAATAATTCGTTAAACTACTGCTTCTGCTTTCGGATTTGTTTGTATTGTTTCCTTAATTGAAGACACTTATCACATCAACTGTTGTCGTCCTAACCTCACCAGGGTGACCGATATTACTTCTCCACAGTGTCTTATTCTTGAAAACACGTGCTGATTTTCAGCAGTATTTCTATATTTGACAGCGTCGGACCAAGGAGGTCTTACCTGAAACTACAAAGATACCTCTCCTGATTGATATAGGCCTACACATGAAATATATACCTAAGTTTTCCCCACAGGGAATCATAAAACGGAATTACCAAGCGTGACTTCCTTCGAAGAGGTCTTGGTAGTTTTGACTTTAATAAAGCTCTTTTCATTTCCCCTGTGTAGAGGAAATAATACAATATCACTTATTTCTCATCGCATCTCTTTGGTAACCTTAATCAACATCGCTCTCGCAACTGGTAAAGAAGGTGAAGGGTTCGGTTTCTTCTACTTTTGTTTCGCTCTTCATCATTCTTGGTTCTTTCCTCTCTTGAATCTCGGTATCTACCAAGCGCGTGGCCAGGATTTTATTTTAGGGGGGTCGGGAGTGAGCACGCGAAGCGTGCGAATCACTTACAGAGCGCGCGTAGCGCGCTCCCTAGGGGCGTGGGTGCAGCAAGGGGGAGTCTCCCCCTCCCGCGCGAAGCGCGAAAGCTTTGACGTTTCATTAGACTACTAGAGAAAGAAGGCGATTCGTTGTACCGTTCTCGACTCTTAATCCTTGTCTAAATTCAGTTTCTATTGACGTTTCATTAAATTATTAGAAAACGTTTCGTTGTACCGTTCTCGAATCTTAATCCTTGTTTGAATCAATTTCACCTTCCTCCGCGCGTATCGCGGAAGCTCTGATGTTTCATTACATTATTAAAGAAAGAAGACGATACGTTGTACCATTCTCGACTATTAATCATTGTTTGAATATAGTTTGCCCCCCCCCCCCCTCCCGCGCGAAGCGCGGAAGCTTTGACGTTTCATTAAATTATTATAGAAAGAAGACGATTCGTTGTACCGTTCTCGACTCTTAATCCTTGTTCTTCCTACGTCCTCTTCCTTTCTTCTTTCTCTCTATCTTTTTTTTTTTTGGCCGGCGTTTTTTTTTGGGGCGACCGCCCCCACCGCCTCCCTGGCTACGCGCCTGGTATCTACGTGATTACGAGACACCCCTACACTTATGTTATTGCTTATTAATTCAGGCTACTTTAAGTTAGTAGTTTAGTATACAAAATGAAGAAAAGAGAATTAAAAAAAAAAGATGTTGCCGCGCGTAAAATATGCACGTTCTCACCATAATGAGGCTAAAATATTAAAATTTATACAAATTAATATTTTGTATTTTGTTTACAAATTTACCAATCAGTATCTCCCTTCCCGTCAAATTTGTATTGAAAATTGTGGTTGCTTTCATTTGGGTAATTTTATGCAAATTTATGCAAATTTATGAGATTTTTTTATTTTGTCAAGAGAAGATGTTATTAAAAATATAAAAATTTTCTTTTTTCAAAAAAACTGGTTTAACTATGGGTGAAAGTAGTCATTGATTACAGTAACTATACAGCTTGTTAATAGATCAGTCGTTGCAGCAAATATCGTAAATAAACAGGTCTCAATCCTAGGTAAATCTATTCTAAGAGGGCACGATTATTTTGAATTCAGTGTTATAACAACTTCACTTTGTCATTAAAAAAAAGTTAATTAGTGATAAGCAGACAAATTAATGACAAACATTTGTCATTTTCCCCCATCAGTAGTTACTTATTTCAAATATTAAGTATGCAAATTAATGCATTTGCTTGAATTAGAAACTGAAAACGAACTTTACAATAGACTAATATGCTTATGGGTAGGCCATACTTAAAAATGGCACATGAATTTCACATTCACATACTCCTCATAATGTAACTTGTGATTTACTAACTCTTAAGTTGCCGAATACTTCTCTGTCATGGCAACAATGTACACAATGTGAATTCTAAAGATCTACTCAAAAACTATAAATCAAAGAGGTGCATGAATTTCATACAATGTAGTTCCTCCCATATGTGGTGATATACACAAATTGGGGAAAAAGGCTACGTATATATACCGTACTTGCATGCACATGAACTTCACATTAATACACACCTTTCATATGCAGCTAATGATTTACTAACTCTCAAGTTGCCGAATATTTATCTGACATAGCAACAGTGTACACAATGTGAATTCCAAAGATCTACTGAGAAACTATAACCAATGAGGTGAGCGACGTAATTCCTCCTATGATATAGAGGCTACGTTTTTTAATTTTGTTGGCCGCATTTGCCCCACACCTAAAAGCCTGAGTGTATTATTTGTGCTGAATTAAAACATGAATGTTGCCAAGCAACAAAATAGCTCTTTATCAAGTTTAAAGGGCTTCCTTATGCAAATTTATGCTAAATCTGCGGTTTATCAATACACAATCACCAGTATCCCATTGAGAAAAGAGGCATCAATATGCAAATCCATTATTTGGTTATTTAAATGAAAAGCTAACATCAAATCAACTGAAAGGCGATGGATTCTCCGAAAACTTTTGATGCTGATCTAAATATCTTTCCTGCCACCCAGGACATTTTATCTCAATGATTATGTGTAATTATGCAACTTTATGCAAAACTCCATTGTTTACACTTTAATGCATGAGGCACCACTGAGTATTTTATCAACCAAAATTAAATACTTAAAGATTAATATCGGGGCCAAAACCTGAATTCAACACTACAAATGTATGTATGTGCACGTCAAAAAATGCATTAATTGGGTATTGGTACGTAGACTATACTATTTTGGCAATACAACTGAAAATACAAGTATATTATCACCTGAAACGTGACAATCTAGAGTGACTTTCCGCGCTGCTGAAGTTAAAGGGATAGTTGAGTTTTGATGCAGAGGGCGCTACACAATTTTGTGTGTGTGAGATAATTAAAAACTAAGTGTCAAATTTGAAAGAAAATACAATTTAAATGACAACATCATCTTTGTATGATCAAAATCGGTTCAGAGACGGCTGAAATATCCATAAATATAACCATTTCTAATATTTGTGGTGCCCCACGAATATTCGGTAATTTTGAACCAGCTGTTGGAAAACGAGAGAGCGCCTTTTACGTTTTATACCAGCCAATGCCACTTTTGGCTTTTTGTTGGCTTTTTCGTGTTGGTTATAATACGCACAACCAGTACCACAAGTTAAAGAGAGTGTTGAAATGATGATCTCAGCCGAGAAAATCTCCTATAGATTTGGGTTTGTATTACGCTCACGAAATCGCACTGTCAGACCAGATCTATACCAGAGAGCAAGGCGGGGAAAATGTTTCAGTGTCTATCCGATTGGTGTCATATCACCCACTACACAATATCAAATTTGTTTCCTTATACAATTTCAACGAATGGAGATTGATACACAAATGAAGATTCAAAGCGCTATCCAAACAGTTAAAAAAGTGAACAGTGTAGAGCACAAAAGTAGTGGTACTGGTAGCTATTTATCTACAGAGTTTGGCCAACTTGGTTTCACTGGGTCACAACATGGCGTATATTCCTTTGGTTGGTGCTTGCCCAACAAAGCAGTAGTCACCATATTAGCCCGAATTCACAAAGGACGTTTACATTTAACCCACGGTTTAGGTTTAGATTTAACCCACGGTGTGTCCAACTCGAACCGGGTTGGCCAAACTCTGTGTATAGACGGCTCTGAGGTAGCAGCAACAACAGCGCCCTCAATATGAAGACAAGGGAAATACAAGAGCATGAGACAAACGCATTTAAGATTAGAAAGACATGAATTTGTGAGATGTAATGCTCCCCGCATCCTTTCACCCCTTTCCTTATTGGTAAGCTCCTTGCTTAGCAGACTGGTGTCCGTACAGTTTACAAGCTCAACACGTGACCTGTTATCGATGACGTCTCAGAGGAAGTCACGTGATATCTGAGGTGAAATCAAGATGGTACTTGAGGAACCCTCTGAGAATCTTCGGGTGAAAAGTGAAGATGGGACAGAAGATGGCTTCATTTGACCTTATTTCAAGCATTCTAATAATGCATTTTAGGAGACTTATGATCATCATTTAAGCTCTTTAGCCTGTCAATTGATGTGTTTAATTCTGTTGACATTAGAGAGCTGCAATATGAGGCTATGCGCTTTAAAGGAATTAATGTTATGTGTTAAAACACATCAACAAAATGAAATACAATCGCTAATTTTAAAATACTTTGAAAATCCCATTTATGAAATCCCATTTGTGGAATTTCAATTCTTAAATTATTTTTTTTGTTAATTCCAAAGCGTTCAGATACTCATTTATTCTATGTCCCATATGATTTAAACCCGGTACATTCTCCGAAATATGGTGCCTACAAGAACGGGCTGTTCCCTGTATTCATCGGAGAGTCCAGTAGTTAGCTGGTGGGGAGAAAAGGAGTAACACCGGATACATTTCTATAAAAAAAACACTTTGTCTACCGCATATCATGGAGACTGAGGTATAGTTTCACATCGTTACATAGGCAAATCCTAGATGACATTTTCTTGTCAATCCATGCGATCATCATGATCATGTCATAATCGACCGATGTCGTTTTGAGTTACCCCCACGAGTAGACATCATAACACCTTATCAATATGGAGACATGCCATTGCGTTGCATTAAATAATAGTGTTACAAAAAGACAAATGCTAACTAATACGTGTAAGTCGAAAATGTAAGATAATACTAAGCCAGCCCCAGTAAGAGTGACATCTCTTCTAACAAAATACATTTTAAAAGCAGGCCTTTTAATATGTTGAAGTTTTGATTTTACTGTATTTATTTTGATTATTCCAAACACAAAATTTCGTCGACAAAGAGTGTTTCTTTAAATTGATTACGATGTGATGAAAATGTATTCAATATGTTCAAGGTAGTTCTGATATGAGGAGATATAATATGTTCATTATGTGACTAATATTTACAGTACTCATTATGGTAATTAGCAGTTTTGCGAACATAAATACTGTCGTAAATGATTCAGTCGATTGGTTAACTGCAACATAGTTTGCCTGTTGTCAATCGCATTTAATTAAGGTTCCTCCAGAGATTCTGCATCATCTCGGATCATTTTAAGGCTTCCTTTCCAGAGATTTGCTATATGTATTCCGTTTCTTTTCGAAAGATATATAATATGATCTGGCTTCTGCTTATCGCATATCTTCTTTTCATATTTCCTCACTTTTTCCTTCTTTTTCAACTGTTGTTTTATTTACTCTTCCATCATAATCTCACACCTTTACAATATACAGGTTCATATAAACCGTGCTTGTTTTTCATATTTTTTTAGTCAAGAGTTAATGTTATTCACAATACTTTTTCATGTAACATAGAAGTTATACCAGTCACTAAATTTGACATCGTGTATAACGATGGATATATTTAACATGAGGGGTGTGTTTGTTATCATAAAAACCGAAGATCTCTTTTTAGAAACTGTAAATGTTTAGTTGAATGCCAATGATCCGAAGAACGCTGTGTTTACATAATGTGCCTTCACCAGTCTTAACTGCCATGTCTCGAAGCGATGGCGTGTTTATCTATTTTGTTTGGGATGGGATAAGTGTCTGAGGATGGACTGCAGATAAGAGGTTTCTCTCCTTCCGACTCTGAATAGCTTAATTTTGAATTTTAAATGTTGTGATTTTTTTTTTTTTTTTTTTTTACAAAAGTAGCAACAGGTAGTGATCTTGAAACATTTCATTGAGCCTTATTATACGCTCCATTACATAATTATTTATTGTATAATTCCGAAGATTCTGATCGAAGGGGGGGGGGGGTAGGGGTAGGGGTAGGGGATAAATGCAGTGGGTGGGAGATGGAGAGAAAGAGAGAGAGAGAGAGGGGGGGAGAGAGAGTGAGAGAGAGGGAGAGAGAGAGAGAGAGAGTGAGATAGAGAGAGAGTGAGAGAGAGAGTGAGAAGGAAAGAAAGAGGAAGGGATAGAACCTGAGAAGGAGAGAGAGGGAGAGAGATAGATAGAGAGAGATATATAGAGGGGGGGGGGGGGAGAGAGTGACAGATCAGTAACGAAGTTTTGAGACACTCGAAAGAGATCATGTGAAATTTTCCGAATTTAAATTATATGGAAGGAAGGAGGGAGATAGATGGACCAAAGTCACTCAAGCTAGCTTTGTCTTCTGGAAAATGACAGCATACAATCGATTGAAATATATAGTTTGAGAATTTATTGATTCCTTGTGTTTTCATGACACGTTGATTTGGAGAAAAAAAAGTGATTTGGAACATACCGAGGCATAAAACATGAGTATCATGAGGCATATACTCCTGTACGATTTATGAGACCTTGTTGTATCACATGACATATGCAAGCACTTTGTGCAGAATCTTTAACATGGCACCGCTGCATATAGTGTTTCGCGTGCCCTCTACCCCGGTCAAACCGTCAAACCGACTCCAAACTATCCGATATCTGTCTACATTTGTGCTATTGAGGGTAATTGTTTGGTCTATTGTCGGTCTTGTATCGGTTTTGTCGGTATGACTTGGAGAGGAAGGATTTGTTTACGACTAAGTTCAAATACCATCACGATCGCACTCTGGGCGAAGTAATTCCAGGTTGCCCTGTAAATGATATATAAAGTGTTTATTACTAAGACAATTGAAAAGCAAAAGCAAAGTGAGAAGGGGGGGGGGGGTGGGCATGGTTGTCGAATCATAAAGTTGGTGCATGAGTAACTGAGTAATAACGCATGCAATTCAAATAGACAAGTAATACATGATGCTGAAGTAATTTCTTTACCAAATTAGACAAAATAAACAACATCATAATTATTTTATACAAAAATGAAAGTAACAAGAGCATAATGGTAGGAGTTACATTTGTACAAGATGTATAAGGGGAAACTATATTTTAATTATTCTACATTTTTTATATTGTTCTGAAAATATTCTGAATTAAATTGATCCACTCAAATGGCCTGGTTAATAATTGCACATTCTCATTAATACAGTCGCCATGAACACCTCGCAGAACCAACCGGAAAAAGAAGATCGAATTCCGAGCTAGAATTTAACTGTTTTTTAATATGTTTACTTCAAAGTCACACGTTGTGAAAGTCACCATAAATTTTAGCGAGCTCTTTAAATGAATCTGTATTCCTAACAAATATAGACATATAAATAGAGATTGAATCAGAAAAGGGACCTTCCAAACATGTATCTAAACATGTCGTGCAGGAAAGGTTACACCTGCACCGTATGAAGTTAAGAGTAAATCATCAACTACCTGTACACTTTAAAACGTGTTGGTAAGCTTCCTAGCTCAGTCAGAACTAGAACTGCTTAAACTGGTGATCACGAATGCCTTTTGCAAAGAATTCAGAGGAGGCAAGAATAGTCATTGTGGGGGGGGGGGGGGGGGAAGCCGGAGCTTTGAGAAGAGGAAATAAATCTGCATTACCTATATCATGAATTGTAAATATTGTCTAATTACCTATCAATAGAAGTTTGCTGGATATATAATTCAAATATAATGAATTAAATTAAATTGAATTGAATAATAAGTTTACACATGGAGGCATGATTGACATGGTCAGAGGGAGGCCGTGCATGGAGGTTCGGAGGTCGTATAGTGGGCCATTCACTTGACTCACTTGAATCAAGGGTTGAGGGTTCGAATCCCAGCCTGGCACTACGTCATTCGGGTAGGCCATAAGTCATTGGATATACATTAATCCCCATGTGACACTCTCCGCCCAAGTTAGTACTTTGCAATGCTGATGTAATAATGTGAGATTATGGATTAGAAGGGGGAGCAGGAAAGAGAATTGGAGAAAGAAGAGAGAAATACAGAAATAGATATATATATATAGAGAGAGAGAGAGAGAGAGAGAGAGAAAGAGAGAGAGAGGGTAAAGAGAGAGAGAGAGAGAGAGAGACATTGCTTATGAAACAGTGAACTATTTCACTGATATTCGAGAATGATGATGAAGACTGACCGCGATATGATTTCTAATCGATATGTGTCGGCGCCCATTGAATAGTGTTGCCATTAATCATCTAGGCTGAGCAACTGAGCAGATGCACAATTTGACACACAACGTGATGGATCTACAGAATGCAGATTCATCATAGATTACCGTACAAACGAACGAAGGGGAGACAAATAATAAAAATACAAATAAACAAAACAACAACAACTCATGCGACGACAAAAAACGGAGAACAGGTCATATACAAAAGCAAAACCTAAAAAACTAAATCTAGCGAAAATTCAACAAACTGGAAAGAATACCCCACTCCTACTTTAAAAATGCAAAGGAAAAAAATGTAAATGAGCATAACGATTTTTTTCCTCATTTTGTTCATGTTTTCTTGTAAGATTTTGTCGACGTGCTTATCAAATTGTGTCGGCAATCATGAGATATATATATATATATATATATATATATATATATATATATATATTGTTGGGGGGGGGCATACCGAATATCGCTATGTATGTACGGCAAATGTAATTTAACGTTACATGAAAATGTGTGCAAGTGACTTCTTGTACAAGTCAATAACATGTTTGTATGACCTTTATTGTTTTGATCACTTACGTACACGCCTCAGCTGTTGCTAGGTACCATCTGTATATTCCCCAGGACAATGTTGTCCGATGAAGCTACTGTTTTTTGGTTGGTTTTGCTTGTTTTTAATGATATGTACGCACTGTTTAATTTAGTATTGTAGTAATTTGTCATTTGTATGATGTAACACATGCACAGTCCAAAAGGGCTCGGAATATGCAACTAAGTTACTTTCTCTTTATAAATGAATATGATTACTTAATTCTCTTCTCAGTTTTTCCTCAATTTATTATATTTTCTTTCCTATCACCGTTCTGTTATACAAAATGTAATATTCATAATAATATCTATACTGTTCTCTCAGTAACTTGTGGTTACTCAATATGGGCGCTCCCCCCAAAAAATTAAAGCCTGCCTTTAAGAAATGGACCTGTCAGTCCGTTCAGCAAAAGCAAGTTTGTCTGAAAAGTTCGTTTATATCTTGACTAGTTTACAGCAGGAAATACAAATCAAAACGCACGTAGACGGTATAAAAGAAAGGCGATTCCCCCATTAGACAAAAACTTAAGCAAAGCATAATAAGTCGATATGATTCATTAAGATTTAGACGAATTCGTCGAAAATGTATCTATCTCTTACCGGTCACTAACCGCTAATTAAAATTGAGCTCGTTTTTTTTTTTTTTTTTTTTTTGGGGGGGGGGGGGGGGGGGGCGTGTGTTTACATAAATTATGGTCTGTATTTTGCAACGATTCCTTTGAGAATTTCAGGAAAACGTATATAATGTCCCAAAAGACGCCTCAACCAACGAGGAGGCGCGATAGCTCAGTCGGTAGAGCTGTGGTCTCGTAATCCGGTGACCCAGGTTCGAAACCAAGGCGATGCGCTAGTGCCCTTTGGTAAGGCATTAATCCTCATTATACCAGGTCCCTCGGAGAGGACCTAAAGCCGTCGGCCGTTTAGTTGCTTACTTGCAAGCATTTATGCTTTCTTAGCAGTCAGGTAAAATAACCACCACCACCAAAAAGGATATATACAACATTATATGTATGTATGTTCGGAACGAGAAGGGCGTTAACTCATTTACTTCAACTAATATTTATCAACTAATATTTAACGAACATTAAATATCGTATACATTTTGTATGTTTTGGCATGATATTTGTTGACAAACAAATGCCTCTTATTTTGCAATAAGAACAACAAAATATATTCAAATATTTCAATAACTATTGAAAGTGTAATGAAGTATTTCTTTCTTTAGACTACATATTAATCGTGACTTACAAGCGAACACATTTCTTTATGAGCGTTGACTCCACTGCCATTCAGATGTGGATGTATCGTTAATTTACAATTATTTATATCGAGGTTGTCATGGAATGTGTTTTGTTGTTTCTATTCACAGAAAACTTCGCTGTGAGGCAGAATGCAAAGGAAAGTTAATCAAGCTCATCTCGACCAAAGATTCGACCAACCGCATTAGAGTGCCTTCATTATACCAACCCGACATCCCAGGTCATCGGCATAGCAACATCGACAACCAACAACCAACAATCCACTGGCAATAACTGCAGTCTACGACTTCGTCCAATTTATAAACGACATCGTTATTCAGTCTCCGGCATGCATCGGACGACGCGCTATTAGTTCAGAATGTGCTGCGGAATTGAATGAGTTCTGATTTCGACCACGGCGTGTGCTCAGCGCCAATTCATTTAATAAACTCGCATAAATAATAAAGCCAAAGCAAGCACCCGTTTAAAGACATTGTTGTTTGCTCTAAAATTACATTGCCCAAGATAGGCCGACATTGAACGAGAAAGAAGAAACCATAAAAGTAGATGAATCGAGAATTTAATTTTCGAGAGCGGTGATTGTTGTATGTGTGCCGTAGCAGACGACTACCCAGCAGTGCCTCATGCCCTTATTCTACCGTGTTTCTCCCGCCGCAGTGTCGCCGTCTGGACTGATTGTATTCTAAGGATTCATGATTTGACGAAGAGGAGCAAAGCAAAGCCGACATGGTAAGTCAAACAAAATTGAATCTTGAATTGTTAAGCCCCTAAAGCATTTCGGTACGTGCTATTCATATTTAGTAAAGAAATGAAAAGAAACTCACGATTAAAACCTGACGCAAAGTTTGCGCCCGCTTTTCAAGAACAAAAATTACTTTTAAAGGAAGAAGATGAGGAGAAAAGAGCATCATGATTTAAAGTAACACAGGGTATTTTATCTCCTTTGTCTCTCCTTTACTGTCTTCCTCTAACTCATACCATATTTAGCATGTTATTAATAGTATATACTTTTTAGAGTTATCGTCGTCTTTATCGTATTTAAGATGGGAAATCACATGCGATATATATCCTTTAACTGTATATCTAGCCATTTAAGTAGCCATTTGGGATCATTTTCGTTTTAAAGAAAGGGAGAAGTAGAAGATAACACGTGTGATGTTCTAATCACAGAAACAGGATGCAATAATTATATTCATCCCTAAAAGAAATGATCCAGTGACAGCCTCAGTGAATGTACAAATTCATGCAAGTTAAACATGCTTTCGAATTCGCTTATATCTAGACGTCTCGATGTAGTTATTGACATGCATTTTCTATAGGAATACTCAATAGTATATCAAAAACAATTTGTGGGAAGTTTGAAACTCAAGAATTTCATCTTCTCCCAGGCAATAATTTCTTGACTAAAAAAAAACAACGAATGCAGTATTGATCGCCATTTTCCACAGAAGGGCTGTCCTTGAGTGCTCTTTTAAATTCAAAGCTAATGAATATGTTATGAGAGTACTTCAGCCATGACAGAACGAATAAAATAATAATCACATCACATTAACAATAACGTATAATACGAACATATTTTAAAGTCTTTAAAAAAATGAAACAGAAAAGAGGAAGGAGTAGAAGAAGAAGAAGAAAAAGTAGAAGAAGACGAAAACAAAAAAGCCTGGAAGAAACCATTCTAATAGATTAGTCCATTTGGATTTAACGCCTTACAAATCTCATATAGGCTATTATTATTTGTTACTATTGTTGCAGTTTAAAAACAATATTTTTCTTCAAATTTCAAATGTACTCAACTGAAGCCAGCACATGAAAGCAAACTTTCGAGTACCATTGTACATGTTGTATGTCATCTTCAGATTCATTAAATAATACAGACGGAACGAGTACGAGGTAATTTGCTTTTGGCCGGTACTCGCATTGTATAACCATGACAACAACATCTATCACGTTACAGGCTCATTTGTTTGATTTAGTGATATAGCAGGGAGTTATAGCTTATAACCTCGTTACTCCATTCTAAATAACCTGACAAACTTGAATGTTTTGAGAATGAGGTGACATTACTGGCTGTCGGGTGAAATCATCATTACAGCCATTATGACCCGTTAGTCGCATTCTTGATTAACGGACAAAGAGACACAGTATGACTCACAGTGGAGCCCCCTATCAAATGGTGAATAATGATTAAATAGAAGTGAAAAGAGGTAGAAAGTGACAGAGCACGGATCCTGTACATATTCATGACGGTTTTGTAAATACAGGTATTTTATTTTTTGGCGCAGGGACAAGCAGGCTAGAGTTCAGCAATACCAGTCAGGGGTAAACATTCACTATTTTTAGGAGTGTTTTTCTTTTATCTTGATCATTAAGTGTAAGAGGATGATTATTTAATCATATATAATCATCATGTTATCCTAATAGACAGGGGAAGGTAACAGGATACCACGCTTATTCATATAAACCCCGTCAATCAATACTGAACAAGTCTATAAATGTCTAGGGGGTGTTTCACAAATATCTTAAGTTGAACTTATCTCTAAGTTGGGCTTAACAATAATGGAAAGCCGTTAGCATCTATGAAAATATTTTGTAAAAGTTATGTTAAAGGCATAAAATGTTGATTAAAATTATTCATATGTTCTGTCATCAAGGAGATTTCATGTTCTTAATGTGGAATTTATAAAAAGACTAAAATACTTGGATTTTCACCTTTGAATATATTTCATTTTAAGGCTACAAATGGCTCTTTAAAAAAATCTAAAGTCCAAATTAGAGTTAAGTTCGACTTTGTGAAACACCCCCCAGGAGTTGAAATCCACTCTGTTAGGAGTCATATTAAACATCACTTCGTTTGACATGGAAATTCACACTCAAAGGATTGGCATAAAGAGTAATTCAACAACTACTTTATACTGAATGTCACTAACAGTCACTTAGAATCGGTTCAACTCGAAAACGAAATGATCCTTAAAGGGATTGGGTAACTTTGCCTCAGATTCTAAACAAATCCTGGATTTAGCTTATGCTGCAATCACAATTATAAACCTTTATGTCATACATGAATCCCACTACTTTTACATGACAATCGCTTGTCTGATTATCAAGATATCTTTAATTGGAATTAGAAATGTTATACCACTACAGTCTATCGGGGAAAATGAGTATGGTAAAAGCGGTCAAATATTTTGAGGCGCTTCATGATTATTTTGAAGCGCACTTTGTTTAGGGCTTTAATATTTCACCATATCACAGACACTGATAACACGTAGGGCCATGATTCTCAGATTTAAAGAAGAATATGAAAGGGTCATTTCTTATCAGCAACACGCGCTAATGGAGTTCAATTGGTAGAGGGATCGTTTGAAAATCATATCAGTTGAAATATTGTGATATTAATAGTATGAAGTTTGACTGCCCAGTACTTTCAACAAGTTATTCTCAAAGGAAACCGAGCGAGATTTAATTTATAATGCATGGGCGATTTGTAAATAGCCATTGACGGATATGCGTTCATATGTTTCATTGATGCTAAGAGCTAAGAGCACTACTTCCATAACCTACAAATCAATTTCCTTTAATGGACCTATTTTACCTATTTTTATTCTTCTTCTTCTTCGTATTTGTACTGTGTAGGCCTATAGCGTCACAATTAACGTTAATAGAGTACCGAAGCTGTGGCATCACAAAAATCTATTCTTAGAATCTCTCAATTTGTTCTTCATTTTCCGAAAGAGCATAAAAAATAATGTTCAAATGTCGAAAACCAGTTGAAAATGTTAAAAATTGGCTGAGATATGAACATCTGAATGAAAAGATTTCCTAAAGGCCGGAGTTCAGTGTTATATCGATCTGGTTCGTAAAGTTATGAGCCAGAGCAATATAACACTGAGCTCCTATAGGAAATCTTTTCATTCAGATGATCATATCTCAGCCAATACTGGCTTTCGACATTTTGACATTATTTGTTATGCTCTTTCGGAAAATGAAGATTTTGTTTAGATATTCTAAAAATAGACCTTTGATGACGTCACACTTCACCACTCTAACCCCGAGTATGCAAACATATCATACAAACATGCATTTCAAAGTTGTGGTCAGGATAAAACCTGTAACTATTAATAGAATTTGGAGCCTTGCCTATACATCAGTTCAATGATTGTTGTTACCATATACATCTGTTTACTTTGTTTACTTTCAGACTGTGAAATATAGGCGAAGATAAATGCGTAAGGAATCACATTCTTTTTTGGAGTGTTGAATAATAATAATATAATCATTTGTAAAGCGCAATAACTTTATGGATATATTGTAGTGCGCTGCAAGAGCTTGTAAATGCCGTGCTATACATACTTCATTGACGATGCTATGGAACGTCATTGCATCATTGAACGTGTTAAACATCATTTATGCTTCATAAGACAAAACATGCAAACAAATATGTTACAGAAATTGTGAGGGCATAAGCTATTCCAAGTTATAGCTCTATTTCATAGCCCAACACTATATTTCTCACAAATTGTTCACGCTTATCTGGGCCTATAGGATGAACAGAGTCATTATGATAATGGCTCTGAATGGAGCAATCCAGACATTTTCCTTTTTAATAATTATTTTGTTATATTTATATGTATGGAAATATGTTATAATACAGAAAACCAAACCAAACCAAACCAGACCAATACCCTGAACAGACAATATTCATGAATCCTCTAGCCAATCTATCTTTACCACGGTCTAACCTCAGACATGAACCACAAACATCTATTCTCAATTCGGTCCAGACAGCCAATCTAAAATGTTATATTGCAATCGTGATGTCGACTTGAATGATGTTCAAAATCATTGTATATAGCATTCAGATTATGTTGTTGGTTTGAATTTAGGATATATAAGTGGATGGCTGACGGATGATTCACAAGAAGGGAATGGAATAGACGAGGAGTTAAAATAGATTCAGGGGTTGCATTTATTGCATACATTTTAGGCTGTATGCTTACAGTGTTAGTTCATCTGTATGTAAGTGGAAGTTCTTAAAATATTTGTTGCCACGTGCATCGTCAAATTTACGAAAAGATACTTGTTAACATTGAAAAGAATATCAGAATGCAAGAGAGGGAGAGAATGAGAGAGGCATACAGAGAGCTAGAGAGAGAGAGAGAGAGATAAAGAAAGAGAGACATACATACAAAGACAGAGACAGAGACACATACAGAGAGAGAAAGAGAGACAGAGAGTGATGGGCAGACCGACGGACAGAGAGAAAGAGAGAGAGAGAGAGAGAGAGACAGGCAGACAGACAGACATAAGGACACAGAGAAAGAGAGAGGAAAGGGATGTGAGGCATACAAACTGAATAGAAAGAAGGCAAATTTAGAAAAATGAATATTTAAACATTAGCAAAACAAACAACAAGAACAGAAAGAAAGTTTAATGAGATGGAGAAAGCTAAATAAAAGTAAAACAACAAGAACATGAAGAAGAATAAACAAATCTAAGCTCGTTTATTCTTACAGAATGGGTTTACCTTTATACTATATTCCCTTGACCTATGTTTGTCAAATACTGCCTGGTGAATGAAACCGGCTTCCATGCATGCATCTGATGATAAATCAGACTTCTTTACTCATCTCATTCTCATTCATTCGTGTATTCATGGACACGGATATTACGGATGTATTCCTGATGAAATCAAGAGAGAAGATGGCCTCGAATAAGAGAGCCCTTATCCTGAATATGTCTGAACAAATTAAAGAAAATCACCGGATGACATTTTTGCCTTCTCTTGCTTCTCTTACCGCCCCCCCCCCCAACAACAACAACAAAAAAAACACACACACACACACAAAGAGCAGATAAAAACGAGCAAAGAAACATATCAAACTAAAACATTTAAACAAAAGCAAAGTTTACTACTCAATGATCTCATTAATTCTCTTTGTGACTATATAAGAACTTATATAGGAGGAAAAAGCAATATTTATGGGTGGATTTATGGGTATTTCCTTATCTTTTGAAATTTTGTCCTTCATTGTTACTCTTTTGCCGATATGATTATGAGGAAAAATACATTTTTAATTGCTGTAATTCATCGCGGTGAAATGGTCGGGGGAAAAAAGAACATAATTTGTCTGTTGCATTATTTTGAATAGAGGGAAATTCAAAGTCATGATCATACTTTTGACCTGGTCATGATTGTTCGTATAAAAGAAAATCGAAGAGGAGGAGTGGGAAATTAAGCATATGTTTAATAAACGGGGCATAGAACAATGAAAGCCTTCTTTGTGTATAAAAGGGAAGATAATCATAAATACAGTCCAAGGCTTCCTTCTGATATTAGCAATGAAATATATGTTTTATTTTGTTTAACGATTGTTCTGGGTTTGAGAAATAAAAACCCATAATGAAAGATTGATGATTCGCTTATGAAAATACAGTATAATTAGGATATAACGTAATATTTTCGGATCGTACACAATTATTGCTTATGGCATCCTACAAGCGAGAGAGGGATAGAGAGGAGGAGGGAGAGACTGAGGGGGGGGGGGGAAGAAAAAGGATAGGGTAAGAGAAAGAAAAATATTCACAGAGTTCCATTTAGAAAAGATTTTCTTTTAGTGTGTGAAAAATATCAAAATAATTATGTTTGTTTCTTTTATAAAAAATGCACTTCCAAAATTTGTTAATAACATAAAATATAATTAGCAGTTGTATTACCACGATTCTTTAGAATCTACGAATTAAATATATGATATTTCTTTTATATCCACACCTCAAATATAATCAGTTAGCTTTTAACTTCAACCTCATCGATAAAGAGTGTTTATATTCTACGAGTCTTTTTAAGACACTTACAATAATCTAACATGATACCATCTACCAGAGCCGGAAATGTTCAATCTTAACTCACAATTTCAATGATTCTGAAATTTTGCACAAGGCAAGCAACTGTCGCCGAGAATCTGGTTCAGAATTTTGTTTCGGGTTAGGCAACGGGCCTCGATCATTGAACCATGCTAGCAGAATTGTATGTACCGTATGACCAGCTCTTTAAATACTAGAAATATGTTTCTGCCCTTGTCTCTGCATTATGTACAAAATAATGTAGTCTACACAGTCTACAATCCGGTTGAACCTAATATCATTCCACGATGACATGAAGAAAATAAATCAATCTTGACTGAGGAAAACCACATTCCTTAAAAAAGTGATCGATAGCGACTAAATCTCCCAGTCTAAACTATCCATCACACCTGCCATCAACTTTGTCATACATATCGATCATGTAAATACGAGGAGAATTATATTCATTCATTAAAACGCCGTACCAAAATACTCAATATATCCAACATACTTATCTTCGGCTGCATTATTTGACAATGCAAGTCTAGGAAGGTTGAATACATCGGCTTCCCGGTTAACCCCAAACCTGTTTGTGGGTTCCTATCTTGATTTATTGAAGATCCGTCAAATTGGGATCTTGAGTTTGTAAGGTTCCTGATGTTAAAGGGATCTTTCAACTTTGGTGATATATTAAATGCAGTCGTGACCCTCCAATATAACTGTGTCAGTGTGATCACATGAGATTTATATATGTTTGATAAAATGGAAACGAATTTATCTCGCCAAACGCAAAACAAATCAAATCTAAACAACAAGCAACAGGAACATCGGCTACAGCTGAAAGGACTATTTGATATAAGGGTGTATTGTGCCCTCACATTTGAACAGTTTAAAGAAGTTGATGTCCGGTGTGCTTACATTGATGAACTATGTCAGCTAAAATAGCTTATGAATATAAATGAGTTGAAAATCATTTACTAATTCAGCTATGAACATAATGAATATGCATGCTTCAAATGAAATTGACCGTCCAGATATAAAATACCAATGATTGACTCAACGCACTTACACAATATGTGGGTATGCGTGTGTGCGTGTGTATGTGCGTATTGAGTGATGAAACGTTATAAAGTATTATTAAAACAAATTTTCTACCCTGTGTCATGTGTTTTTAAAACCACATTATGTTGTTAGTACATGATTTCCTTTGAGATTGTACGTTATATAATGTGTACGCCTATCCCCATTAAGAGACAGTAGAGATTTAAAGCACAAACACATTTCGTCAGGAAAGAAGGTTATATTAATTAATACATTTGTGATTTGTTTTGTTTCTAGGCCAACTCGTTAATTTTGAATTATTGCATTTTCTGATTTTTTAGAGCTGCGTGAATTTTTCATAAGGATAAGGGGACACACAAAGTGTATTCATTTTTGCGTAGACATGTTTAGCCTTGGAATAACTTGATATCTTCTTTAGATAGCACAATGAAGGAGATAGCAGGCCTGTTTTCACCAGCTCGAGATTGCCAAATATCCCGATATTTGAACTATCCCGATCGCAAACTATCCAGCTAATTTGCGTCTTCATCAGCCTGAAGTGGCAATTAGCCTGATATTTGGTCGGGATTGTCATTCAAAGATATCTTGCAAAATATCCCACTATTTGTCAAAATATCAAATGTCCCGTGCGTTTTCACCAGACCGATGACTCGCACTATGCGCGAACGCTGAGCAAAAAATCTCGAGCTAATTTCTCAAGGTCGAGTTTCAAGTGTCGAGGTAGAATCTCGAGCTCATGAAGACGCGATTTGTAACTTCGGGATTATTTCCCAAATCAGAAATAGCGGGCTATTTGGCAATCTCGAGATGATGAAGGCACACCTAGCGAAGAACGAATTAGCCATGATAGATTGGTAGAAAGAAAGGGAAGAAGGAGATATAGAGAAAGTACAAAGGTGCACAATATTATTTTTGAGGCCGCAACACAAATATAGTATAAGCAAACACACTGGACAAGACGGACGAAATTACAGAGCAAAATCTCGTATTCTATTTATTTTAATAATAGGTGAGATTTTCTGGAAGCAATAACTATGGTCAACTCACGCAGAAGACTAGCCAATAAGGGATGTGGTGACACGTTTGACGGATTGTACAAGAACGATGACATAACGGCGTTAAAGCTCATGATGACAGGGATTGAAATAAAATTAATTTATCAAGTTGGATTCAAGTTCGTTTATTTCACATCCTGCACAAAGCATGACATATACAAAATGATAGAACAATAGATAACCTAGCTTATATATAGATTAATTTAATTGATATATTTGATATAATTACTCAATGATATTGCATATTGTAAGGATAACATGATAGAAAAGAAATAGAAATTGCAAACAGAATAGGATAAATTAGAGACTGTAGCAGATGATGGGCTCTTAGAATGACATTATTCTAGTTTTAAAAGCCGATCCCACGTTACTTACCATTACTTCTTAATTGAAGTTGATAACCTTAAAACATGCATCTATCATTATTATAGCATATTGGTTTTGATAAGTCTTGCGGCGGACTATATACAATAATGATGCTTCCTCAGGTTGAAAGCGAAACCGATTGCCTATCACAAGAACAGAAGCCTTGAACAAGCACTTGTCACCTTTGAGAACTAAACCAACGGATTTGTTAAGGACCACCCGAACAATATTGAGTTTACGTTGTATTATCTTTCAGAGCCCACCGCCTTTATAGTGAATACAGCCGATGACATACTACTTGATCATATTTATTACTGATCACTTGTATTTCATTACAGTTGTTACATCGATATAATACTTGATCCTTTTACAAGTTTGGATCCACTGGCAACAAACTCTTTTGCTTTGTCCAGTAAGCACTACTTAATTGAATTCGTGGTGCTATCATCAAATCCTTATTCCTATGAATATTAGAGAAATGGCATTACTATTGTTACTTTGAAATAGCATTGTTTATACAAAATAATCGCATTTACATCCTCTCGTGTTACTCGTATTCGAAGTTCACCCGAATCAGAGACATCAGTAACACCATCCCTGCTCGAATCATTCACCTCCTATATCATGTTAGTGGTATAGATAAGAGAGTTTTTGTTATTAAAAACAAATTGTGATTTGACTGTGTCACTTTATGTGCTGGTGAAAAATGAAATAATAAAAAGTGGCAGATTATCTTGCCATTAATTTTGTGTCCAAATATGTTCCTTGAATTCAATATATCCCTTTAAATCCCAGTGATTTCCTTCTTCGCCTCTCCCTCCTGTCCCCTCGTCTCTCTTACTATCTCTCCATCCCAATTGTTTTCTCCTCAACAAAATGTAATGCTATAATAATTATTGTAGAACGCCAATGACGAAAAAAGTGTACAATTTGTCTCCCACGCATTTAATCGTTTCCATGAATTGCAACCCGGACCTTGAGGTGTAATATAGCTTTTGATTAGCACGGCCATTTCGCTTTACACGTGTACTTCACTTCAAATTATGAGGATTATGGTGATCAGGCTTGCTTGCGTGAATCAATTGTCCACATTATGGGACCTATGGAAACCAATTATCACCGTGATTAATACTTGATCAAATGATTGAAGGGTTGCATCTACAGGTTAATCATTATACGTGTTTTAATTCTTTTTACCTAGACATCCTGACGCATGCCTCTAATTGAACTGTAATCATGAATGTCAATTTCATTTCATCGTTAACATCCTCTTAACTGTCGTGTGGAATTACCTATATGTCGTTCTCGAAAAACCGAAATAACAAAGTAAACTGAAATAAGAAATAATTTCAATAGAGTAGTAAATCGGGCTTTGATATTTCTTCGGGAATCATCTTTTTAAAGACTTTGGTATCTAACAAAATTGATAACACAAATGCGCGCATACGTACTCATTATACTCTCCCTCTCACCTTTATCTCAACTCCCCCCTCTCTCTCTCCCTCTCCCCCTCTCTCTCTCCCTCTCCCCCTCTCTCTCTCTCTCTCTCTCTCTCTCCCTCTCCCTCCCCTCTCTCTCTCTCTCTCTCTCTCTCTCTCTCTCTCTCTCTCTCTATATAATAACCAGTCTTCCTAGCGACGTGCAAAAAAGTCAACAATATCATTTAATCGAATCGCTGATACCGTGGTCTAATTCTATTCATGAATTGATTAATTCGCGTTTTTCACGTGGGAACACGGCACGGGTGGAGATAATCGAAGTATAATGAATTTCGTATCACTGTCACTCAGTGTGGTTGGAATATTGCTAAATTAGAATGGTTCGAAACATCTTTAATCGAGTACATCATGGTCCGGCTGTGATGATACTTAGGATGGTGCGTAGTTAATCGCAACGTCAAAGATATTACGGGCAAAATGCATTCAAACAAACGAAGAAGCGAGCAACAAAAAAAGCAAAAACAACAAAGCCAAGCCAAAATTAAAATTTTGTGAAAGAAAATGAGCCACCGTATAGTGATCTAAAGTGAGATTCTATTTGCAGAGGTCTGCAAAGAATATTTGCGTTGGTATAAAAAGTAAATCTCAAAATGAGTGTATCGTAAATTAATTAAATTTAGGTATTTAAGCGTTTACTTTGTTTAATGAAGCAAAATATCAAGTCTTGATCAATCGTATATGTAAATTATACACACACTTGTTTTGAACACCAGTTGTAATGAATTACTATTGATGTTCCTGTCGTCTCATTTATATCATCTATGTGCTGTATATGGATATCATTCAATCGACCTTCTATGTCCTAAACCCTTAATGACAATCAAATCTGTCGTGCAAATCATATTAATTACTTTCACTGACTGAATCAAGGCTTATTATCAATCGTTATACCGGAGTGTTGGCTCAGTCAGTAGAGCGTCCACCTCACAACCGGGAGGTCGTGGGTTTTTATTAAAGGTATCGTTAAATTTAATTATTCATAATTCCTAAATATCATTTGAGGTGTTCACACTTGTACAAGCGTTGCTTTTTAGTAGACCACTCTGTTTCCAACATGTACTTCTACATTTGTTGTAAATGTTTATAATTGATTTGTAATGTTTTGTTGGAAACATAAATAAACTGAATTGAATTGAATTGAAACAATGCTAAATGTGAGATGCATGACCCTACGTGTTATCAGTGTCTGTGATATGGTGTAATATTAAAGCCTTAAACAAATTGCGCTTCAAAATGATCATGAAGTGCCTCAAAAAAATAACAATCTTTGGGTGGACGGTTTTACCATACTCATTTCCCTCAATAGACTGAAGTGTTATAACTGTTGAGAAAGCGATTTTAAAAAATTGTGATTTACAATCATAAATATTTTGATCATCAGACAGGTGATCGGCTTGTAAAAGTCATGGGGTTCCTGACTGACCTAAAAATGTATAATTATGATTGCAGCATGAGCTAGATCCAGGATAATAATATTTTGTTTCAGAATCTGAGACAAAGATACCCAATCCCTTTAAACGATAAGTATCAGGATGTTGGTTTTCATTTGATGAGGCGGTCATGTTCCAAGCGATATAATTGAAAGTGATTGGTAGCGCGAGGAGAATGGAAACTTAGCCATATTTGATTTGCATAAAACTCTGACAACTGTTTTATTGACCGCTATTTCGCGATCGCAATGAAACATATTACCAATCATGTTAACCATTTCCTACACATTACATATTGCACGTGAATTAAATTGATAAAACGTTTGATGCTAATTCATTTTAAATTAGAAACAAATTAAACAATCTTGTAAATTTAGATATTAAAACACGAATTTCGTGTTCAAAGTAATTATACCTTTTATGCGCTATTATACAAATAATACACAGCACTGAGGGCATAGTAAGAACTACCCACACAAGGTAAATTTGGAACAGTCTAACATGCCCGATAGCCGAGGGTGTTTGGACTGTTTCGAAGGTACCGAGTGTGGGTAATTGTACTAATGCATGAACAAAATGATGTTTATAATTTTGTTCATAAGATCATGTATTATTTGTTTATAAAATGACGTTTTATAACATGATTTTACTAATGACCGGTCATTAGCATTTCATAATGACCGGTCATTATCAAAATTACTTGTGAGGCAAAATAAATGCCTGATCACGTGTACGCTCTCGACCAATCATTAGATTAGGATCCACGTCATCATCTTATAAACAATAATGTTTAATTATTATTGTTAATTTAGGTTCGATTGGATTTGATTTTACACATTTCCCAATTTTGAAAGTTACAGTTGTGCTGAAACATATTATAAAGAAGAACACGTGATCTTGACATTAACGAAATTGATAATATTAGTTTTTATGTTTTTCTAGCTGTTCTTAATATCTTGGGGGTGTTTAATAAAACAAAGTTATCTCGAAATATTCTTTGTTTTAAGACAAATAATATAGGTAAGTATTATAATCAAGGTCCGCGGTTCGAGACCCGCCACGGCACTTATGTCCTTTGGCAAGACATTGATCTACATTTGCTACACTCAACCCAGGTGATGTAAATGGGTACCTGGCAGGAATTAATTCTTTGAAACGCTAGAGCGCCGCAATGGCAGCACAGCTAGAGCCGGGGTAATAATCTCCAAGTTTGGAAGCGCTTAGTGATTCTAATAAGCGCTATATAAAAACTGAGTATTATTATTATATATATATATATAATATATATTATGTTATTATAAGATCATTTAATTGTTCAGCAAGTCTGCAGAAACAGTGAGGGAGAGGTATAATTTTAAATGCAAATTAAAATCAAAATTGTATTGATTAAAATCCAAAGAAATAAAATCATTCTAATTGTTTAATAACATTGGATAATAAGTTTCAAAATTAAAGTGTAACATAGATAATTTATGCAAAAGTAAAGATTACAATAAACTAGGCATAACAAACATTAACATACTACTAAATTTCTCTTCTGGAATATACTACAGAGATGAAAATAAATTGAATTACTCGTAATACTTTTTACAACTTATTTCTTTTCTTTTCAAATAAAAAGGAAAAAGGAAAGGAAAAATGCAGCATGATAGTAAAACCAAAAGTATATATATGTTTGATGTTTACCAACCACTCGTCACGAGATGACCCCGACAATACGACCCTTTTCTAAATTCAACCTCGTGAGAGACAGTGAGCATGGGATGATAATAAAATATGCCTTGTACAGTACTAAATTTCAGCGAAATTAATAATCTGGTAAAATACCAACAACAAAAAAACATTGAAACAATCAATGATCTACTAATCTCATTTATGTTCGTATCTCTATCTCATAATACCCTTGATATCGCAAAGTCAAAATGCATTTATAATATAAAGATAAATTAAATAAATCAATAAATTAATAAATTATTTATTAATAAATTTCATGAATTAATCTGAATCTAAATCTGAATATAGAGCAATATAAATGAGCAAAGGTACGATTGGCAAGCCTACGATTTAACGATGAATTTTTCGTTTCTTTTACTTTTTCTCTTTTTGCAGTACGGGTTCATCAATATTTGTGTCAAGGCTCTGGTTACAGAGAAATTCGGGGAAGAAGCATGGATCAAAATAAAGTAAGTACTTTCTATTCTCAGGAGGGCCCTAGAAGGTTTAGGACATTACGTATCTGGAATGAGGTATTGTGGTTCGAGTCCCGCCTCATCACTAATGTCCTTTGGCAAGACCTTAATCTACATTTGCCACTCTCCACCTAGATGTTGAATGGGTACCCGGTAGGATGCGAAAGTTAGTGTAGTTGGATGAGCAAGTGTGCGCTTGTAAAATGGCGACTGGCCGGAATGCTCCCCAGGGAGTTGGAGAATGTGAATACATTGTGCGCGGGTAAGCCTGAATCCGAAGACCGGGGTAATAATATATCTGTAAAGCGCTTGTTGTAGCTATATGAAAGCGGAATTTTATTATTATTATAATACCCCTTCCACCACGAACAATCCACTACACCCCTCATCTGCGAGAGTTCTACAGTTACAATTACCACCCCCAAATGAATACTCCTCCCCTTTCGTCTGCGTTTTTTCCGCATTTTCTTCACGATCTCATCATTGGAAGTGTAAAAAACCGCACTAGTTTAAGTCGTTTTCCCTAAAATAACCCATTGAGAACAATGAAACATCTCATCGCTTGTTAATTCAATAATAGGTCTACCCTGTATCTATCCAAATTGCCTTGGATAACTACCCTCTTAAGAAAACCCCACCTATGACAGTATCATATTTAAATCACCCTTCAGGGCTCACCCGCCGGAAAAAAGGGAGGGGGGCGTCCCCGTAAATATTCAGCATTCTCCGAAGGCTGATGCTTCTTTCAAACACTCGTCGTCGAAGGCTTTGAAAAAATATTGTAGCCAATATTGTTAAAAGTGGCATGAAAACACCGTGTTGTAGCCTAAACTTCAATGTCGGTGTCTGATTTGAGCAATCTTTTTTTTTAATATGTCCCATTTCGACAATAAAAAAAAAAATCTTTTTATCCAAGTTATGCCCTCACCGCTGATGAGAAATTCCAATGACATAAATTGAGACGAAGCGATGAAGTGCTGATGGCGTTCTGGAAGCTCCTTTGTACGGCACTTTCGACTTCATCATGTAACGGAGAGTTAAGTCAACAGAATATGAGACGTTCGGGCTTTGGGGGTATGAAGTCAATGGCGGGTAACCGCAAATTATTAGCACGTGTGGGACCAGGGAAATTAAAAAATGGCGAGTGAGGCGGAATCTTTATATTCTCATATGCCCCTCATTTAAAAAAATTTGTATAAAGACGTCTAAATTGTTTCCTCCATCTGCATGCCCCGTCCCCCCTTTCCCCTAATTTTCGTTTTTTAATTTTTTATTTGTTGTTCGCCCTAACTGATCCGCACTAATATCCACCTCCTCTGTATACCTCTCTCTCTCCTATCATTCCCGCTCCCTCTCTCTCTTTCTCTCATGCGCATTTCATTTTATTGATTCATCTTATTATTCCTTTCCCCGTTCCAAATCAATTTTCAACTTATTATAATGTTTTGTCCCTCGCGCGCAAGAACTTGATACTTAAATCAGGCCCGCTCCTTACTCTTCATTGAATTGTTTACGTTTGGTGGTGGGGGGTAATTTAGTCGTTTATTCGATTAAAATATTTACGTTACTAATTTAAACGATAGAGAATTTATGTCGCTGGTCATTCTTTCTCTCTCTCCCTCTCTCTCTCTCCCTCACTCTCACTCTCTCTCTCTCTCTCTCTCTTCATCTCAATCCAACACTATGTAATACGTTATCGCCTTTCCTCTCCCATCCATCGCCCCTCCCCTCTCTCTGCCCATCCTCTTGGTATTTATGCACCCCCCCCCCCGCACCACTCATGCTCAGCCTACTCCCTTCGTCTTCCTCCGTCTCTCTATCTATTGTTATTGCTAAGAGGGGCTTTCTTTAGCGACGTTATACCTTTGCCTATGAAGCGGAAATTACTCTCCATCTTCATACTCGGACGGGATAGACCTCTAGGTCGCGGTTTGGTGAAGATCAAGTAACACGTCGGCTAGCAATCCAGCCTTTAAAGGCGCCATTTCGGGAAAAAATAGAGAAGGAAAAAAGTCATATTTTCATGGAAACATTAACGAAACCTACGCGCACGATATCATAGACTAACGAAGATAAATGTTTTCATTTCATCAGTTTTCTTAGTGTCTCTCGATCTTCCAATTTCTTTGCATCACTGTTTGTTTTCGTAACCTTTATCTTTTGGAAAACCGAGTCAAAGGAAAAGGTTGACGTAGTTCAAGGCTATTTTTTCAGATACTCGTTTTTGACTTTCGCCAACATCAATCCTTGCAGACTTTACCGATAACGGTAGGAAAAATTGGGAAAACAAAAATCAGGATTTTAAAACGTCCTTTTTTCTGAAACGATGTTTGCACTTGTTGCTAAAATGCAGCAAGTCTCGAAATACCGCTATATACAGTAGTTGTGCGCATGCGCAATTTATCGTATGCTAAATGATAGTGATTATTTCTAATGTTCATACACATATCACAGGGTTTAATTGTTAAGCAGGTCTGTAAGCAGTATTCGCGATGATTTAGTGGTCGTCATTTACTCATCAAAATCCCAAGATGTTAGAAGGAGCGCCGCGCTACTCTGAAGAAGATATTTTGGTATTATTCAGTTACAGTGTATGATCATGTGACGTTTCCATAGGACATACAATTAAGATAATAGCTGAAATTTAAATGAAAATACAATCGTGTATGATAGTTTCTCTCTCTCTCTCTATACATATATGTCAATCTCTCTCCCTCTCTATCTTTCTCGTTCTTTCTTTTTTTTATCTCTCTCTCTCACTCTCTCTCTCTCTCTCTCTCCCTCTCTCTCTCTCTCTCTCAATCTCTCTCATATCCTCATGGTATAAACGTAGCACATCTCATACATGCATCTCTGAAATGTACATGCAACATAGTGTGGAGTTTAATGAGCGTGAACAAGATTATTGAGGGGGAAATGGCACTGGTTTCTTTAGTACAGAGAAGTCTGTTTACAAAAAAAGATTAAAAAAAAAGAAGGAACACACTATCAATGCTACAGAGAGCGGACATTACATTTCAAATTTATCGTCTGCAAGTGACTGAAGAGTTTTCAAAAATCTTTTCAGTCGATTGTGGCTGCATTAAAAAAAATAGTTAACAGGACAAAAACTACGGATTAGCGACACCCCTACATGTGCCTCTGCGTGTAGTAGCTATAGAACGAAGCAAGTCATGATTGTGTATATATTACCAGACGGTCAATGATCCTAGGTGCTTCACTGAATTGAGCGGGTCAACCTCGGGAAACGGGAGGAGAGATTAAATTAATTTTTGACCAGTGACCAACGCTTCTTCAATATCCTGTCCCAGTTCCTCTCCGTGCTTTGCTGGTTAGTTTAGATGCAATCAGAACAAGCCTGTTGACTATATGGCCGCCTTGAAATTGAAAAGATGAAGAAAAAAAAAACGGCCAAAACAACGACGAATATTATGAACTCTCTCTGGTTGTGTAAAACTCTCTCGCTCGAATTCTCCTTCCTTATTTCCCTCTATCCTATTCTTCATTATCATCATTTTCTAATTGATAAATACATGTCTATGAAGTTGATTAAAGATTTGAAGAGCAATATTTCAGTCTTCCTGTAAAGAGGAGACTGACATATACAAAACAACAAAATAAAGGCAGTAAAGACTGCTCTTTTGATTGTTTTCTTTCAGTTTCTACTTTAATGATGCAGATAACTGTGTTATGTGAATTAAGCCCTTCTCTCTCTTTATCCCCTTCTATATCTAGTATTGTCTATATGTATTTTAGAACATTTATTGTGGCTAGAATGTTCTTTTGAAGTAGGCGTTGCCCGAATATTGGGGATTGTAACATTCTAAAGGGCTCTGTCCCGTCTCACAGTCCCTGCCTCATAATGCTGATGGCGTTACCTTATTCATCTATAATATCTAAATCATGGTGAGAGCATTTTGTTTGAAGAATGTCTCAGATGGTTAGAAAACTCATTTATTTTCCTTTAGCACACTGCGTGCGTTGAACAACATCTTTGCACACGGGCGTCTCTTGGTCACCATGAATATTATGTAATTAATTCCAATGATTTTATAAGTTGTTTACTCGATTCATGTCATAGATATCGTATTTATACTTGTAAATTTGTATCTGTAGGGATGTTTCTTTAGTTTTGTTAGAAAACCGGGGACTTTATTATTTGGCTTCTTATAAAAGAGTCTCCCCTCTCGCACCCCCACACTGACAGCAAATATGTCACAGACTTATCGGCAACCCCCCTCTTCAATTCAATATATAATTAGGGCATGTCTCTGTTTTCTTCTACATTATACATATTTTATCTTTGATAAATTTGTGGGTTGTGCTTTTGGTGCAGTCATACTGCTGTACAGATCCTTATGAGCAGAGCTAGTGTAATGTATGCCAAAATAACACCTCCAAACCCACACAGAAACAAAGACAGTTGCAGCAAAGCAACAGACTAATGTTTAAAGGTGTATCGAATAACGCCAAGAGCGTTGAAGTCTGAGGACTTAGATGTAGCAATGTTTATGGTATTGATCTAGTTAGTCATACTTTGGAGATATGTTTCCCTGGTGCATGTGCATTATTCTCGTAATCTTACACGAAGTCTATACTTTTCTTTGGGCGAGTGATAGGTGGGAGAAACGAGAAGAAAACCTACTCTTAGGAAAGAGTATAGTCTAGATTAGATATGAATGTAGTATGTATGATGCATTAACGTATTAGCGACCCCTAACGCAATTTATTGGTACAACAAAAGAAAACACTTTCAATGAAAGGTCTTGAGTAGTTGGTGACAAACAAATAAGATACCATGATTGAAGTAGCATAAATTTTAAGCGGTGAATGTGAAGCAATTAGCGAGGATGTTCAAAACCCTGGAAATATTAAAATTGTGTATAAGCGAAAAACATGCTGTTATAATACCGGGCACCTATTTGTCAATGAACTTCAATCAAGCACTAAGATAAAAGTAAATCACATTTCACATTAATAACAATTCCGAATGCTCGACAAAATAATAATCATACACACTTTACTAGTTTGGAAATAATAAAGTCCGGTACTAGGTAAGCGACCATACTATATGGTTGCACCCTAACAAGTGGAAACCATCAATTGCGTTGTATTCGTCTGGCAAATTATATCACTAAAATAGAGTAAGATTGTTTTTGTTCTCTCTTTTTGGACTCGGCATAGATGCGTCAAAGATGTAATGATAATAATAATATTCAGCTTTTATATAGCGCTTAATACATATACGGTGTCTCTAAGCGCTTTACACTATTACCTTGCCCTTTAAGATAGATATACTTGAATCAATTTGACGTTGCTCGTAATTCCCCATGAGAAACCTATTAAAATGTCAGTTTCCTAAATGGCTGAATGATATCAGAATTACAGGTAGTATGAACAACGCTTTCGTAAAATCTGTTCTTCCAACAACTTTCTCTGGCTTCATAGCCGTGACAAAGAAAGTTCTGCTTGTGACAGGTCGTGCAGACTTTTGCTCGTGAAATTGATGACGAGAACTCCAAACAAAGATTGTTGTTCTCTCAAAATATAGCAACACTTGAACGTGTTAAAAAAATAAAGGAACATCGACGGATATATTTTGCTTGGTCTGCTGCCAGTGTGTCAAGAGGGTGGTTTTGCTAGTTGAGTTTAATGCCTAACAAGAGTAAATTTACTAAATTTGACGCGTACTGTGCACCTCGTTACCTCGCCATATCTGAATACTGATGAACCGCAAGGGGGGAGGGGGCGGCGGGGTTGCGGGGGCTTACCGCTTTATATTTGAACGGGGCTTTCGTTGTTAACCATGGCAATATCGAGGGCATAGTTATATGATTACTATGTTAAAGGCATCGTAGGGATTGTCGTAACAAACGGGTCAAGAATAGTCGCATATCAGTGACAAATTCAACATTTCGTCGCTGTTTTCACGAAGTGACGGTAGTGAAAAAAAATTGCATTCACTTTGCGTTACGATTTTCCTCACTACCGTCACTTCGTGAAAACAAGGACGATATTTTGATACTTTGATGAGGCGCTGACATGGTACCGACGTGACTTGTATACTGTCAATCAGCTGGACGTTTCACTGCTCTTAACCTATTCACTACCCCCATCCACACAATCCCCCATGGTTTGATACACGGGCCACGTGGTTCCAGTGAGATATAGGTTAAGAGAGAGAAGTAAGTATTAATCCGTGGGACGGTTTTACTTCTCATTTGAAGAAGTAACGCGTCGTTGAAAGCCAACACCGTGTTTCTCAGTGCTTGGGGTCATTGAAAGGCGCTCTAATTGAAACAGATACTGTCTTAAAACATGACCGAAATCCAGAAGAGATTGGCAGAGAGAGAGCAACGGACATCTTACTGTACAAATCAGGCTACTGAGATTATCCTAGTAGTCGTTAATCTCCAGCCCCTCTATAATCCCTTTACTCCTTGAGCATGGTATTGGCTAAATTAATATCCGTAGTTATAAGGGAAACTGTCGATGAGTGCCTAAGACTCGAATGTTATATCTGCCAAACTAAGGATGGATCCATAATTTTGTAAATAGAAGGGAAGCAAATGTTATACTACTTTTAGTGAACGTGGTCAATGTGATTCCCAGCTTTGGTATTCAAGTTTTTAAAGCCTTGCTTTGTAAAGGATCGATGCACTACTTAAAAACGTGGTGCTTAAAGCCAGTTTCTCTTAAACTTGCAGTTTCATCACCAAAGCCCAGTTCATACATACCTCGGTAAATCGAGGGGACTTTTTGATGTTTTTTTTTCTTACGTCATTTCTAAGCAAGGCTAAATGCGTGATTAATACGCTAACGGGTCCTATTTACTCAGGATTATGGCACTCTAAAAATGTCATAAGCAAACATCGTCTGAAGAGCATTGTCCTTCTCTTAGCTCTGCCAGCAAAAAGACGCGAGGCATTTTTGTTCATTTCCTTTCGAAATATTGCTTAAAAGCGGCGCTTCCGTCTTTCATGGCCACACAAAATGAGAAAAAAAGAAGAAAAAAATCGCAACGGACATGTGCTCGGAAGGGTTATGAGCTGAAAGCTGTTTTTTACTAGACATTATCGATTCAGGATAATTGGGAAAAATGAATTAGACGCAAGCTTTGGTGTCAAGTATCGCTCAGAGAAGCGGATCTCGATTTCTTGGTAGATAACGTGGTTACGGGGGACCATAGGTTTAGAGGGAGTACGACAGATGCTCAGATTAAAATCAATTACCTAAGCTTTACAAATGCCTAAATTCAATCTTTGATCTAAAGCTATACTAACCCTTACCCTAAATTATAAAAAGGGTCGGGGAACATTGTGAGGGGTGGGGGGCGGGGGCGGTAGCGACAGCAAAAAGTTAGAAACCGATGTTTGGACGTCCGTGGCCTCATAATTTGGACAGTGGTCTCTTTTGTTACATGTAGTTCATTGAATAAGTTATATTAAAACGTTTTTGAAAAATGGTTATTTGTCTATTCGACATTGTAAAACAATTTACTTGATCACGTTTGATAGGAACTGAATAGCTGACATGGTACTTGAGCAGAAACGACCACACTCATAGCGAAACGGCGCCCTATGTCCACTAGTAGGATTTCTAAAAATTGTATATACCATGCTATTTTCAAGCAATGTGAAATAGATCCTAGGAAACATTTTTGTGCAAAGACATTTCTCGACGCGATAGTCTTTCACCGTGTCAATTTGTTTCACCAAGTTGTACATATATACATTAGCAGAAGGCTTAATACATCAACACGGAGAGAGGCATTGTAACATAGCAGCATTACGATACATTGCTAGATTAAAAAAGCCGAGAAAGGGTTATAGAAAATACTTTCTTTTTAGATTCTCGTATAATTTGAGTATACATGCCGTAAAAAGATGTTTCTTTACAAATTGTCAAAATAAACCTCCCTCCCCCTTGTACATCCTCTCTCCCTCTCTACTTTACTTTCATCTTCTCTCTTCTACTATCTCTGTATTACCCTTCTCTCTTTGATTTTGTCTATCAATCTCTCCCTGTCTCTCTCTCTCTCTCTTTCTCTCTCCGTCCCCTTCTCCTTCTCATTCCTTTTCTACTCTTGTCTTTCTCTGTATGCTATGCTACAACCCCCTTAACTTTCTTTTCCTTCCGATTTTCTTTTTTTACTCATGGGCTTGAGGTATTCCGTGTTATGTCAAGGTGCACGTATCATATTTCTTGTCGTGAATCCGCTATATTTGTAGAATGCTTGTCAGCTTATAGCGGTGGATATGTTTCTCTGGTATTCCCATTTATCCACTATAAGACATGGATGACGGGGACATGGCATGCATTATAATGATAGTAATAGTTGCATTTGTATAGTGTTTAATTCCTCCGTTTGTAAGCGATCTACACAATCATTGCTATACTTCTCATGAGATTCCACGTACAGGGCAAATCTAAACCCATTCTAAACGTCTACCGAGAAGCTTTCCGATCAATCGCACTTGCAAATGATTTCACCATTCGAACTGAAATAAATTCCGTTTGATGTTGGGTAACCATTTATTCACCCGGGTGGAGAGAAGCGATGTGGATTTACATGTCTGCATTCATGCGTAATGACTGTACGAACGCATCGCGTGTCATACTGCACCTTTCATAAACGCAATGCGAAATGAAAGTATGAAGCTCGCAATTGCTTCGTGTTATGACTTATGGTCGTTGTACACTGTGCGTCGTTTTGCTGTGTCAACTGCTAGCGCAGTCTTTGACGCGTCGTGAGAGAGAGTGACATCGTACAGAAATTGAATATAAAATGATCTTTGCAAGTTTTCGAAAAATGTATTGTGTATACGCAAATTACCCGTATGAGAGCATAGAAATAACGCCGTCGAAATGACGTCTCGTGTGCAACGGACGTCATACGTTTTATATCCATGCGTCATTCTGATGTCCGTTGCACTCCGTCATTCAATGATCTTACCAATCATATGAGCGAAACGTTTACACTGTTTATTTTGCATTCCACGGCATGGCGCTCACGTTCAGAGCGCGCCATTCACTGACGCACTACTAAGTCAGCAGTTGACTCCTCTCGTTCAACATGCATACAGTTTAATTAGTTCTTGTTGGTTAGGCCTACCAACAGAAGGTTTTGTTTTCAATGTTATATATTACTTCTTCATTTACACAACTGTATATCGAGGATCGGCATCATTCCGCCTCGATCTTAGTTGGGTCTCAGCATCTCAATTTCATATATCGGCGGAGTATTGTAAATCCCCCAAGACTTGTTCTCTCGATTATCACTCCTCCCAATATACATAGATATGTGTTTCTTGGCTGTCTACGGCTGCTCCTATCGGTAATTGAAAGAGAACCGGGGTGTTGTGTAACCTTAGAGTGACATGCTCTTTCCTGTCATTAGGCAAAAGTTCTCCTTTTTCAGCCCACATCTTTTTTCGATTCTCTTTTCTTCAGCCTGTGATATTTCTTATATTTTAATCATTCACAATGGCGGCAACCGCGTTTTGACGCCAATATCTTTATTCATTTGTAAAGAAACTCCGTAACGCCATCGTGTTGTCGTCTTCAGAAATGGCTTACCTATGTAGTTATGCAACCTCGTGAGGTCAATGAGTTGAAAATGATTATTGAGTTCTGTTTAGACGATAACAATAAATGAATACAAATGTTCATGTAGGTATTTGCTCACTTGCTCACTTGCTCACTTGCTCACTTGCTCACTCGATCCAGGATTATTCAGTCTTTAGACTGTTGTTCCTATCCATGGTTTCGTTTGGTTGGGGTTGTCATCATATTTATCTGGGCCATCTTTCCACCATTTCTCAAGTCCAGATTTAAAACGATTCATAGTGGTACTCTCCACAACATCGCCTGGAAGACCATTCCACACATTGATTATTCTCTGGCTGAATGAGTTTTTCCTTAATGTCTTCCGGCAGTTTAGCTTGTAAAGCTTAAGTGAGTGACCACGAGTGCGATGAAGATTGATCAAATATGTTTTTCTTTCAAGGGTTAGAAAGGATTTTCTTTTCTTAATAAAGAGCAGTCTCTTTTTTTCACCCGCTTACTTAAAATAATTGCCCAAAATACATATTTTGAAATATATCCTTGCCACCACTTTTCTGCCTGGTTTTTCTTACCTTTATGGATTTAGAATTCGACCATTGTTCGATAGATTAATTTATCTGTATAGGCCTATATTTAGTGTTTTTTTCTTTGAATCCGAATATACTTAATTATAGCCAATGAATTAAAGTTACATATATCGAGTTATCAGAACTTTGAATCTTTGAATCAAGCATGTACTAACACTTTTTGTTGTTCATATTTTTTGTAATGTTTTACTCCATTTCTTAACGCATTGCAGGACACTGGCAGGAGTAGATGACAGCTTTATATCTCACACAACCTACACAGATCAGATTACTCTGAACCTAGTCAAAGCAGCTAGTGAGGTTGCAGGTAAGGTGACATACACTCTAACATTGAACTATTCTGCAGGCACAGACTCTTACTTTACACTTTACTATGATTTATAAAGCCTTTAGGAGAGCCTAGCTCTGTCAGTCTCTAGTTGTGTCCAGAGCAGCTAAAGTACAGAGCCTATGCTGTATGCTCTTTTCCTAGTCTCACTGTACAAACACTGTTTTGTACGTACATTGACTTACAAGGATTTGTGCCTCCAAATTAGGTCCTTAAACACACCCGCATTTTAAAGCTACTTCACACGTAATTATTACATATGTTATTCTTTTGTTTATCGTTGTGTAAGAAACTTCATGTATTTCTTTAAATGTTTTTTGTCACGAATAGAAATAGAAGTTTCTTGTATCTATTATTTTATTTCAACTACATGTTTTTAAATTATTATTGAGTGAGTGAAGATTAATATTTCTTTGTTTTATTGTAGTTCATTGACGCTATAAAATGTTACATGGAGTTAAAAGGGGTTAAAAGTCTCTCCAAAACACATGTCAATCTCAATAATGAGCACTACATAGTCATTATTTTCTTATTATTTTAAAATAGGTACTATAACAAGATAGATTTAATTGATTTCACGACATTGTTATTGAAATTAACCTTCAACTAAACGCCTTCCTAAAACCCAAGAGAGAGAATGTCACTCTCCTCTGAACAAGAGATGGAATGTTTGATTATATACAGTGTGACCACAACAATGCACCTATCTTTTCAATTATTCGTTGTAGATTGACGAAACTCGGTCAAATTCATCTAAATAATCATTTATGTCAAAATGTTATGGGACAAAGTTGTTTTTCTTTTGTCACCATGGGTATTGTGTAATCTATTCAAATCAATAGCCAATCTCGAATAATTACAGAAACACCTTTTGATTCAAGAAACATCTGTCTTTTGTCCCTGTCCATCCTGAAACTCAAGCCTTTCCTTACTCATTATTTATAAAAACCCATTCAAAATTAAACAACAACTATATGTTTTTTCCTAACCAAGAAAGAAACAATTATCAAAATCGATTAATAGAGTAACCGTGAAATATTTTCTTTCTTCCGATTTTCATGCGTTTCTTTCGCAGGTGAAAATTGATTTTCTTTTGTGGCTACCAGTTACTGACGCCTGTAAATGTCAATTTGTTTTTAAACATTGGAAATTAACTGAATTACAGATATAATTAGACCTTGAACATTTGTCGCTCTCCAGCAGTCGCATTCCAAATATGGAACGTTCAGTTCAGTAAACATATTGTTTAGTTTTATGAGAAAATGTACATCGATTGGAGTAAATGTTTTTACTATTCTTATAAGTGGCAAACCCTTCACGCTGTCGTGTTATGGCGTAGAGGAGGGGGCGGGGGGGGGGGGGGGTCACAAAGAAGTTGGTCACAGAGAAGTTTTCCTAAAATTCTTTTGGCATTGGTGTAGACATGACTTATTAGGAAACGGCGGAGCTGTGATTCAACGTATTGAGGACAATCGCACTTCCTTGACAAAAGCAGATGCATAGGAACGACCATTTAGGTACGCCGCGCGCGCCGGCATGGCAGGAATACAATCATTGCATTATTAATTTCATACATTGTTTATAATGTTCCATATTAGGCGTTACAATATCTATATTGTTTAATCCGATTTAGGAATGACATCTTGTTTTTATATTTATGTTTTCATTCAAGATTTAACAGGCAGGCAAAATAGTTAGTTAAAACATTATCTTGTAAAGACTCAGCATAATTAATACTGACATACATATACACAACATACAAACGCAAATACCGTATGCAGATGACAATAGATATCAATTCTGCAAACAGTAACGTAACGAAATGATTGTGACATCAGTCACAAATATGTATGAAGCATCTTGAAGAATAAATCTCTTCTCATTTGACTTTGACCTCTAGGTCAACCGATCCCAGTAATCCTGGAGCTCTTTGGGGAGTTCTTCTTCACGTTCTGTCAGCGCTCAGGCTACGATGAGATGCTCAGAGTTCTTGGAGGGAATCTCAAGAGCTTCCTGGAGAATCTGGATGCCCTCCACTCATACCTCAGCTTCTCCTACAAGAAGATGGAAGCGCCCTCTTTCCGCTGCGAGAGGAGACCCTCGGACGGAGCACTCATCCTTCATTACTACTCACATAGGAAAGGATTGCATCCCATAGTAGTCGGTAAGGGTGTCATAGGTCATTTTTAAACAGTTCATACGTTTAAAGTCATTGTATTTGGTAAGGGGCAAACGTGACTTTTATTGACATAATTAGAAGGAAGACAGTACCCATCTAACAATCTTTGTACGCATGGCAGTATATAGGAGTGAGTCACTTTATAGCTGGTGAAATATAACATGGTTTATTCATGCATCACTCTCTTGTTTAAAAAAAAAAATCACAAGTTAATAAGGAGTACACCCATTTGTACTAGATAAGGGAAACGTCACTTTTTATTAACAGAGGGAGAAGAAAAAAAAAGGATCCCATTGCAGTGTATAACTGATAAACGTTATTTTCTCTTTTTTTCAACGAAAGGAGTAGGATGACATGTCAAACGGCACTAATGCCTATGCGGTTGCTTTGAGTGTAGTTTGTCGTGGTCATCCCTTTCGACTGGATTACAATCGACTAGACTGCTTAAAAGCAGTGGGTCCACTTTTGTCAACAACGCTATGACATAATAATAAATAATAATGATAATAAAAACGGTGCTTATAAAGCGTTTACCACAGAAGTTTTATTCCACAAGGACCATGTTACAATATACAATTTCCCTCAAGCTATGGGTCACTGAGAGAGAGAGAGAGAGAGAGAGAGAGAGAGAGAAAGAAAGAGAGAGAGAGAAAGAGAGAGAGAGAGAGAGTTGCATCAGGTAAATCAAAATATTAGGTTACGTTACGAGTTTTATATCTCACTCTGATTAAATTAATGGCAATACAAATACAAGATATTTGTAAGGCGACGAATCCATTTGAACTCAAATGCCCATGGCGCGATTGTGACACAGAAACAAACAAGAGATCACAATATAAAAGCGTCTGCGTTATAAACAAATAAACAGCGGCAAGACCATACAAAAATGTCAGAACAATTAATTATATTCCGAATTAAAAAGATACTTTAATAAATATTTTTAAACACTTTAAATGATCTGCTATTACGAATCTCTAGAGGTAGAGCATTCCCCCACTAAGTATTTATTAAGATTAGAAGAACTAGCAATCCAGAAAAACTACGGTTTTGCAAACGCTTACGACTGTTTTGTGTTAACGATTTCTTTGCAAACAGTTGCAAGCGTTTGCAGAACAGTTTTAAGCCTTAAGTTTGCAAATGGTTGTAAGACTGTGTCGCTGAAGTTCTTTTTGATTCGCAAATGCTAGCGACCACGTGACCATATGGTTCTTATATAAAAGTGACCCATTAAGTATCAGGAGTTAGCAAAAGGTCCCAGACATCCACAGATAGTTGCAAAGGATTGGCAAATAGTTGATAATCTTCGCAGATACAGTCGCTAACATTTGATTACAGTCGCTATTAGTCGCCAATTGCCTTTCGCAAACACTTAAACACGCAAACATATATTATAAAAAAATCTAATAACAGATAAAATGAATAGGATTAATGATGACTCTATTATTCATGTTTAGAACCTATCCGAGCTTACAGAAAAATGCAGTGCAGTAAATCTTAAACCCAATGTACTCTCTTAAAAAAAAAGAGTGAATTTTCAAAATCACGGACGTCACTCCTCTGGAGAGTGAAAATGGAGTGAAAATAGAGTGAACATTCACTCTTTTTTCTTAGAGAGCACTCTAAAATCAATCGATTTTCACTCCTAAACAAGTGATCACGGACGTCACTCCCAAGAAAGTGAAAATAGAGTGAAAATTCACTCTTTTTTTTTAAGAGAGTATATCAATTCTGTTTAAAACTTAAACATGTTATATGTTTTTTTTATTTCGCAGCTATAATAAGAGTTTCCTGGTACATAATACGTCTACTTTTACTTCTATTTCCCTATGCAGGTATTGTTCGAGCTGTTGCAAGAGAATTCTTTCAAAGTGAAATAAGAATGGATGTACTAGATGAAACACACGAGGAGGAGAGGAATGGCAAAAAGGAACACGTGACCTTTGCCATCTTTCAAAAGAAACTACAAGAAAGTATTGATACCACCTCCCCAAAATCGGATTCCGATAAAACGCAGCAGAGCGAGTCAAAACACAACAAAGAGGTAGAAGTTTGTTTTTGTTTCTAAAATTTTATGAGAATGCCTATTGCACATACAATTAGACAAGGAGCTTTGGTAGCATTTATGTATGCTTAGAAAGGTTAATATTTATAAACTATTTAACTATTTATTTTGCTTATTAATAGTTTAAAAACAAAATTAAAGTAGACGCCAGTTGTAGATTTGTAGTGATCCGGAAAGACGTGCACTTGGAATGTGTCTTTGACTTAAAAGCAGGGTATTATACTGACACTACTGCCATCTACTGCTCAAACTGCCCCGACGGCCATGTCCCACAATGCATCACCAACTGCATGACGCGCGCATGATGATGCTGCGGAATAAGAATCGGAAATTCCTCTATGCACGCCTTCACTGTCGAAATTGAAATGACATTGCAGCAGTGGAAGCGATTTTGGTAAAAATACCCTGGGATGTACTGATTCGAATTTCCAACATATTGAGAAAACTCTTACAGAGGCGAAATCGATTTAGATAGATGCTATTCCTAACCAACAAGATGGCTGATTGAAGGCTTTATACTAACAAATTTGTAACGTTTTCTTTACAATGATGAAGTGACATACTTTCCTTTTATACCATAGGTATCTTTACGGCTTCTTCTATTCTGGAGTTTATTTCAATGTAGCAATACAAAACACCTTATTTGCCAGTTTGAAGAGCAATATGTGTTCAATTTAGTCCTGAAATAATTAAGGAATACACACAACTATAATCGGTTTTTTTTGTATGGCTTCGTAGTATATGCCTGTTCAATTGTGAATATGCTTTATTTCTTAATCATAATGTATATAAGAATACGAATGATGTACATTGCACGTGTTACGTTCTTACATATCATATTACCATTATTAATAACCAGGAAGCTTTATTCACCTTTAGATTCCTGATTTACTTTCTCTTATTCTTTCGGTTCATTTTACGCTCGGGGTATCAATCCATCTTGCACATCCTTCATTTTCCAACCATCATCTTTTGTCCCTTATCATCCATGCAGCACTTATCTTCAAGAGAGATTCCAAATTCGAGCTTGAACTGTTCAGAACAAAACAGAAACTGTCCCCCGCATTACATTTTCGAGAATTCCACAAGCTGCCGCTAAATGTGGTGGAAGTTTTTGGTTTTACTGTGAAAAATAAGAGCTAAGCAAAATACATGCTTTTTTCCCACATGACATTTCACCATGCTGATATTGATGAATATTTCGAAATAGGCAGGTGTAAAGCAGTGCTAGAGCATTCTAGATCAGGAATAATGCTCTTTCTTCGCTTTATTGTCATTCTGATTTCTAGTTCCATACCGATTAGCTTGCAAAATACTATTTTTATATCGCGGCAAAGTTCATTAATATTGTTTTAACGGCATGCTTCTTTCAATCTTTTGAATATTACCCAGAAGAACATCAATATTTGCCTCATCAATTGCTGCCCTTTGTGCGGATTCAATTAAATTTTACCATCAAAATATCGACCTTTGAATTAACAAAGTTTAAATGTCACTTTAGTCGTTTTTCATTGGTTGAATAAAAAAATGATTCAAAAGGCCCGAAATGAAATTTTAGTAAAAAAATTGTCTTTCTTCACGGCTGATAAATTCATGTTAAAACATGTTACTTCGTGTGAACATTCACGCAGCTCTGCACCTCCGTTTTATGTCTTTAAATAAAAGGGTTTGAATTTATGTCATCGTCTGGTAAATTCCGCTGTTCCTTGTCAAAATATCTACTTTCGAAAAAGGAATAATTAAAAAATGACAGAATCAAAGAATCACCTGAACATTTCCTCGGGAATTTGGAATCTCTTCTACATGCATGCTACTGCACGTCACGTGACATGATGGGACTATAATCCATTGCCTTGATTGGTCCAGATGTGATCATGACTACCATCTTTTACCCTCTCATTAGAACATCACTACTGATGATAATATATCGGTGACGTCATCAGAATGGATGCCTTATAAATGGGTGAGTTACGTAATCCAGTTGATGTCACCACACCACCCCTCGGCGATTGAACACCCACAACACTATCTTGTTAACTATGCACAATATTCTCAGCCAAATGTAAACAAAATATCATATTTATCCTTCAAAATATTTGGCTAAGAAATGTTAACCAGTGTTATTTTCGGTTTGCAGTGAAAATAAATAAATTAACAAACAAACCAAAGAAAAATCGGAACCAATCTTACCATTTTTGAAAAAAGATTTACGATTGAGTTTGATATAAATCTCAATGATTTACATCGAGAAAAGAGATTGATATTTGAGTTATCGGTGGGCTTGCGACAAATTCGGATAAATCGAAATTCAAATAAAAGGGGGCCTCGTCTAAAAAAATAGCACAAAGGAAGAGGGATCTTAAAGTAAATTCAGATAATCTTGGAGAATTTAGAATATCCTTTCAACGTAGAAAAGACTCTCTGTACACGAAACAAGGTGAAGTTTTTGGAAACCGCCCCCCCCCCTTCGCACAGTAACTTGAGCCACATTACCCAACGCCGTATTAAGAACGTCTAACCCTCGACGGACGAGTTTGAGGGAGGAACGATTGGTGATTAGTAGCATCGATACTCATCGGTCATTACAAGAACACTTAACATGTAATCCAGCTGTAATCAGACACTTGATTCAAAGATGAACTCTTAGGTGGACAACTCACCTAAAACGCGATGGTCCCCGACGTTAATCGTCGAAGAAAAGAATACAGGATAGAAAAGAAAGAAAATCCGACATCAAAGGGATCTTTTTAGTGCATTTCTGCTTCTACCTTTAACCTCTAATACAAAATGAAAGTAGTTTATGATAACTTCTATAGCTGTTAAAATGAGTCATGTATATCTACATTGACAGGGCTGTCATAGACTTTATAGTAGAAATAGCGTAATATTATTTCTATAAATGACGTCTTCTAAATTTGCTGAATAAATTCATCAAACACAAAACTAAGCTTAATGTATACGCGCCTAGATTAATATTAAATTAAAAACAAATTAGAAGAACACTTTGAAGTAATGATTTAAAAAAAAAAATGCTTTTCTGTTTAACAATGCCCTTTTGCTTATTCCTTAACACGACTACTCCTTAGACCAGCGTCAACGTTATAAAATCGCTTCTACGCATTATAAAAGAAAGTTAATTTACCGCGGCTAAAGTAAATAGTATATTGTAAGATTTCACACGATGAGACCAAATGCTAACACTGGAACCAAATAGTAGATGAATTTCCTATTTTCGTTGAGTGTGTATAAGCGTCACTGTTGAATGGAACCGAGCTGATACTGTGCAATCGGCTAAAGATTATGCTGGTTTCCCCTAAATCCGAACCAAATTGATGGATAAGTAGCTGTTTAAAGCTCCCGAGTGATTCCGATCAGGGCTGTCGCCTTCTTGATATAAAACAATCAGTTTCGGGTCTTTGTACAAGGGGTTCAAAACGGCAACATTCAGTAGACGAAGGTGATTCGCCATCTTGTGCAAGTTGCTTCCTGATATACTGATATACAGTTTCAGCATGTGAAAACACGAGTTACATTTAGAAGGAATTTTACGAGAACATGGTTATTAAAGGAACTGGAAACAATGGCGCATAATTTCACAAGTGCTCCTGGAGAATGCAAGGTATTTGTGAGTATTCTGAGTCGCTAAATACGGCGAAAAATGATTCGTTTACATTTTTTTTTTTCCCATTTTGGTCACACTATCTTGCGACCCAGAGTCATTTGTTTTCCCCTCATTCGTTTGCATCATGATTTCCACAGTACTCAAACGACTTGCATTAATTGTTTTGAGGTTTACAACTCTTTAATTTATAGGGGTCCGTGTGAATCAAATGCAGTCAGTTTTTCTGTTTTACGAGGAGAGAATGTACTTTGCCTCATTCGCAGGGCAATGGATTCAACGTGCATGTTACTTATTTTTACCACTAAAAGTTGAATAAAACATTCGAATCTGTTTTAGTTTTCAGATAGAGTTATTTCAACAAATTTGAAAACAAATTTTGATGTGTATCATTATACCGGCATGTAGGCATACGAATCATAATTGCATGGGTAGATCAAGAGCATGAACGGAGAGTATTATTGCATCTTATTTTAAAGCATGATATCAGTAATCCCCAAAGATGAGTTATCTTATTCAGTACTCAATCATTGCATGACCTATACAGTGAAGTCGCTCTATCATATCAGTCATAACGACTTCACAATTATTTAATCTCGTCATTCATGTCCTTATCCCTAAAGATTTTACACCACCCATGACTCCATGATAACAAAAATCACATTCTCAAACCAGTATCCATGACGGTCTTTTCTAGTCATTTGTACGAGAGGAGTTTGGAGAAACCCGACATAGCAACAGGTCTCATCACCATTATTGCTATCATAATCAAAACGTGACTTCTATGTTTGATGTATTGCTATAGCTCGGAGAGGAGAGTTGAAGTATGCATCTGAAACCCCACCTACAAATTATATCAGCTATATCACTCATACAGAAATACAGGAATATGTTTACATTTATTGTTGAATGATGACAAAAACAATTGTTTATACTTGAATTGTCAAACCCCTCCTATTCCGTTTATTCTGCCATTTTTTTATATAACTAATGTTTGCACATGATCAGTTATTTTTTATTATCATTTAACTTGTATTATATTTATTTTTACTAACAACATATTGACTTATTAATTGTTTTTAACATAACTATATAACTTTATTTTCCTTTGTAATACCATTAAATTAAAGTCTATTATATATCTATACGAAAGGAATGTATTGCACTGGTTCTTTTACATGTGTTCTCTCTTACTCTTTACATTCAATGTTAATGTTAACACTTTTCTTTGTTTTGTTCCCTCGACTTCCGGCACGTTTATTTCTTCAGGATGAAGACCACGTAAGTATATCATTACGCTTGGCTTAATTCCTCGATTCTCATTAGTACATATGTATTACTTGATAAGTGTGATTTGATTCGATCGGTCACGTGACGTATGCATTTTAAAGATTGTAAGGCTCAATCATAACCTGTTCAATTACGTGGATGTGGTGTAGGAGTCGGGTATAGTGATTCATTCACTCGACTCTCAATCCAGGGGTTGCGGGTTCAAATCCCAGCTCGGCACTAAGTTAAACATCCTTTGGCAAGACATTAATCTACATTTGTCATTCCCCACCCAATGGGTGCATGAAACTTGATGGGGAATATTGCTTATTATATGTAGAGTCAGAAGAAGCCGTGGTCGAATTTTTTCTTTTTTTAAAGAAAGGCAGCTCACTCTAAGAAATACTTGTATTTGAAGTTCAAAAGTATTGGGAATATTAACAATACTGAAATATTTTAATTAGGAAACCTGAGTCTTGGTTTTAAAAAACGAACCTTTTGTGGTTTTGGATGGAGATGTGATGAGGAAAAAAGAAAAATATATTGCAGCCGTACGAGGGTTTCTTCTTCTCGGAGGAATAAACTAACCACAAATGACATTCCCTTACTTCATAGATGAACTATGAATACAAGATGACGTGGTTTGGAGAAATTTAGTTTGAATTTCGAAGATTGCAAATTTCCACTTTTAAAATTAGCGTTAAATTTACCAGACATTTGGTATTTTTATTTATAACTTAATCCCAAAACAAATTCACGTCAGAAACATTTGTTATTTAAATTTCGTTCTCAATTTGTCAACTTGTTGAGATATATGCATATCGGATCTCATAATTATGAATAGCTTGAAAACATAGATTTATAAAAAGATATTTTTCAAATTCTATTTCCTTATAACTGTACATGCGAGTGGCCTTTAACAACTTAAAAACTGATTTAATTGGCATCGAGGCGGTTACTTGCAGGGTAGTGATCATAGGCTGTGACACTTGTGGAGATATTGACCAATGAAATTATATCATTTATATATTTATTGTATAGTTTCTCTTCCATTTTTAATTTTCTGCTTTTATAGAATCGTATTCAATGACGTATATTTATCAAATTTCGATTTTATGTTTTAAAGTGTACAGTGTAAATGTTAAATTGAATTAAGAATTACAGTTTACAATTTGAAGAAGAAAAAAACCCGTGCCTTTCATTATAGAATATTATGACTATGTTTTATATTATAATGATATTCATAGTATCTTTGCCGGTCTATCAGATGAAATGATTGTAATGCCTTAATCTTTATTTTTAAAAAATACATTCGTAAGGGACGTTTTCTTGAAACTAGTGAATTGATTCGGGAGAAAGTACTTTGAAAAATGTCATTTTATTTGTATTCAAGAGCATTCAAAGAATATGGACACTGTAACGATTGTTCAAATCCTATGTTTGGCAGAATGTTCGGCAAAGGCAGGCACTGAAACCGAACAATGAACGTCCCGCTACCCTCAACGTTAATTCCTTAGTCTCCCTCGCCAACGACTACGGCAGCTTCACTCCATCATACCCCGAGAAGCTCTGGTTAGACCAGCGAATGTTCTGCGAATACTTCCCCTATCACCTCGTCTTTGACTCCAACCTCAGGCTTCTGCAATCCGGCGTTCACATACAGAGGGCGCTGCCCAAGCTGCGGACTATGGAAGACACCACTGTGAACGCTCTCTTCAACATGTTGCACCCGCAGATTGACTGGAGTGTGCCTAGTATACGCAAGTTCATCAATATGCAATTCGTCCTGGAGACGAAACGAGAGATGATAATTCCCGGATGGGGCGAAGAACAACCAATGCTTCAACTAAGAGGTAAATAAAAGTCTTTTATCAACTCAAACATTAATATATTCAACCACAGTATTTCAAAGACAGTTTCAAGTGCACATTTCTTCGAGATGAATCAAGTGAGTACAGGGTTCTTTCGTCCGATAAACTATGGGAATAGTAGAAAATGTGATTTGTGTACGATGGTGGTGTAATGCATCATTTACAAAGATGAGACATTGCAGGAGGTGAGAATGTTTGGGAATTCACCCTCTCTCTTTTCTTTCTACCAGGTCACTTTTAGGTATGGAAGGCATTTTTGTCGTTCTTTAACCTCAGACAAACTAATGACAATTTGAATAAACAATTGTATTTAGATATAATTTATTTTAATTTTTACCCCGTCATTACTTTATTTAGGTATGAAAGTTAAATAGACCATTGGACATTTCCTGAAATATGCTGCCGTGGGTTTTGTCTTTCCTCCTGTTCACCATAGTTCCCATAGTTCATTCGAGGCAAACTAAAATTAAGTCAAATAAATGGCGATGGTTGCACCAAGATGGCGCTCTTCTAAATAGTAAAAACATGCGAAATAGACCACCAAACTTCTCGACATCGTATAATTTTCTTCGTTGCCTTTAAAAGTAAACACCAGTTTTGGAAACGCCCCCCTCTCAAAAAATGAAATGGAAGCTCTTATTACCAATCATGTGAAAGAATATGTTTTGACTAATACGTGATCATACAAATTTTGCCGAGAAACCGCCTACTAATTGAAATATTTGGTAAATTATTATATCTATTTGGACCTGATAGATATAACGCACGTGTGCCTAGTCCCATATACATCTTTCTGTGTACAGTGGTGGTAACTTTACCTAGACTGGGCCGAATTTCCTATCATTTTGATGATTCCAGAACCGTGCAGTACACACCAATACTTATATGCTAGATGATCAACCTTTTCTGATCGATTCCACAACGTTTCTTTTACAATGCGATCGCATGACCATAACTGGTCTTTATCTTTAAAGTGTCATGTAATACCTTGAGATTAGAACGAAATGGAGTGTCATAACCTTACAAACAAGCAAATTTGTTTTCATAGTTCGGGTCACAACTCAGCTCAGCAGTGAAACGACCTATAATGTACTTTTCGTTCTAAATATTTATAGTGTAAACGATTTCCTATCAAACACCCAACGATCTAACTTATTTTGCTAAAACGCATTAGGATGTTAAACTGTTCATGAACGTCTATTTATATCCCGTGAATATCATGAAAATTATGTGTATCCTTTGGCAAGACATTGATCTACACTTGCCACACTTAACCCAGGTGATGTAAATGGGTACCTGGCAGGAAATAATTCCTTGAAATGCTAGAGCGCCGCAGTGGCTGCCTTGCTAAAGCCAGGGTAATAATCGGGGCAGCGTCACAACGTAACGGACATGTGCGCTATATAAGAAGCCACCATTATTATTATTATTATCCTTGTTTGGACAACCTCGTTAATCAGAATGTATTCAATGAATGTCTTGAGATATTATTCTCTTTTACAGGCAGTTTTAACCTCTTTCGATTGTACTATAGATCAAATGATATGGATGGACTCACTGGATGCCATTTTCTGCTTCAATAAAACCAATTTAGTATCTGGGTGTATTTCCCCCTTTTTTATAGTCATTGCAGTAAATATCGGAAATGTAGTCGTGTGCCGTATGGCTTGTTATAATAAAAAGATTTTAAAGTAGACATTCATTGACTTTAAAAACTAAGTTTATTTTCATTATTGCAAAGTTGAAACTTTGATTCGACAAGGTTATCAAAATGCTATGCTTTGAAACATTCGAAGGAACGATTATTATAAATTACAAAACGCTTAAATACAGCCCCGGCATAGCACCTGAAGAGCTCTCCGAATGCTGCTGAGATGTGTGAGATCACAGTATGGACATGATTTGCACAAGCAGACGATGTCCCATGACATCTCACACATTTTCAGTGCCTGTGTTTTCATCTTTTCTGAGTCTTGAGTTCTTTCTCTTACTTCACTACCGTCAGGCTAAATGTATAATCTATTACCTCACTCTAAACCCCGCGCATGGTTTTATTTTGATGACAGATGCAGCGATACAAAAATAAAGGAATCTGTCGCTTGTAAACAAAATAAGACGCCTTTGTATATTCAGCTGCACACACCGCGGTTTGTTCGGCGTTTCAAGAGGGAACAAATGCCGTCCTTAATATCATTCCGGGGGGTTTTCAACTTAAAAGTCTGGTTTCTTTGATTGTTAATTAACTCCTATCCTGTGTATTTACAAGCAAAATATTTTAGTTATCATAATCGGGTCATATGCCATTACATTTATAAGCACTAAACTCATCATAATTTGACAAATAATAGCTTTGCAATAATGTGCATTCTTTTATGGGATGTCGTCTACTTGGGCAGTATTGGTCCATATAGTGACGTCATTAAAACATCGTTATTTTTCCGGCGAATCTCTCGTATATCCCAGCTGGTATGGAGGTGGTTGTATTTGTATTTTTATAAATCACCCGATATGTAGTTGACCTAAAACTTGTACGATGGCCATCTGTTAGCTTACCAGTTTGTAGTGATACATTAGTTGACATAATATTTGTGATTTTCTTTGAATTTCACCTTTAACGAACCATTCACATCCTCCCTTAGAAATAAAGATTTTGTTCTCTCAGTCTCAATTTCCTAGGTTATGTGCTAAACTTGATGAACATTTTGTGTATCCTTGTTTAGATGAACTCGTTGAGTAGAATGTAATCAATGAATGTCTTGAAATATTATTCTCTATAACATGTATTTTTAACCTCTTTTAATTGTACTATAGGTCAAATGATATGGATGGGCTCCCTGGACGCCATGTTGTTTGCTTGCTCACCTCGTGTTGCTAGTCTGAAGGAGTTAGAAGAAAGGAACCTTCATTTATCGGATATCCCTCTTCATGATATCACCAGAGATCTTATCCTCTTCAATCACCAAAGACTAGCAGAGATTGAAATCGGAAAGCAGCTTGAACAGAAGAAGGTATGGCTTGTCTACAATGAAATTATATTGATAATAAGCATGATAACATAACTCCTGTTCGAGCACATATCTAACATGTATGTTAGACTTGAACTTTGTATAATACACAAGTTAGGATCACATCTCAACACACAACCATATTCATATTCACAATATATAGCCAACGATAAACATTTGGGAGGGAGGCGGGCGTGGAAAGTTTACGAGGACGCCCGCTCAACTACATCCTACTATTTCTCTACGAGGGCCTGAAGACGATAGATTCCGTTCACGATAAATTGGAAGGCACTAGAAGGAACAAGTTTCACAATTTATTAAGCTTCAGTGTCGTTCTCTTCACACTCATGATTCATTTAGGAAGAGCTTCGGGGTGCACTAGGAGAACTTGAAGCAGAGAAGAAGAAGACGGACATGCTTCTCCATTCCATGCTTCCGAGACAGGTTGCAGATCAGCTCAGGGAGGGCAAGAAGGTAGAGGCTGGTAAGTCTTTGCTGGTTCATAGTCTCATAGACATAGGCTTAGGTCTAAGACACTGGGTGGGGTTAGGGTATTAGGGTAATGAAGGTGCTTCTCCCTCTCATGACAATGACGACAAGTGGCTGATCAGCTCAGAGATTGCAAAAAGGTCGATACTAGTTAGGCTCTGTCACACGGATCCTCCTTCAAAGGCACTCTATGATTCTAGAACAGGTCGCCGTAACGGTTGAGAAGGGGAAAGAGGAGGCTCTAATATTTGTACGAATAACAGTGGTCAGAATTATTAAGCCCTGTCCGGATATTTAATTACTTGCAATGTCGGTACAGGTGATGTAGTAAATACAAGTATTCTGAACGAAACCACAGACTCTCTTTAACCATGTTGATGCCCAACTGCTAGCGCCATCTTGTGGGGAAAAATAGGTTGTGGCTCTTTTCGAATGTACTTTTTAGTTTTATTTGTTATGTATTACTGAGTTTCATGTCGCTGTTATATATTAAAGATTTGAGCTTCACATTTTATATTAACAAAGAGACATTGCAGTCAAAGTATACTCTCAGGAAGCAGTAAAAGCATCTGTTGAGTAGACTAATTAAAATTTGCGTATATGCTCCTAAACAGCATTTAAAGATAAACTCCAGTTCTGGTAAAAAAAAGAAAATTAATTCTCACAGAATCAAACGAAACTTACCCTGAATGTTCAAGATCACAAATAAATGACATGTGCCAAACAATTTTGGAAGAAAATGTATACTGGCTGAGTAATGAGCAAAGAAAGACAAGGAAATCAAGGTAGCACTAGCCCCCGACACCATGTGTGTTGTCCCATATATAGCTTTCTGTGTACAGTGCTTGTTACTTTAGCAAAGACTCGGTCAAATTTATTATGATTTTGATGACTCCAGAACCTTGCAGTGCACACCAATACTTACATGCTACATGAACAACTATTTCTGATCCTTTCCACACCTTTTCTTTCACAATGCAATCGCATTACCAGTACTAAAGTTTATCTTTAATTTTCTTTCCTGCCAATATGTCATGAGAAAAACTTGAGAAAAGTACGATCAGATATTGTATTATACTTAACATAGACTGTGCATGTAGGTCCTATGTAGAAAATGAAATCAAAGTACTATCTTGACTCCTTGATTTTCTCCTTTTTATGTCCATACAAGGCGAGTTTGAGATGGTCACAATTCTTTTCAGTGATATCGTGTCTTTCACCAATATTTGTGCTGAATGCCGTCCAATTGATATTGTCAACATGCTCAATGCTCTCTACACAAGATTCGACAAACTCACAACAGTACACGATGTCTATAAGGTAAAGTTATCATTACAATAAATGATAGTTAGATATTTTACCATTGTCGTAATTTTAACAATGTCAAATGTTTTAAATTTCTTTTACACCTCTGGCTATAAAAATAGGAAAGGCCTACATATCAGGACGAATAATAATACATAATATAGGATATTTATATAGCGCACACATATCCACCATGCAAGGTGCTGTAGGCGCTACGAATATTACCCGGCTCTGCTAGGCTGCCGATTTCGGCGCTCACAGCATTCAAGGAAGTCCTTCCTACGGTACCCATTTAACACCTGGGTGGAGAGTCGCAAATGTAGAATGAAAGAGAGAAACTAATGGTACCCTCCCATTCGCAGAGAGCAAAAGTTTGAGCTGGGCACCCAACTGAACCCACCAGGCTTTGTACCTAGGGTAAAAGAAAAAAGAAAGAAAAAAAATACGTTTAAAAGTTAGTGTCATAAGAAGACTGTAAGAGGGGTTCACTTAAAGTTCAATGCAGTACCTCACAATTAACATTCATATTTCTTTCCGAATAAAATCCAAACGATTTCCCGTTGCCTTCTGCAATGCACATCTCCATATTCAAATCGCCCCGAGTCCGCGTTTGGTGCTTCTTTATTGCATTACGGATAAGTGATTTGTATATTTTTTCCCGTTTATCTAATTTTCACTGTGTTTTCTATTACAATGTTCAATTATGAATTTCTGTTTTTGTTTGTTCCATTTGGAATGTTGTTTTTCCCAAATCAGAGCCATGATGAAAAACAGCTTTGTTGATCATGCTTTTATCCTCTATGCATATGTTTCAGTAAATGAATAAACAAATTGATATTTGCCGTTTATGACGGGAGTTATATTGTTCTCTAGGAGGGCACTCTCATTAAGTTGCGTATGTACATTATGTATTTCATCCTATCGAGTACCGAAACTGTGACATCACAAAAATCTATTTTTAGAATTTCTCAATTTTTCCTTCATTTTCCGAAAGAGCATACAAAATAATGTCTGAATGTCGAAAACCAATTGAATATGTTAAGTATTGGCTGAGATATGACCATCTGAATAAATAGATGAAGAAACTCAGTGTTATATTGCTCTGGCTTGTAACGTTATAAACCAGAGCAATATAATACTAAGTTCCCATAGGACATATATTGATTCAGATGGTCATATCTCAGCCAATACTTAACCTATTCAATTGGTTTTAGATAATCGGACATTATTTTCGATGCTCTTTCGGAAAATGAAGAAAAAATTGAGAAATTTCAAAAATAGATTTGTTGATGACATCACACTTCACCACTCTATCATGACAGGTGGAGACGATAGGCGATGCTTACATGGTAGTAGGAGGCCTGCCCATCCCTATGGCTTCCCATGCTGCTAGGATAGCTAACCAAGCTCTGGGGATGATGGTCATATGCAAGGAGGTCATGTCTCCAGTTACTCGAGAGCCTATCGGGGTGAGTAATTACTAACAGGTCAACTTATTTATTGCAAGCGAAAAGTTCAATAGAGACACTTAACGTCTGTCTGCACTAGTTTGGACAGGATGGATTGAGATAACCACTCCCGCCACTCATCCTTTCCAAGCGTATATATTTCTCCATAGAACTATAAGCTAAGAAAGATAACCAACACTCTTTTTCAAGACTATACCAACAGTCCTTTTCAGGACTACCCACCCTCAAGAAAGATTACCGAGAGTCCTTTTCAGGACTCCTCAATCCTCCCTCTCTCTCTCTCTCTTACATGGTGTACCTGCAAGCCTACTGTATAGGATGGATTAGACCTCCCTGCAAGGTCACTGGCAGGTGGTTATCTCGTCAGATCAGCTCACAATTAACATAATAAATAGAGGATCATGTGGGACCAACGGGCACCGCTTAGGCATTATTTGCTATATAGAGGGCGCAAGTAGCTTCAAGAAGTGCAGTCCCAATAAAGTTTCCAAATTGCCGACCCTAGAATGTCTGATTTTTTTTTTCTTTGGGGGGGGGGGGGGAGGGGGTTCTGACTTCTTAGGTGTTCTGGTCCACATGACAGCTATGTTTTGGCTAGTACTTTTTCTTCGCCTCTCAGTCCTTAGGTTCTTAGATTGTTGGGTCATTACAGGATTCATCACTTCTAAGAACATACTCGATCTATTCTAATCTTATAACACACATCATAAACAGAAGTAAATTATATTGTCTTTTATTGTGTTCATTGTAGATTCGCGTTGGTATTCATTCTGGTCCTGTTGTATCTGGAGTGGTCGGGGAGAAGATGCCTCGATACTGTCTCTTTGGTGACACAGTCAACACAGCTTCCAGAATGGAGAGCCATGGTCTTCCCAGTAGAATCCATCTTAGCTGCCATACTCACAGGTAAATCCATCATCCATCTTCTAGTTGTTAGGGTTCTTAATCCAGCATAATATGAGATCATCTCCTGGTCAATATGCCTGGGAAAATTAGTGAAAACAAGACAAGAAAGAATAAATACCTCAAGGAGTCTATGGCATAAACAATTATTTCGGAAATTTCTTTTTAAACCGAAGGTAATCCAGGAAAACATATGAAGTTCTTGGGACATAAAAATACTTTCTACACACGTCCAGACGCTCATGGGACGTTTCCCAATATCATAATGTTTGCCTGATACCCACTTGGTTTCGATACAATTATTTAAAAAAACAGGGGGGGGGGGGTGGGAGGCGACCACCCCGTACTGGTTGTAAATTCCCCCATCGTACAGCTGTCATTATAGGCATACGTAGTCCTTTTCTGTTAATTCTCCGTCAATTATAGTCAGTAGGCCCATTAACACATCCAAAAACCACTTGGAAAAATCGTGATTTTTCGGAATACCATTCACATTACTGTTACAACTGATATACTGATTATTGTGTGTCAGTAGTGCGCATGCCCGACTCGTCGATGCCCTGCATGCCTTAGCACAGAAGCGAGGTGAGTCACGTGAGCAAAAATAGGTATCTTTACCGAAGTTTGCTTTTACACTACGAACAATCGTATATAAAAACATAGGCAGGCGTTTGAAAAAGAACATAGTCCAGAGGTGGATTTTTTTAATTCCGATTTTTCGTCGTTTTCGCCGGTAATTGCATAGCAACTAACCGGACACCGGCATGTGAGAAAAATCGAAGATTTTTGGTTGCAGTGTAAATACAGCTAAGATTTGTTCTCTTTGCTTTTATTTCCCGATCTAGATGTCTTCAAGGTTACCCGTTCCGTTTCGACGAGAGAGGAGAGATCGTAGTGAAGGGTAAAGGAACCATGCGAACCTATTTCCTTGAAGAGAACGGAGGGGCTAGTTTGGATCAGATCATGGGTAAGGGCCAATCAAAAGCTAGTACACCAGAGAAGACAGATAGATGTAAGTCTCCACCAGAGACACCAACCAATAACATGCAAAACGGTAAGATTTAAACCTATTTATCTTTCGACACTTTTTACAATTTAACATTATTTTCTATCTCCATATGTCGTCAGAATATGCCCTAAGGCATCATCAGGGGCAAGTTCTTTGAAACCGCCAGAAGATAAAGTGGACATTCATTTTGAATGGTGTTCATTCTGTAACACGCGTTTTTCTTGTATACTGGTATCCACGAACTCTGATTATGTAGATTTCCAGAAACTGGGCCGAGCATGATTTCCAGGCCAATGCAAGATTTAATGCCATTACAATTTTGCCAGCATTTTCAATCGCTCTCACTTTTGCCTTTTAAAACTTGCTCTTTTTTGTTGTAAAACTTGCACCGTTTTAGAAGCATCACTACCAGAACAAGTACAAATACATTCAAAATGGCAAAGAAAGAATCAATTATAAATGCTTATTCTCTTCGTTCGTACTCATGCTTGAATGGTGGACAAAGCGTCACCAGAATCAAGTTTACAATGTGTGTGCATTCCCAAACTATTGACACATTTATGACATTGTGCGTACTATTTTCTTTTTTTCTGGCGGTGACATTGAGTCACTTTTGTTAAGTACATTAAACACATCGTTAATTCTTGAATTCTTTCTTCACATCATTTATTACGAATGTCATATTATGTGAAAACACTTATCTTTCTATTTGCTTCGCATTATATTTTAGTACATTTATATGCAATCAATTCTATCTATTTTGTACACATTCACGTTTGATTTGAAATGAATCCGTCTTGCCATCAGTCAGAAATGTATATACTTGAAAGACACACTCCTTTTTAACTTCACGCTGCAAAAAACTCACGTGTTTTTATTTAATTTGCATGTTTTCACTTTCTACTTTCAGTTTTATTGTAAAATATATTGGCAAGCTCAGAGACTGGCTGCAACTAAACGATTTTCGGCAGACATAAATGTTATGCAATTATTTGACTCAGGACTGACATTGTTTTGAAACACACTGCAAAGAATGAGAATAAGAATTAGAATCACACCCAATGGCAGCATAATCGTAAAGCTTGCTAGAAATAAGAAAGTTAAAAAACTTCAAAAAGACAATTCTGAGAGTTATTCGATGCAATTACCTAGACTTTGTTATATATCACACATGCTGTAGATGTAGATTATATTGCAAACAAAGGGAAATACTAGCATACCGATTCCTGGGATCTTAAGATTATCCCTATTACCTACCACCTTTTCTTTGTCCCGTTTTTCTTGTTTGATAGGGGTGTCCACTTTCCACCATAATAGTACAGTGGTTGTGCCTATGTGGTATCCGGATAACGACATGGCAAGCGGAAGTGCTATCCACATGTCACCGCCTATATTCCCCAACGCTGGCAGTAATGATTCAGGTAGTACACACACATCAGCTGGAACCCCTTCCTGATCCCCTCGATCACGTGATCTCTTACCCTGGTGCGCACGCGCATGATAATACACGCGCCCGTAACACACACCCACATTTTTATTATACCCTCTCCCGCGTTGGTGAAAAGGGTTTGGCTGGTAAGGGAGGAGTTAGGGACAATGCTTGTAATGTTAGAGTATGGTAACAACTATGACAAATAGACTTTTGATGCTATATGCATGTGAAATAATAACACATTTTTTGCCAATTTATTCTCAAATTAGAGAGAATGTGAAACAACATGACACATTAATTATCGTCAGCTCTTTTGTAATTTCTAGGGTAGAAGGAGATTTTTTTTTGTATTCTTTAAGTATTAAACATTTATGTTTCTAATTCCTATAGATGAATTTCAAGTTTTTCATTTTGATGAGACAAAAACCTACAAATATGGACCTTCTTTGATATCAGCCTTATAAAGATGACAATTACTTTGGTATAATTCACGAAGTCTAAGGAGGGAGAAAAGAATCTGTCATAATTAAATGATGAACAAAAAAGAAGCCCAATATAATTAAACAAATTGGTAGTTATTTCATATTATCATGCGCGCGCATCAGTGGGGAACATGTGACTCTTGCCCGTTCGTGTGACGTCTTCTTGCGGTATCTTGAACTCTGACCTTTGACCCTGCATGTATAGGCATATTACCAATATATTTCTTTTGTTTGCATGTCAGCTGGATTGTGTCCATACATCAAATTAAATCTTGACTATTTTAATTGTTAAATCGGTGTGCATGCTAGGTGTATATTTAAATGTCGGGAATATGGAGGAGTCGTGATATTGTGGTTCCTACACTTGACTCTCAATGCAAGGGTTAAGGGTTCGAATCCCAGCCGTACACTAACGTCCTAGCCACTCTCCTCCCATTTGTTAATGGGTACCTGGCAATGCTGGGGTAGTAATAGTTGCAGCGCCCGCACTGATGCGGTTATCCTTACTATAGTACATGAGATCCAATTGTTTTTGACCTGAGGTTTTATACCGTTGGCTAATTGAAATAAAAGAAAATGCTGATGTATGGACACATTCCCTCGAATACCTTACTTGCATGTACCTTGTTTGTTTTTGAAAATTATCCCTTTATTATTTGGTAGTGGGTTGAGCTTCATGTTTGCCTGTTTAAGTATGCCAGAACGATTACAAATATTTGTTGTGTACTGTACTTTTGCCTTCCAATCGGTTGTGGCGTATCTAGCACATATGATAAACTGGGCCTCCATCCCTCCCACCTCCCTACCCCCCCCCCCCTTCCTGCCCACCCCGGCCAAGGGGGTGGGTGTTTAAAACACACTCAGTCAACAGTGATGCTCCTAACGGGGAATCCCAGATGTATCATGCCCATTCCCGTGAAGGGAAAATTCGGACGCACCTCCCCTACTCTGCCCCCCCCCCACCCCATTCATCGATTCTGGACACGCCACTACTTTAAAAATTGTTTTTAATTGTTTGCGATCTTTACCCTTTCATTCAAAATAGGTTTGGCCCATAGTGCAGTATTTCCATTCTACTATCATAAATTTCTGCAACAAAAACGTTGGATTTTATATGCAGTTCCTAGTCCACAATTTCCACAATGTTTGTTCCGTGTATGCTACCTCGCTAGCGGTCCATAAATTGTGGCAATTATTATTTCTCAAATATACGTTTAGTTTTACTTCATTTTTCTTACTTTCTTTTCGTTGTTTTCTTCCTCGCTATAAACCGTTCTTATCAAAGGCATATAGTTGCTTATTTTGATTTAAGTTGCAAGGGGTATAATTATGCTTAGCTGATACATTATCGATGTATATAAAGTTGTACTTCATAAGTGCAGTTGTTTTTCCTTATGCAGATTTCTTCTGAGCATGTATGTGTTTGTTTGTTTGTTATTTGCCAAAGTTAGACATTTAAATTCTATGCCAAATAAATGTTAGATAGAGAGGTGTATCTCGAGTATTGTATATATTTGGTCTCTCTTGTTTTGTTAAAATTTTAAAAGCTGCAGTTGTTGCAATTTATCACTCTGAAGAAGTAGGATTAATTATAAATGTATACCACATGATGCTATTTTCTTATCATGATTTTATTCACTACAATTAGAATCACCTGGATCGTTAAATCTGTCATCTCTGTTTTGTATTGAAACGGAGGAGTGCTATTTAAGAGATGACAAAATAGTATTTTGCTAAAACTAAATTTAAAAGCAATGGTAGTGAAGCTTGCCTTTGTATTGACATTGCGTTTAGATCATGTAATAATATATATTTCCCCAAAATTAATTGAGGTTGTACATTTCAAACTCACCAATTCCCATGGTTGTAAACATGAGACATTTACACTATCATTGCAATGGTAACTCGTTTTAGTTTCCCATGGCTACAATCACTGACGAAAAATTAGTATCTCTAATGTTCGGGTATATAACTTTTGAATCATCATCTTGGACAAATATTCTGTGCTTTTTAAAACCTTTGGTTAGATGAGCTTCCGAAATCCCCCAAAATATGTTTATTGTGATTTTCTCATGAAGAGTATAGCGCTTTTACAGGGTAACGTTTTTGATATTTTGTTATTTAGTGCATATTTATGATAAAAATGAGTTTTATACGAGTCGATTTGCTTTATGCTTCTTTTTGTCTCTCAGTATTTCGCTTTTGTTTTATATCTTCCAATATAGAACGTTTTGTATGATAGATTTTATTGAAAAGACCAACAAAAATTGTCATCTCTAAATTTGTAAATGTATTATATATAATTCAAGATGGATGAAATAATTGTGTAAATTATGTAAAAGATGAACCTTTTTATTCTGTTTAGTGTAAATATTCTGATTACTCTATGCATGTTAACTTATTGTATTCAGATTGTAGAGTATTCTTACACACTTATTGTTCATTTCTGATCTGCACCTCCCGTTTTTACAGAGTTATATATGCATGTATTTATTATTTCTATGACGTATGAGGGCACGTGATGTTGCTTGCAATAAACGTTTCTTAAGTACATTTATACCCTTTTTATTTTGCTTTTCTTTTGATTTGCTTTGATTTGCATTGCTTTGTTTTTAAGCTCGTTTGCCGTGGCCTGTATTGTTATTGCTGTCGTGAATGTACAATTCCCCGTGCCTTTCCTCTTTTTCCCTCAATGAATCTCATTTCTTGAAAATTCTCTTGTGCGATGGTTGCTAGAACATTAGACGGCGATACAACCTTAAGTTTAAAGGGATAGTTGAGTTATGTTGCAGAGGGCGCTACACAAAACAATTTTTTTGTGAGATAATTAAAAACGGAGTGTCAAATTTGAAAGCAATTTAAATGACAAAGTCATCTTTGTTTGATCAAAATTGGTTCAGAGACGGCTGAAATATCCATAAATATAACAATTTCTAATACTTGTGTACCACCACAAATATTAGATAATTTGAAAAAGCCGTTAAAAAAACGAAATAGCGCCTTTTACGTCGTATTTCAGCCAATGCTGATGTTGACCTTTTTTTTGTTGGAATTTTCGTGTTGCTTATATTACGCACAACCAGCCGGCCCATGTATTGTCATTTTTAATTAAATAATTAATTAACGGTCACCGTTTTTTTTTAAAGTGGAGCTGAATTTGTATGATTGTATTGGCTAAATTTCACACATTTTGGGGTCTGAAATTACCTTCATAGCAATTTTAGGTTCTAAAAGGGCACTAGATAGGTCATAGATAAGAATAACAGCAATAACCATCCACTTTGAAGGCATTTGCGGTCTGAAAACAGAACTCAACTATCCCTTTACCTATCGTTGAAAATAACGTTACGTAGCTATTGTTTGAACATTGTCGAATGAGGGCGCAAACGAACCTGCCGAGGCAAATGGAAAACAGAATTTAGACAAATAAAAACAATAACCAAACGGACACTAAATTCAAATAAATGTATTATTACAAGCAGAGTTTTAAATTACAGAATAGGCGATATAGCAGGTGATATCGTTATTTGTTAGCTGATTTTTTTATTTTTTTAGAGACGTCGTCCAAAACTTTAAATGATAATAATGATAGTGGTTTCTTTTAAATGTCTGTCAAACTTGACTCTCCTCGCGCTGCACGTCATGTTCCCAATGCTACAACGCCCTCTTTTGGTCGTGCTCTGAAAATAGCGCCTGCTGATAAAAAGAATACCAACCGCCACCAACAATGGCATTGTCAGATTAAAAGGGTCTTAGATTTCATTTTATTCATCCAGCCCATAATGTAGCAGAGTGACGTCAATGGAAACAAATGTGATAAAGATAAGAACTATTTATAAAACAAAATGAGACTAACGATGCTGCTGCTGCTCCTGATGATGATAACATTAGCAATAACAATAATAAAGACGATAAAAACTGATAATGATAATGATAATGATAATTGGATAAACGAAATTATTACTGTTATTCCTTATTAAAGCGGGGAAGGTATCGGTTTTGATTAATACATCGATGACAGAATACGCCAAGAAAGTCGAGTGTAGTGGAATAAAGTACAATTGTAAAAAGGCGAACATGTTAAAGGAATCTCATAATAATGGATATTTTGCCAGGATAACTTATTCGACATGAAGAGGAGTATGATTAAAATGACTAGCTTGAAATTTGCAACCGACGAAAATATGTAAAACATTGTCAAAATAGTGTGGCTTGAAAATTTATTTCGGCAGTTTAATAAGGGAACACAGTACTCTAATGCGGTTGTATACACTATAGTTCCCATAATAATTGTTTACTGTTATACACTGCGACATGGTTGAGTCTAACTGTAATAGAACTGCTGGATAATTCTGGAACACAGTTATTATCTACCAAAATAGGAATGATTAATATGTACATAATTATACACGATGTAAAGAGAGCCGATATCAATGTTACTTCTTGCATGGTTCCTTTGTTAAACAAGAACATTAACCAATAACAAGAAAGATGTCTAGCTATAATACTACAACCCTGTAGGTAAACAAAGTAACGAGAAGCGCCAATGATCGCAGTATTCCGTCATATTTCATATTTTATTCTTCGAAATATTATCTGTTCATGGATATAGCTTCATAGAATGTAATTAACTGGTTTGTTGACCTTACAGAGTCATCTAAGGAAGCATCGAACATGGTTAACGCAGCATGTGCTGCTGCATCCCGACCCGGAGCAGACGGCCAGGATTCGCGGGCTGATGAGGTGGACAACGTATCAAGCCGTAGAAAATATCTCGGTCAAGGCTCAGCGAAAACTCGTCCGTTACGTAGCGGTCGACCTCCTGACATCCGGGGCTCTAAGACGTGTGTGCTCTTATGACGTACATTGGAAGATTTTGAACATTGTATTTCAAATATAAATTTCAAAGAGTTATATACACGCGCCTCGTTCTAGCCAATCAACCACAACTGATAATGAGTCCGAATTATATTTTTCATTTATTGTATTCATCATTATTTTGTTCGTACAATTTGTACTGTCTTTAGATAACAGCACTAATATTGATCCCATATGTCAAAAAATGAAAGCTACCTTAGTGTCTACAATAATTTTGAACTGACAGTGGTAATTTCCAAAAGTGTAGAATAGTTGTTTACGCATAGGCTACTGAATGGGAATACTAATTGGTAAAAAAGAATTATCGGCACAAACTGTTTGTCGCATTCTCAATTATGAGACTTAATGAATTATAATTATTGCAAATCCGAAGACAACCTACCAATAATTTATCAAGAGAAATGATGGAAATACATATTTTCTTAAAAAACACGACATGTGACTAATTTTTCCCCTTACCGTCATTTTTTCCAACAATAATAAGTAAATAAACGAAGTATATACAACTCGTAGTTAAATTAAGATGGTATAACAAAATATATCGATGCCTCAAATTATCAAAGACACTTAGTTTCACTCCTCGCTACATACCTTGGATTCACGTGCCTACTCTCATCATGACAATTGAGGCACTTACGAACATTTGATATCATTCTGTTTCAATCAATACTACACTTATTGCCAAAGGTAAACACCTAATTGTTGCTTACAAACGGTGACCTTTTGACTTGACTGCGTGTCACAGTTATTGTTATTGGATAACCCACTTTTTCGCACAAGTACTAGAAAGCGTCAACCCACGCCGTTTAATTAACGAAGCCTCCCTTTTGAAAACGGAATCTTGAAAGTCCAAGGTAAGGAAAGGCGACATAAAATTAATCAACAATCAAATAACAAGCATATTTCGATATTCGAAAGTTAAACTTTTGACCTCAATACAAAATCGTTACCCCCTTGACTTAACCATACATATAACCAACACCGATGAACGTTTTAATAATGAAAATGCCACACGATTATCATGTGAAATGAAATGGCGTAAATTTGGTTAATTGCGTTTAGTGAAGCAAAATAAACAAGTTTAGATATCAAAGTGTAACGTTTCTCCAAAACAGGAAACGCCTTTAAAATTCCACCGCTTTTATAGTAAACGCAGTGTTTTTCCTGCAAGACTGCCAAACGTTTTAATTCTTCATTTTGTTTTTGTCAGGCCTACAACGAAGTAGACCCAATAACTTGTGAATAAACCATGACAATTTAACGCCCCTAAAACCTTCCCAGAAACATTTTCTTCTGTAATACACTATCGAGGATAAGAAACACAGTCAATAGCCTTCACTCTGAATGGGTTGGAGGCTCGATCACTCATATTATTTATGTTTCTTGTATTTTTATTTTCTTTTGAATTATTGCCTCATTCTGTCTGTTATACATTTAAACAACATTCATCTTTTGTCTCATGTATGCAGAATATTTGCTTAATAAATAAACATCATTGTTACAATTTAAATAAAGATTGCACGTTCAGGAAGTTAAATCGTTCTATTAAATACCAATAGCGATCGAAGATTTATGAAAGAAAGCGGTGAATGACGCTTGGCTTATGCGCCCCGCCAGTCATTGGAATAATAGAGTCATCTCAATCGATAAGATTATTCCGTAAAAATCCATCTTCCTCTCAAAAATGATATCTTAAGATGATTTCGGAAGCATTATGAGGATGTCCTTACCCTTTTCGTGCCACTGAATGGTGACATTATCTACCAGAATATACAGATAGGCCTAAGTAATCACTATTGATATGAAAATACAATACTTGAAGCAGGGATTTTACGGTTGAATATGATACGATCAGTGTGTGGGTTGGGAATGATCGTGGGTGTGTAATACGTATAGGTTTGTATTCTTAGGACCAAATGGTAGATGAAAAGGCATGAATAAAAAACGATTTTGATATGAAAACCCATTCAGTAATTGAATGGTTTACGAAGTCTTTCATTAAATGCATGAAACACTTTTCGTGGTTCAACTGTCAGTGGAGAGAAAGAGCAAGATAGAGTTTATAGTAAACTTTTTGTATGTATGATATTTTTGTTGCGCAAAATGAATTGACAGATCAAACGGCACCAAAAACTTCTTCTCTCTGTTTTCCCTTTAGATTGGTAAGTTGCTTAATTACTCATTATCTATATAATTGATTTAAGAGGTATTTTAAGGAATACATTATTTGTTAGGAGTGTGAAATTCATGTATATGCTTCAAAAATCATGTCATGTTCAGAATGGTAAAAACGTTGTTTTTGATGAATCCTTGCTGTTTGAACTAAATTACAAAACCGACAAATAGATATACGTTGTGTATATGTATTTAATTTTAATGTATTATTTCATTGCACACGTCATCGTCTATTTGTAATGATCTCTACCAAAGGGCCAAATAATGTTTTCTATCTAGTTTTATATTGTGTTGATACCATCCACAGATACACGCCGACCCCCAAACATGTTCTATTATTCAATTCCGTCGCTTCATTCTCCGGACAATGGCCTGGTCGACGTGCAGAAATGTCATGAAACCTTCAGCTCGAAATAGTTCAATTGAATCTCACTTTATTTTAGCTGAAACCTAAAAGGACTCCCTAAATATATGCAGATTGGAAACCCATTCTTATCAGTATCGGAAAACCTTGGCTAAAGCGAGCAAGTGCATTCGTTACTGTATGTAATTTGCATTTGAAAGTTGCTTTTTGTTGATTTGAATGTTGATGCTGAGAACTGTGCCAATTTTCCTATATAGCAAGTCTGGTGGTCTCAGACCGACTTTGTGTAACTCTGGAACCCACTTTGCTGATGACGTTTCATCAGAAATCGTCAGTTATTTGAACATTGCCATGTTTGTTTGGTCTTGCTAATACACTACTAGATATGCCAGCATATACATGCATTTATATAACTTTATATTGATAATATTTTCCAAGCAGTAACGTTTCATAAGTAGTAATTAGAATACGAATTTAGCTTTTGAAATTCATTTAGCGGAAATAGGAAACATCAGATGCCCTATTGTAAAACTGGTTGACTTTAAAAAAAAGAAACGAAACACAAAATGTAAAGTATGAATAAAGCGTAAACAACTTCCGATGCAGTATCAGAATTTATTTGTCTCGTCTTTATCCAAACAGACGTTTTAGCATTCCGTCTATTTAATGTTGACACGGTACCCGTCTGATAAGATAGTTATGGTGATCTTTGCCGGTGGGTGCCATTTGCGACAGTGATTTTTCTTTTAAAAATTGTCTCTACCCACACTTTCTTTTGGTACCTTTGATGCTTACCGGAAATAAAACAAGCAAACCTTTCCAGAGGACTTTCGGTTAATAGGCAAGGATATGTACGTTTCCCTTCTGTCAATATGACCCTCCTAATGGAAGAACACAGGCTACTGGGGTGCCTGGCTTCACTAAACAGAGCCCTGATCAACTACAAACGAGTCCCATGTTATGTTTACACGAGTAAGAGGTTAGAAGTTTGCAACCAATAAGGTCCCCAAGGGATAGAAGCAGTGTTCATACGTACGCTTTATTTCCTATACGACCTCGTGTGGTAATTGAGTTGATGGAAATCGAATGTTTTCTTAAAATGACAAAATATCGACTTGTTTATCAGAAGAAAGAAGCATTAGACAGGGGGGGGGGGGGTGAGAGCAATTTGCCAACTTCCATATTTTACGTATAGCCATCCGTTTGCAAGGATCCTAATTAAAGGAAATTACAATCTTAGAAGCACATCTCTCTAAAAGAAAGCCTGGAAAATCAGAGAAGGAGATTGGTGCGTGAAATTCGATAAGCACTGAGAAATTGGAAATATTTATTGGGGTTAATTTATATTCACTATACACATCGCCATTCGGTTTTCTTTGTGTTTCTGTTTTAACTCAAATGAACTCATTACTAAACTTTGATTGCCCTTTAAAATAATGAAGGGGGACGAGGGGAAGTCAAATACAAAGACCGACACCCTGTATTGATGTCTCGAAAGTCTATTGATCGATTTACTTTGATCCCCTATATCTTTACTGCACTTTGTAAGCAAAAAAACAAAAATACTTTTGTACGAATAATAATGATTTAGTAATACGTCGGTGGGAAACAAGCGATATCTTGCCTGCATTATCTTATCTGTGTCATCAGTTTGACTCAGAAAGGGGGAACCCTAAATATATCAGCTATTTTCGCACTCTTTTTAGTTTTAGTTTGAAAGAAACATATTGGCTCCCATACACTCTAAAAACTGAAATGTTAAATCACCATTTAAAAGGGCCGAGGAGTGATAACTCTTTCAAATGTTAGATTGTTTCTTGGATCCAACCTTTATAGTGTTGGATCCAGCATGTTCAAAGTGTTAATCTAACATTTTGAAAGAGTTGTCACTCCTCGGCCCTCTTAAATGGTGATTTAACATTTCAGGTTTTAGAGTGTAGAAATTCGACAATACTCGATAAGTGGTGGTATTAATGCACTGACCCTCCACCAATGTCAAAATACCATCATCAAAAATTGCGCATTCGAGATATGACTTTAAAATTTCCAAACGCTTTCGGAGTCTTTCGCAGCTTGTTTCAAGAGGGTCACACGTTTATTTTGCTGTGCGCGAGAGTTGTACACACATAAATAAAGGTCGAGTGTATGCACAGTGTGATGTATGCACGTTAATATTTTTTTTAAGAGCTGACAGTATATCTTTAACAAAAATATTATCCAAACCTTTTTGGCGCCAGAATGTGATTTTTTTCGTATCCCACGTAAACCGGGTAAATGTTTTAAAGGGATCGTTTAACAATGTTAAATCTGAGATGCACGGCCCTACGTGTTATCAGTGTATGTGATTTGGTGTTATATTGAAGCCTTAAAAAAAAGCGCTTCAAAATGATCAAGAAATGCCTCAAAAGAGAAAAAAACCTTTGAGTGACCGGTTATACCATACTCGTTTTCCCTAATAGACTGTTGTGTTATGAATCATAAATCATAAATATCTTGATAATCAGACAGGCGATCGGCTTGTAAAAATCATGGGGTTCCTGACTGACCTAAAGGTTTAATTATCATTGCAGCATGAGCTAAATCAAGTTTTTATTTTAAAGGATCTGAGACAAAATTACCGGATCCCTTTAAACTGAATAATACTAGGAATAACATGATCCACGAGGCGACACCTACCCTTCGTGTAAAATCTTAACGATTTAACCTCGATGTGTGCCTCCCCCTACCCGAACCTGTGCACGTAGATTTATCAAATGCATCGGAAAGCCATCAGACCTCAGACGATTACTCCCTTTCCTCTCAATAACTTAAAAGGTCGTAAGGAGTAATTTGTCTTGTGAAAAGGCAACTTTACGAGACAGAGGTCAGTTTGTTCTCAGTAAGAGAAAGTAGTAATGGTGTTACAAAAACTAAGGTTTGCTCTATCTTCGCCCCTCTTTCCCTCTCTCTCTCTCTCTCTCTCCCTCTCTCTCTGTCTCTCTCTCTCTCTCCCTCTCCCTCTCTCTTTCAGTCTGCGACTCGGTGGTAGAGACGGAAGCAGAATAGGAGGCGATGTGAATGGGAAATCCATATCAGATTACTCAATGGGTTGATTCAATTATCACAATTGGAATCAAAATATCTAGGAAACAACTCCACCGTGCATATACACGAGCTCGCACACTTTGGGGAGGGCAAAAGAAATGGCGATCAATCAACAGATTACTAGTAACCATGGCGATGTTTTCTTCGATAAAAGGAATGTAGAGTTGATCAAAGCAATACTGTTGGAAACAATGTTTTTTATGAGGATTCGAACGGCAATATCGCATACACGTTCGACTTGTGTCACTTAATACTGGCCGATAATTTAAATATTTAGTTTATTATTCAATCTTTTGCTTTTCACTTTCACATTCCTCACAATGATTTATATCGTTTATTTGCGCATAATTAAAGGAGAATACAAAAACAGGTCCAGGTATTGTTTGAATATGTTTTATAAGACTAATAGCGTAGAAAATGTAAGAATTCATTTACAACATAATTGAAACCGTTTAAGATTGTTTCAGGAGTAATATGTTCACATCGTATTCCTGAGATGAAACGTAAAAACTGATAAAATCAAAAAATGATTCAAACACTCTGTAGGCTATTCACCTTGAGTTTTCAGTCATTTCTATACCTCTTAAAAAGGAACAAACGAACAGATAAACATCATATCAGCTAATATCATTCATGATGCGTTGACATTACTGAAGTGTTCTAATAGCATTACTGTGAATCGAGGAGATTAAAGCAAATATCGGTCCGTTTCTAGCCATATCCAATGCGAAAGCTCATAATAAGAAAGATAGGGATCTTCTTTTTAAAAAAGCAAACATTTTTTCGGGTGGAAAATCATCCGAAACCAGTGGGTGGACTTTGTTTGGATTCCTTGAGGCAGTGTTATTGACTTTGGATTTCATTCTTGAAAAAATGTGCAGAGATGTACCTTTTCCCCCTCATTACCATTTTGTGGCAGGAACTTCAGACTGGAAAGCATTCTCGTAAGCGATACGGGCACTTGAATTTCTATAACAATAAGAAGAAATATCTTTGACTACGATGCATTTTTGGCAACATTTGAAGACTTGCCTATTTTCTATGGGCGCCTCGAATTCCAACCACTGTTTCTTTTCGAATAACAGTAGCAGTTGAAAACTGGAGACTTTAGAAGAGAATTATAAGCTCTGAAACGTGTTTGCTTGTTTTTGAGAATAGTTAAGCTTCATTCTGTTATTTGCAGTGTATAATAAAGTTAAAGCACGGAGCATGTGTGCAAACATATCCACTACTAAACTATATCCATTGGCCCTGTGCTACGATCAAGCAGGATTAATAAACATAAAAACAGCAAAATCGGAAACGAAGGAAGAGGGAAAGAAAGAATGAGAAGGGGCGTCTAAACATACATCAACTCAAAAAGAAACTAGACTCTGAAATAATATGTCCTGTTTTTTTGTATGTGGGTTTGTTTGAACTAGATAGAATCCGCAGGGGTATCTTCAAACGACTTCCCCTTAGATCAACATATAGTCGACCTGCATGGTGATACAGATACGCACAGAAAACACGACCTTCTTATCTCTCATCTGCTTTCCTCGTATTCCACTTGTAGATTCGAGATGAAGAACGGATCTTCAAGATTCGACCACAGCTCAAAGTTCAAGATTTAATACTGACAAATTAACAGATTTGGATGAAATGACAACAGGAGGTTGTTGCTTTTTGTACCACATACATAAACTTGAATAAATATCAATTCTCTCTCTATATTGCCCTAGATCGGATAACCTATCGTCTTCCAGCAGTATCCGTGAAATGAAATGAAAAAGAAAAGTGAGAAATTCGACAAAACCGTGTTTGACATGCTTCAAGGAAGACAAAAATGAGATAGTGGAAGAACATCGTTCTCAAAACTGTGAAGACTGTAGCAACAAAGGGCGAATGGTTGATGTCTTGGTGTTTGATGGTACAGAAATTGGTATTACGATTTGTTTGTCTTCAGATAGGCAGATGAAGAAGGTCATTTGTTCTTCTTCATAATTAGATATTACTTGGGTGTAACCTAATTTATGCGATGCTGTCTTCTCCTTCTTCGTCTCCTTCGTTTTCTCCTACTCCTCCTTATTTTTCTTTTATATTTCTTATTCTTCTCCTTCTTCTTCAGTTTTTGCTTCTTCTCCTTCATCACATTTCCTTATCCTCCTCCTCCTCCTTCTCCTCCTCCTCCTCCTCCTCCTCCTCCTCCTCCTCCTACTTCTCCTCCTCCTCCTCCTTCTTCTTTTCCCCTCATTTTACTTCTTCTTCTGCTTCGTCTTCTCCTTTATCAGAGACTGTTCTTTCATCGGGCACAAAAAAGTCACATATTCTCACTGCCGCACATTAGGAAAATCTTTATTCTTCCATTCTTTATTCTTCTTTTTTTGTGTTATGTTATATTGTGTTAGGTAGATTCATCTTGCGAATCGGTGCATAAATCATGCCACAGAAAAATAATATCCAATATGTCACGCTAATAGAGACAGGCGGTGACATATATAAGTTTTAGGATAGGGTTCCATCGTCTTTTTTTGGCACCTCATTCTCAGAAGACTGTTTGGATATTGGATAGCTATTGGAGACTTATCATGCTTATTTCAATAGGGGGAGGGGGTGGTTCAGGAGAAAATATTTCCCCCGGGGGGGGGGGGGCAGGGAGCAATCGTATGGATATGTTTTTAATTAAAAACATTCATATTGATATTTTTTTTTTGTATGTGTCAATTAACTTGTTCAATCCATTTTAACCTAAAATGAGCACTGCATGCAACTTCCCCATTAATTCATATAATAACGTTTTCTATCATAAAGAAAATCAAGACGTTATGCAATAAGCAATGTTTATGGCTATCATGATAAGTTAATTCAGGGAAGACTCTCTAAACGTTTATGTGTTGACTAGGCTTAATCTACCATGCTTTATATTATTATTATTATTATTATTTTTTTTTTTGGGGGGGGGGGCGCTGAAAAAGCGACATCTCTCTATAAACCGTTGTAATTAGATATACAATTATTGCTTTGTAGGGCATCATAAAGGTATCACGACCCAGATAATCATTTGCATATTGTAATCTAACGTTGCTAAATTTCAGGTTGAATATTAAATACGGAAGCTTGATATATCCTTAATTGATTTTACCTTCCAGTGTTATAGTATTCTATTTTCTCCCCTTCTAGTTCCTCGGAATGAAGAGATAATTCGTCGGCCTTAAAATGGTGAATACATTTGTACTGAATAATTTAGATGGCTCTGTTTCGAGCATGAATAAGACGTAGATATCAGTATTTATCGATGTATATCAATTTGTACATTGATTTTCCTACTACCTGTACATACAAATACCCCAAACTATTGTCTTTTGTCGGTTTGTGTTACATTCCATTAATGAATAAAGATAATATATTTTGCATTGTCGAATGTTCGAAAAAAATAATAAATTTGTTTTGTCTTAATAATCACAGTTGTATATCTCTTTGTCACTGTAAAAAAAAGGAACAGAGGTGGGGACAAACATGCCAACAATGAGGTTGTGGGGTAGAGAGAAGGAGAGAGAGGGGAGGAGGTTGAGAGAAAGAGAGGGAGAGGGGATAAGAGAACAAGTAAGAAAGTGTATGAGAGTGGGAGAAAGAAAGGAGGGACACTAGATGATATTGGAAAGCACACTGTATTGGTTTAATCAAATATGCCAGTGTTAATCATAAGGTGATATAACCGAAGAGGCGTTTCCCCTCTCCAAATACTTAATAATAACAATAATAACAATAACAATAATTCGATAACAAATGATCTTAAATCCTTCAAAAGAAGATGTTCATTGCCACTTCCCAGAAAAAACAACGAGAACAACAAGTAAGAAAACAGTCAAACAAACATAACAAGACAAACACACAAGCAACTAATAACAGTTGGAATAATTGTAGTCATTGATTAGCTGTACGTTTGCCAAGAAATGCTATTATGAGAAGCTGCATACCAGGAAGAAACACTAACAAACATGTGATTCAAATACAGCAGAGTTCTCGACGCATCTGATGAAAATATCCATATTATGCATTCACGTCTTACATACATGAATGTATATAACTTAAATTGCCCCCGCCAAAAAAAGGGAGAGTCATCAATGAATTTTGCATTTCATTCAATTTCCTGAATCCTACAAGTTATATTCCAATATACCAGAGCATTCAGGGAAATTGCTATTTGATATTCCTACGTTACCATATACATTCATCGAGCATGAGTTAACAAACCAATTTGTAAATGGAATCGACGGATGTATGAATGGTCCTTTATCAGACGGAAACCCCTTTATGGGATTAAGCAGAAGTCCGCCTTCTCTCTTGGAGTTTGAATCTAAATAATACCATTGTATATTGCTAGGAACATAAAATATGACATAATTGTATTCGTATAATTTTGTGTATTCGGTGAGATATAGAATAACGTACATAACAAGTCGTGGGTTTTGCCTCTCATTGTTTTCCTGCGCCTCCTCCCAGGTGGGAAATAATATTTCATACTCGCTGATTCCTTGTAGGGCATTTTCAACACCCAATGTCAAAATAGTAAAAACCTGGAAGAAAAAAAAACGTTTATTAGAAAATGAGCTACAGTATGGTTGTGCCATGTAACGTTCATTTTATACTTGAATATTAATCCAAGGGTTGAGGATTCGAATCTTAGACCGGCACTAACGTTCTTCGGCAAGACAGTAGGGCAACTCCATATTTACCACACTCCACCCAGGTTTATCGAATGGGTAACTGACAATCGCTTGGATAGAAATGATTGCAGTGCCCTCTGGAAGAACAGCATCAATGCTAATAAGGTTTTAGCGGGTAAACAAATCATTATCATCACGACTTATGAAGGACGTGTAATTTGAAAGCTCTCAATACCTACCGACTCTTTCATGAATAGAAGGGCACCTGGCAAGTCGAAACTTTTATTTCAGCTTTTTCCAGCTACACAAGTGTTTAGCCTTTGTTGATGGAAAAACATGCTATAGTTATACCGACTTCTATGAGAGGCGTGGCTGATGTTATAGGCTGAAGGGGACCTTGCATCCTGCCATGACCCCGAGGCGCGCCTGGGTCCCCGAAAGCTAGTATAGAAACACCCAGGCCTCGAATATTAAAGCAGTCGATATATCTTTTATGTACACAAATTGACACAAAAATCTACCAAGAAATCTTACCTTTTCCTTTTCTGGAGTAAAGATTTTTTTCTACTCCAATTTTTGAGCCCTTCACAGGCCATTCATTAATAATCTTCACACAAATAACAAATCAAATATACATGTATGTGCATGATTTAACACATTCAAAATAATCTATCTATACAAACAACAATTGTAGCAACTGCCACTTTACAGCAAAATGTCTTTCCATTCCAGATAGACGTACAATATGGAGTAAAGATTGGTAAAAACATCGCAGAAAATCAGAGACACTGTATGTTAATCTTCGCTGGGAATAAGACTGAATGTTTATTAAACAATCATTTGAGAATCGCAGACAAAAGCACTGTATGGTACACTCGCACAAAGTAAGTTTTAACACATAAACCAATGGGGATCTCATCAAAATGTTACTATTTCCGGTACCCTGAATCTTTTGGGAATCTCACACATAAACTATTAACCGTTACTGACATTGTTAGTTTCTTTACGGGAATGGCTAAAATCACAACTACAATTTCGACCAATCAGATGGCTAGATTCCTAAAGAGAAGTAAATATACTTGTTATGAAGCTCAAGAAGCAGCAACCGCTCACACAAGACACTGTACAAGCCAATGCCGTACACAATCTGAATACGCCTACACGTATGGTAGAAGGTAAAGAAGGCGCCGGGGCCCGTTTACACGGTAATATTTGAGTTTGAGTTTATCAACAACAACAATAGGAACAGCATAATACATAATTCATTATTACATACAAAATAAAAATATAGCACAAGATAAATGAAATTACACATGAATATAAAGACAAACTTTGTTTACAAAGTATGTTATTTACAAATGAAAGAAAGATTATGTGTACAATGTTGTTGTTAAAGGGAGTACAAGAAGTTAGCACATGTGCTAATCGAGTCGTGTTTCCTGTCTTTGGTAATCAATGTTGGTACTACTAGGTTACTATATTAATATATAACATAAACTAATGACACATATCTGTAAAGCGTAGATCCCCCTCTTAAATTTGATGCAACTCATATGATGCATATTGCACGCATGAGTGATTAAAAACAATTTCAGGAGAAGAAACAAAAAAGTCATTTGGCGGGAAAAAAATCTGAATTTCAAAGAGAAAATCACATTTATAGTTAATTTTCTGCCCTTTCATATGACTCCTCAATCAGGAAACACCAGGACTAAAAAGGTTCTTATTGTTTAAAGTTATACTTGCATACTTTCACACTGATTGTTATAAGTGTAGCCCAATTGTTTCTTCCATATTTGAATGGAATAAGCTAGATAATTCATTGAGAACGGCTTCCTCTGTCAATTCATTTAAGAGATAGTTTAAACAAAGTTGTAATTTGTGAATGGCTCAGCCGTACATACACTACGTGCATGTTCTGTAATATTTGCATGACTTATTTACATAATTGCGACTTAATTAATATTTTCCTATTGGCATTACTGTTTACTAGGTTAATGATATAATTTTGTTTATTTTGCAAAGGAGTATTATTTTTGTAACTGTTCTGTATAAATGTTATAAACGATGTAAATATGTTCATTCAGGGCCCCATGGAAGACCACTACTTGTTGGTGAATGGGCTACCCTGTCAAAAGATTAGAAATAAATAAATGTCCATTATTTGATTAAACGAATTCGTTTTCACTGGCTGCCTGCCGTAGCAACAAACAGAGTTAAAAAAAGACTCAACTCCGTTTAATTAAGGATCAGCCATGCATCAAGTCTTTCGTCATCTTTGGGTATGGCTGATCGTCAACGAAAAAAAATCCCCAACATATATGAAGCAACAATTTAGACCAAACAACACCATAATGACCTGTCGGCCGCAATTCAAAATATTATCAAATAAAGGCGCTATAAACTCTCCCACTAGGAAGAAATCAATATCTTGTATGGCAGTGTACTTTTTGATCATTATGATTATGATCATGAAATATACCTTTAGGTATCCAATAATAATACAAGTTTCCCTATGATCCAGGTATGTGTGATCGATGGTCTTATTGTATAAAAAGAAAATGGAGCAAACAACGTTGGCAATTAGACCGTGGGGAAAGGACATGAGAGAACGCTGTTAAACTCCTTTTAATGGTCGATATCTGTCTGTATAATTATCTTTCTATTTACAATATCTACTTGCCTATCCATCTATCTATCTATCTATCTATCTATCTATCCCAATTCATACACATCTTTGTTAATCCTTTGGCTTCACGTCTTTCCCCTTTACTATATCGTCTCCATTAACAAAAAAAGAAAATTGCTCAGTCTCCTCTTCTTCTTTCTCTTTGCAGCATTGCTTATTCTTTGTTTTTTTTCTTCACTTTCTCTGTGTATCATCGAACCTTTCTTCCATTTCATACACAGGCTGTATTTCTCATCGGGCAAGAAGGAGAAACTATAAGGGCGTTCACACCTACCAAAAAAGTGAAATTAAAAACAAAAAAAATTGCATCGCGAGCAAAAAATCGGTCTTTTGGCGTTTGCGGACAGACTAAATTCACTAATCTTCACGATTCGCATCGCGATCCAATTCTCAGTAAGTTTTGCGATTTTTCAGAACAATCGCGGTAGTTTGCCAGGCGCTGTGTGTGTGAATGGTATTGAGAATACAAAATTGATTGATTTAATCCTAGGATTCCAAATCGCACTAATTGTTAGGTGTGAACGGGCCTTATGAAAGGCAGAGTTAATTGCAGTGAGATTGATATCAGATGAGTTCCGTCTACCTTGCATCCACCTTTTAAAGGTGGATGACATGTCGCTAATAGAATAGTATCTTTTGCATTGCCTTCGGCAGAATATCACTACATGTATTTGAAACAGTCCAGAGGTTCATAAATAGGTTTTCATCATTTTCTGTTTTTATTTAATTTATTAATTTATTTATTTATCTATGTAATTATTCATGTATGTATTTGTTATGACTTTTGTTTTATGGTGATTGAAATAGATGGTACATATTTATGTCTGCACTGTCAACAAATCAAAATACAAATCAATATTAGTGACGATAATTTTATTAAAATCCTCCAATATGAGCATCTATTGGAATTATTGTTATCTTTATTATTATCATTATTATTATTTGTATTGGTATCATTATCATTATAGCGATTAATTTGCATTAAATGATTTAACTTTCGTTCTACCGTGTATTCTACCTTGTATTTGTTCCGATTTATTTTTTGTTGGGCACTAATATCGATGGGGGGATGGAGAATGTAGGTAGGTATTTTATGCAGCTTCAAGCCCCCTACATCCTCCCCTACCCAAACACACATTTGATTTGGGTGTTAAGTCTTCCGAGTACTCTTTGCGTATAATGTTAGTCTCTCAAAGTAATTTCAAGTTATTTGACTTCATGTTGATTCTTTTCAACACACCAGACCATTCCTATCACATGATTCATCCTACATAGAACCGGGATTTTCCCTGATAATGTTCCGGCTCCTGCAACCATTCCATAATCCTGTATCAAGACCATGCACACTATCACACTTAACATTGTAAGCTTCGTACTTTGTAAGATACTTTCATAATTTAAAGAGAGGGTTGAGGTCTGGGAAGAGGTTGAAAATAACTTTTGAGCGTTATCATTGTTATTATGCAAGTGTGGAAGAACATCAGATAAAACATGTTCCCTGAAAAGCATAGCTTTTCAAATGCCTTCATATTCTAAATATGATGTAACATCGTAAAAAATCGGGACGGATTTTTACGCCACGTGTTCGTGTAGTCCCATATACACCTTTCTGTGTACAGTGCTTGTAACTTTACCAAGACTTGGCCAAATTTCTTATCATTTTGATGATTCTAGAACCTTGCAATACACACGAATACTTATATGCTAGATGATCAATCTTTTCTGAACGATTCCATACCGTTTCTTTCACAATGCAATCGCATGACCAGAACTCAACTTTATCTTTAAGACGAAGAGGGTCTACATCTACACGTATACTCACAACACGTGACATGAGATAGGGCAAAGGAGTGTGTGATTAATGGAACCTTTTAGTGGTCGGGTATCCATTTGTTGCAACCACAAATTAGCACATGTTTAGTTGATGGCAAGTACAATGTAGGTTTCAAACAGTGTAATGCCAAATGCGGGCATTGACCTTTTATTGTCCGTTATCGGCGTGTTTTTAAGAATAAGGCTAACTAGAGAATTGAGATAATTAAGCAATGTTTGATATATGTTTTATTCAGGATGAAACGTTTGGATACCGCCGAAATTTCAGATAACAGAAAGTGCATCGGCTCGGTGCCTGATGAACGGAGTATAGATGAATTAGATCTATAAATTGTATATGGGTTAATTGGAGCGAACCTAAGCGGTCGATATCAATATTCAAAATTACGTCTCTGAGATGGAGAAGGTAAAGATAAAAATGTGAAAATGGAGAATAGAAAACAGTTTTCTGAACCAACATAATATAAGGGACCTTAATAACACCCTCGACGGTCGTTAATGCATCTCATCTCTTTTAATACACAGAATCGGTTGCAATATAGCATCTCTATACGAGGAGACATTTCTTATTGTTCAAATTCTAACATTTCGAAAGAGAGGAGGCGAAATGGCTCAGCGGTAAAATAAGGGTCTTGTTAACGGGAGGCTCAGGGTTCATAACCAAATTGACCCGCTAGTGCCCTTTGGAAAGGCATTAATCATCATTACTTAGTCCCTCGGAGAGGAGGTCAGGCCATCAGTCACCAGGTTGCTAAATCACAAGCATACGCATAGGCACACTTTCCTAAACATTGGTCAGGTCATAAAAACAAACCAACAACAAGTAACATCTACCCTGTTAATATCCTACCATGTACCGTTTTCAGCGTCTAAACATGAGAAAAAGAACAGGAAATTAAATTGCCAATCATGGATGTACCCTAATCAAAGGTTCATCAATGTTCATGTCTTCAAGTTGACAGCAATTTCGATTGCTTCAATGTACAGCATGTTTTCGCTTTGTATGTATCTTGTTCGGAGGAGGCAGGAGTGTCACATTAAACAGACATGTACGTCACTGGGAAAACCAACACACTACTGCTGGATTTGAACAGGTTTGCTTGTATCCTTTCCAAACACACCACCGTCAGGTCTCCTTCATGCTCTGTCTCTTCAGTATTTGATAGAAATCCACTGGCGTAGCTATGCTGGGCAGGGGATGAAGGGGCACAGTCAGGCTTTCGCTTGATGGTAGGAGGTTGAGGGGGAAACATGGGAAAGGGGGGGGGGGAGGAGTGGGAAAGGAACGTGAAAAGAAGCACACATAACCCCCTCAACATCACGAACCCCCCTCATGTGTTGACCTTATGAAATCGCTTTGCATACACCTGGTAATATCGGTAGTCATTTTTTTTCTTTCGAAGGTCCGTAATTCCGAGGCTTGTAATTCCTAAACACAAATAACTATTACCAAGGGTTTTATATTTAAGAACATGTAATATGCCTAGGTTTTATAATTCTGACCACTTGTCATGGTTTTTGCGTTATTCCTTAAAGGTACTATGTCCCATTTGCAGGCCAAAAAGATGAAAAAGTTAAATTCCAACTGCATTTGAAAGATAATACTAATTTAGAACTTCCCTAAAAAAGGTGGAGCTTGAAAATGTCTTTAAGTGGGAAAATAACGACTATTAGTTGTCAAATCGACTTTAGGGCTATAGAGCCCAAAAGTAATAATCTTGATTTTCAGACAATTGTACCGAATGGTCATACGTTTTATGATGCGCAAAGATTCAATCAGTTTAATCTTGGCCATCACAAGAAGTGGGTTATTGATGTAGATAAATGCTCATGTACCCTTTACAACTCTTTTCATGTATGTTATTACCAAAGAAGAAAAAAGCCAGTCAGTCACTCAATAGTGTCTGACAGTGAAGTATAGCAATTAAACGGATTTCCTTGCATAATTTGAATATGAGGACACTGCTAACGTTTAAATTTCACAGATAGGACATATATGACATATTCATAATTCCTGCAAAGTTCTACAGAATTTGAGGTTGGCTGCAAAAGGGACATAGTACCTTTAAAGGCATCGTTTAACTAGTATGTTAAATCTGAGATGCACGGCCCTACGTGTTATCAGTGTATGTGATATGGTGTAATATATTGAAGCCCGAAACAAAAAAATCCCGCTTCAAAATGATCAAGACATGCCTCAAAATAGTAAAAGATCTTTGAGTGACAGGTTTTACCATACTCGTTTCCAGGGCTCAAATTAATTTTTTATCCCCGGGGGCTCCTCCCAAAATAAAAGAGCCCCCGTGAGTCTTCTTACGGGGGCTCTTTTAGTACTGACGGGGGCTCTTTTTTATACATTTGAATTTCCATTGAATTGGTATCCATGATACTTCTCAATTCTTTGCTATTTCATCATTATCATTTATTTATGTCAGCATTCTCCATTTCTTCCCGGTCTGCACATTATTTCCTCCTCATTATTTGGTGCAACCTTATTTACATTCTTCCTTTACTATAAGTCTTTACCCAGGGGTGTATCTAGCATTTTGCTAGGGGGGGGGGGGACCCAATGACGATGAAAAGTGCTATTTTGAACCCCCGTAAATGATTTTTCCCTGGCATCTACTAAAACTGTTTGGGTCTGGACACATAATGGCGTTATTCTAATGCACATCACATTTTCACTTGGCAGCCCGCGGGGGGGGGGGGGGGTAAATCTTCTACCCCACGTAGATCCGCCGCTGGTACCATATCGTTCCATAACATCCTTGGTCTTCCTCTTCTTCTCAATATTGATTTACTGGTCGAGGTTCATTTTTTGCTGGTCTTTTGAAATCACCATATTTCAGAGGATTCACGCTTTTCACAACGAAAAACTTGGTCTTGGTCTACAATATCGCGACCTTTATACTCTCTAGACACCGTCAAATTCGAGCGAGAAATCTTGCACGCTAATTCTAAGTTCCATTTCATTGGTTTAAGGTTTATGAAAAATGAAACTCAATATTGTGTTAAGTTATAACAAAAAAGATAATCTTTGTTTTATAATTCCCCTGGGGCGATTTTTAATTTTGCAATCGCCCCCGTGAGCAACGTGACGGAGGCGATTATGTAGCTCACGGGGGCGAATCGCCCACTGGCCCCGTGTATTTTGAGCCTTGCTCGTTTCCCCCCAATAGACTGTAGTGTTGTGAAAACCGTTTGGCAAACGCAAAATTTGGATTCGATTTCCAATCATTAATATCTTCATAATCAGACAAGAGATCGGCTTGTAAAAGTCATGGGGTTCCCGACTGACCTAAAGGTTTATAATTATCATTGCAGCATGAGCTGGCTCAAGGATTTTGTTTCAGAATCTGATACAAAGTTACCGGATCACTTTAAGTTTGTAATCAAATTTTCTAAAACAAATACCGGCTTCTATGTCATTTTCAGAATTTTTATGAACCATAGTTCAGTTTTGAAATTACACACTCTGGTTCAGTTTTGAACCATAGTTCCTATTAATAATAATAATAATACAAATATTCGGTTCTTGTATAGCACATATCACATTATGACGTCTATATGCGCTTCGAAAGAGCTTTTTAATCGTTTGCCCGGCCTTAGCATGGCTGCCATTACGGCGCTCTAGCATTTACCTCACCTTGGTCGAGTGTGGCAAATGTAGATTAATGTCTTGCCAAAGCACATTAATGCCGCGGCGGACCTCGAACCGCAGACCTTGTGATTCACAGTCCGGTGACATATCCACTCGACGATGACACCTCCCCATTTGAGGAAATTCGAACTTTTGAAATTATGAACCTTCGGAGGAGCGAACCTAAGGAATCACGATTCTTCTGGATATCAACCTTTAGGAATCGTGAACCTTCGAAAAAGACGACATGTAACCGTGATATCGACGCTCCATCCCGATTATGTCAGTGCCTCTCCAATGCCTGTCACCCCCTTCAAATACCAAAATATAGGAGTAAATATGGAGCATTCAGCGATCCCCAAGTGAACATTTCTTCCTTACTTCTTATGCCCATGAGGCCTAGATAATGTGTGCCCTTTCATTTTATCTATGATTGTAAGTATAATAGGGCCTATTGACATTGTAAAGTTGCCTTGCAAAGCTAGTACAAAAAATGCTAATAAAAGACTAAAAAAGACAAGCAGAAACATGGTGAATTTCTTTCTTTCTCTCTCTTTATTTCTTTCTCTCTCTCTCTCTCTCTCATCCCCTCCTTTACTCTCTTTCTCACTCTCTCTATGTTTCTTTTTTTTTGTCTCTCTCCCTCTCTTCTTCTTCTTCTTCTCCCTCTCTCTATCCTGCCAGTTAATGTATCTACATGATTTGTCACTCTACTCACGTAGGAAAATGAATTTTAATATGATCAGTATGTTTAGCTGTCAAACCTCCACACTGTAGTATAAAAACGTACTTATATTTAATTCAGCTTCTGATGATTATCCTGGATTAAAAAGAAGACTCTGGTAGAGAAATAAAATTATTCATAAGATTTTTTTGGGAATATGTGGATTTCGTGAAGAAACAAAATATCGAAAATAATATCGCTAGTGATATTCGTTTGTCTCGCAATGTGGTCAATAAGGAATCTAAAAGATCACGACGTTTCGTATGCTACTGCGATACTTCGTCAGGTGATAAAAACTGTTGTAAGCAAGGGTCTTTTATACTTTACGGGAGGACCGTAAAGACCGTAAAGTATAAAAGACCCTTGCTTACAACAGTTTTTATCACCTGACGAAGTATCGCAGTAGCATACGAAACGTCGTGATCTTTTAGATTCCTTATTGACCACATTGCGAGACAAACGAATATCACTAGCGATATTATTTTCGATACTATATCCGCAATGAGTAATATATTTAGCATTAAACAAAATATCACTATACCACTAAACAATTCTAGTAAAAATGGCAATATATCTTTGCTCGCTCGCATCAATCGCTCGAAGAAATGTGCACACATAGGCGTGTGCATGGCACTGGAGGAGTGGCAAAGTGATGCAAATAGGAATCTTCTGTGATGAATTTAGGTGACGCGAAGCGTTTTATTTCTTTAAAAGGGTGTCGTGACTAAAAGAGGTAATTAAGTTTATAAATGATCAAAATTTCAAAAAATTGAATTTCTTAGAACCCCTTATAACCCTGGACAATAAAGCGACTCGTTATTTTACCAAGAAAAGAAAAATAGATGTCGATCTGAGATTCCTGTCGTGGATAGCTACTTGATAATTGTATCAAGCGTGTTTACTGGAAAGCACGCGACTTCTTGACATGAACAATGAAATAGAGGATAAAGACCGGACGGCGACTCCCTTCATCAGGTGACACGAGAAGCGCAACGAATAGCTGTCAAGCCGTTCAAATACCAAGCCACTGATAAGAGGAAAGATGATGGAAACCCTGTAAAGCTAGATTGATGAAAGTCAGTCTTTGCGATGGTACACGCCTGCAATTTATGTCAGGAATAAGATCGGTTACCACTCAATTTCCATGACAGCGCAGGGCTTGTAAAGATGGTGGAAATGGAATCAGAGGTGCCTGCAGCTATCTAGGATTGAAGTCAAGTGGTCGAAGGTATAGCCAACTGTTCTACAAACCACCGCAGAACTTGTCCGTACTTCCTGACAGTTATCGCCTCCTCTTCCTCGTCTTCTAATAAAGGTTTACTGACAGTAGCCAATATCATTAATGCTTTCTTGTAAGGACGCGGAAAATGGCATTTTTCCCCTTTAAACTACCATACACGCGGTTGCTTTCTTATGCATTGTAACGAGTTTAATAGTATAAATGTGATAGTGATAGCAGCTTTAAAAAAAAAAAATCATTTACTCTTCCGGTTATCGTCTTTACAAAATTAATAGGTTTTTCTAATTAATTTTCTAATTCAAAACCCCAACACCTTTGTTTGAAATAATTTGTTTCTTTTCCTCCAAAACATTAATGTTTTAAATTTCCTTTTTTGTGGATTATCAACCTGTTGAGCCTCAATAGTCTTTGGATGACGGTCCTTTTTACTCTAGCTATATCATGCTATGTATGAATTAATTTCACGCACGTTGCATTTCACCTTGAAATGCTTTGTATATTCTTTAATATTTGCATTAAAAAAAAAAAAGAAGAATGTATAAAGAATGAAATGGCTTGTTCGTAAACCCAACACAAAGGTCAAATCAAAAGAGATGGTAATGCATGTAGCAAATATTCGTTTTCTCTCTAGAATAATAATGTTTCTTTAAAATGTGATGTTTCATGGAGTCAAATATGATTCTATAGGTTTGAAACACGTTGGTATTTTAGCCTTATAGACGTTTTAGTGATGAAGCATTTACCTTTCATTGGCAGGGTTTGAGCAAAAGATAAGATGATATATTGAAATAAATAGTAATGAATTTGAATTGATTTACTGCGAAGCTTAATTGTAATAGGTAGCAAGCATCGATACCACCCTCTGTTTGGATAACACTTTCATATGATAATAATAACATCTAAGAGCACTTATACGCATGACTGATATAATTGGAAATAAAAGGTAAATCGTAGACAAGTGATTTAACCTTCCAGCCGAGTGTGAAATACACAGCAACCTTTCATACAATGGAAAGCAAGCTACAACAGCCATTAGTAAACGTCAAAGTCTGTTTGTCTAACGAATTGGTGACCTTTAATCTTACCATTGAATGTGATATTTCATTAGAACATAATGCAAACACGAAGTAGAGAAGAATCTCCGATGGTATAGCTTCCCCAGCTTGATATCCCTTGAGTATTTGGTATAACAATGGTATAGAGACGGAGTTAGGTCGAATAGTAGGCCTATTGTAACGGCCCATCTCGCAAGGAAGCGAGTCTGATTTGCAACCACGTGTGGTCAATAAGAATTTTGAAAAAGAGTTGAGGCTTTTACAGCGTACATTAATTTGCACAGCTAAATGCAGAGTTAGACGTAGTTATGTTTTAAATTGTTTGTCTATCTAATTGTCTCTCTCACGACGCGTCTCTGACTGTATCTGCATGCCTCTCGCCTCACCTTCTCCCTCTTCTTTTATTTCTGTCACCATTTTCAATGTTTTGGACATCGATTTACATGATATAAATTAAGAATATTATCAAACCTTGCTCATGGCTCATGGACGTGCTCGTTAATATTTGGGTGAAAGTGTGATACCTGATATCCTCAAATGGCCTGAACGGTTCATGGAAAGCCCAAAAGCTGTATTCCCAAAGGTGCAAGTATGGTTAAACTTTACTCCGACGAAGTCCTTTATTATGTATATTAGCTTTAATTATGTGAATGATTATGAAGTCTTAAACTGAAAATAGGATATCATTTTGTAATATATGACATGATATCCGTAAGTCTATTATTAAATAGTTAGGGTGATTTTTTAGAAGATGAAAGGTTTGACACCTTGGGTTCAATGTATGAATCAGGGTACCGCTAACTGGACTGGAACGTTTATAAATACACGTCAAGGTGATGAAAACTTGACTACCTTTAACTCAGATCCCATCCTCTAAAGCTTACAAGAATAGACCCTGCTCATCACCATACAAGCTATGACGTCATAGCCACTCCCTGGTAGTGCCTTTATCTTCTTAAGACTGATGAGGTCACACTACGTTATGAATATCAGAGCCACACTATGATCGAAATTTGTTGGAGTATATTAGATTTAGACGAGCAATGTGTTTTTGTAGTAGCATGGTGTTATCGACACTGCCGTTAGAGATGGCGAATACTGATATTGGGCTAAAAATAAAATACAACATTGGAAAAGAGAAAGTAATGCTATAAACCCTAGGTAAAATTGTGAAATGTGTATTGTGGCAAGAAAAAGATTTATATATATTATACCCTTACATTAAGTTACCTACATCAGTAATTGTTAGCCGAGGAAGAAGTATTTTCATCACGTTATGTGTACGCATTTCGTCTATACCTTTACTAAATAAATCCCTCAAATATCCACGTTATAGGGATGCATTTCGTCTACTTGGTCTACATCTCAGAAAATTGGGTTGATAATATGGACATCCAATTAAATTTTGACATCGTTTCCTTTTCCTCTGCCAGCTGCCTACATCACGTGTTTTTTTTCTTAAATCTGATTTTCAAATAGGAAAGGGTCTACTAAAATTATAAATGATTCAATTTTGCCTATACCTTTTAAAAACAGTCCATCGAAATCGTACTGAAATTATAAATGATTTAATTTCGTCTACACATTTTAAAAACAATCCTTTAAAAATGTTTTTTTCCGAGCTGAGCCCTGCCACGGCAAGATTATATTAAACTCCCTTTAAATCATGAGAGCCTTATCACCTGAGCTCACGTGATAAAAGACTGATCAATAGGTGCATGATTCATGGAGCCTTTAGTGGCATGCTTAGACACACAGTCGTTATAGACCTGTTCACACAATAAACCTCTCAAAAGAGAGTCGAAGAAAATAAATGACATTTCAATAAATGGTAGGTGATAGTGAGGAGTGGCGGTACGTGCAGCGAACATGAAAAGATCCATTGAAACATTCACCTTCATTTTTGACATACGACATAGATACTGTAAAACGTAGTACATTTATAAAGTGTTTATGCAATTTTTGGTTTGTTGTTAATTATCATCACTACTTTCATTACGATTGATGTTATTAATATTATGAGTTCCTCTTCTTCTAATTAACATTATCATTATCATCGATTATCAATTATCATTATTTTAACTATTACTATTATTATTATCATCATTATTATAATTATAATCGATGTAAAATATTGTTATTAACTCCTATTATTCAAATGCTTGTTGTTGTTATTATCATGATCATAATCGTCATTGTAATCATTATTATTATCACGTTCATCCTCATCATCATGAACTTCATTTTTATTCTGTCCTTCCTCCTCCTCCTCCTCCTTCTCCTCCTCTTCCTCATGATCATGAACAAATCTAGCCTAAACGGGCTACAGCATGATGTGTGAACGAAGCTCTCCCGTACAACCTTACAACAGCTGATATAAATGACCTACTTCCATGGTCTCAAACCTCATTATTTCTATATCAATTATGTCATGAGTGAGGGTCGGTGATAAAAAATATCTTCTAACGGTCTTTGGCTATCTTGATCAAAGCATTAAAAGAGGAAGAGAAATGCATTGAAACCTTAGTATGCTACAGACTTAGATGCTCTTAAATATCTTCAATAGTTTTTACAGTCACATACAAGTACACTTTACTAATATAAATCACCCCCTCAAACAGCATTAGTGACTTCATTTTTAAAATTCCTGTTTCCAATAATCATTAAAATGAAAAAGCGTCAGCTATTTTTTAAAGTGAGCCCATCGCGAAGGTAGGTGCGCGCGCACATACACACTCTCCCTATCTCTCTTTCTCTTTTTCGCTCTCTCTCACACACATACACACACAGTACACGCACACGCTTTTTCTTTTTTTTTTAACTTTTAATGTTTTTGAGTGAATAACATTCTAGCTAATGAATTTGATATTTCGAAATTGTTCGCAAAAACGAACATGAAAATAAATGGAAATGTATACTTGATTGAAAAGCCAAACATAGTTGTTTATTAACAAAGCTATACGCATGTTTCCTTTAGCATTGGCCAATACAAATTTAAATCCGTTATACGGCTCAATATAGCATCAACAAAAAACAGAAATCTGTAGCAATGCTATTTTCATGATTGTGTAAAACTTCAAAACATTCTTCTGATGGGTTGAAGGAAAGACGTAAGAAACACATTTATTGTTACAGGTATACTCATATTCCAACAGCAACATTTTTCAGTCAAGATTTTAACAGCCAAAGCAAACCGCAACAAGAATATGGTAATCAGTACACGATACATTATTTGTCTGCATTTCTATTTTCATACATCTGACGTTTTGCCACTTTTGTTATGCTCTTCACATTTTACATAACATGTTGAGATATCTATCATATATATTGAATTGTCAGGAACGTCATCGTCATCGTCAAGGCGACTATCTAAGATGTGTGAAATAGGCAAAAAGGACGTAAACGAGTCACATTGATTCGAATGTTGTGGTCTCTGATGTTCCAGAACAAGACACTAGCGATTCTAGTCATTTCAAGACCAGGATTAAGATATTATCAGGAAAGAAGTTTCTGCAAATCACATTTATTTTCTTTTTGTATTATTATCTTTTAAATTCTCAAAGATATTGACGAATTGTCCCATCGCCCCCTTCCCCTCCCCTCTAAAAAAAGTAGAAACAAATATAATTGAATAATAGAAAGGTACTGTAGCTTAATTCAAACTTCCAACATTTTAAAACGTTTCCAAAGAGAGAGCGTATCAAGCAATACCAAAAGCAAGTTTTAAAGACAATTTATAATGGAAGAACAAATGAAGTAGAATCTGCACTTTCGGAGGATGTATAAAATCAAATCAGTGATTAGTACGCTTCCATTCGCTATCTTTTAGAGTAATGGTCTACAGAACAGGAATGACCGCCAATTTGCGAGCACGGAGGCGTCGCTTGCATGACCATCAGCAAGTTGATCGAGAAAGAAAATCGACCAAGTAAGGAAACAAGCCGGCAAAACCTAATAAACCGAGGCGGCACGTGAACATTTGATAGCTACCCATAAAGACACCCAATCCTCAGGCTAAACGCATTTGCATCCATGCTTCCACCCCCAACGACAATTGTTGACAAAACTACACTTCTCTTTGTGGGAAGAGTTACAAGTAATTGACCTTTACAGTTTTTTTTTTCTGTTTGCATTCTCTTTGTCTTCAATCTTGAACTCTTACGAAAGTCTTTAAAGCCGTCAAGCAAAACTACTGGACGTGTTTTGTTGTTTCTTGTTTTAAGGCGGTGAGGGGGGGGGGCCTTAACACTTTGATTTTGTTCTTTATTAATGTTGTGATTTATTTTTATTACCATTTAAAAATAACCACATCACAATCACCTCCCAACATAGCAACAACCCCGGACGAAAAACGACCTATGAAACAATAATCCCAACACAATCACCCCGTACATAATACACCACTTGTTAAACATCTCTTTCAGACAAAAATAACAACATTACATTCAGATCACTAATTAAAATAGGTTGTAATGAAATTAATTGATCACTTGTCAGGGCAGTAAAGGTTAAGGTTATATTTTGATGAGAGTTTTCCTATGGGAATGATTATCAATGGTGTTCCAGAGCTATACAAAACAAGTATAATCATGAAACTGTATCAAAATACATAGAGATGTCTTGACAAATTTCATTTATAAACCACTGTCATTCGAGGATATGCACATAAAGAAGGATTCACATCAAAAAATGGTATTCATATCAGATGATTTAAATCAACATACCTTAGTCCATTTCTTAACTTGTTTTCAACACTTTCACATGAATTGCCCCTGATTTACCAATTTTGCACGGTAGTATACCGTGGAACTGTTCAGTATTTTGAAAGTCACAGTTTGAAATGTACCTAGATTATAGTCGCTCAGCCAGCTTATGAATACTTCACAGTAGTGGCCGTGTACTCTTATAACCTTACATGTATAATAACAATGATAATGATAATAATGTCACCGATACTAATAATAATAATTATTATAATCAAAATAACAATGACAATACTACACATAACACCTCTAGTAGGATTGATTTTGAATTGAAATATTTAACAAATAAAAAGCCTGATGCGGAATGAAATGGATGGCAAAATGCGAAATACAAATGTTAAAAAAGGCCTAATGCTTTTTGTTTAACTGATTGTAATATCTTCATATACTGTCAGCCATTCGCATCGCATCATCGATTTGAATAAAAATGTCATAAACATTTACATCCTATAAGTTTCCATAAAACTGTCTAAATGATTCATCTCATATTAGGTAGGCACAAAGGGACAACAGTGCCATATTCATGAGCTGGCCGAGAAACTAATCTAGGTACAGGTAACACTGGGACCTTTTTTTTTATAATACGGTACAGTATACTCCTGTGTGAAATTGATGAATATGGTGTAACGAAGTATCCGACTTGTTGTATGATTAATGCGACTATTTTCAATGATATGGCTTATTTACATATTTATGGAGTAGTATTTCTGTATTTTTTTTTACACAGGGGATTTCTGATGATGCCATGACGGTGAATAGGTTTTTTCAAAAGAACAATTATGAAGGAGCTATCAATCTATTTGGAATTTCCTCCATATTTTACCAAAACTAAAAAAATTAAAACTTAAATATTACCCTCCGTTATTTTCTGAGTTTCATTGAAATATTGTTTGTATATCGGGGTGATGAAAACAACAAAAATAACAACAAAAATTAATAATACTACTAATAAAATGAATACAAATAAATCGCATATGGGCAGGTCAACGGAATTTGACAAGTTTTTTTTCCATACGTATACCAACGATTAACATGGTATTATAGAACATGATGCATGTAATTTTTGTCTAAATAGTCGGTCTTATCAATGCTGTAGTGTGGCTATCAAATCAAGTGTATCAAATCATTAATGGCATCGGTATATTCTGGGGACATTGAGATGCCCATAAATCGTAAGATGTTTACATGGGCTTGCTATTTTGCAAAATGCAAAATGTTATCTTTTTATGTTAAAATAAAATATATTTGCATGCTACTAAAATAGTATCAGTCCATATTCAATTTATCCACGGCTGACATTTACAATCTCAAAATAGAGTTAAGAACTAATATAAGAACAATTAGATGAAATAAAATTTGCTTGAAAGGATGCATATTTATATATCAATTGTGGCTCTGAGAAAAACAAAATCCTATGTAATACGCTCAGAGTCTGCCTCGGTAAATGACGTCATATTTTTTTACATCGCACTCTCTCCCTCCATCGCTCTGACTCCCCCCCCCCCCCCCCCCCCCCCCCCCCCCCTTGTGCGGAAGAATTAAAAAAGGGAAAGGCATTTACTTTCCCGCTATTTGCTTGGCTATCATTGCCCTGACGTCACAATCTACGCGTCTGCGCACAAACACTTTGATTCACAGGTGTGTAATAAGTTTTCTTCCGCCACGGAAACCCAAGTGTGTGTGGGTGTGTTTGTGTGAGGAAGAGAATTGTGTGCGCGTGTGAAGACAGCACGTGTGTGCCTGTTTGCTGGGTGGAGAAGCGGCGAGCGTGGCAGCTGAAAACAAGCAAGCGCTCCATTGTGACTGGGTTGCTTACGGAGGAGAGTCATTTATGTGGAGCCAAATGGAATGAAAGGAACACGTACGGACAATCACTCGATGTCAAAACGAACATTACACTTGGCAATGCACCTGTGAAGAAGAACTCATCTCTCGGCTGGAATTGGGTTAGTGCGGAGGCAAGTATCTTAATATTACTCTCCCTTTTCTTTCATTTCCATTCGACTGCGTATAGCATTTCCAAGATTTATTTCCTAAATTGCATGAAATTGGGTCAAAACGAATCAAATTCGGTTGGATCCTTCGCGTCTGTTCTTCATTAAAGTTTTACGCAAAACACGTGTTCAAGACATCAAATATTCTTAATTTATCCATCGCTCCAGCAGGATAAGATTGCTTCAATTAAAGCGTCGTTAGAGAAGATGGAGCAATTGTCTGCAATAATCAAGATACAACTCGAGTGCGAAGTGTTTTAATCGGCTTCACATCGTCAATCTCAATAATAATCGGGGTATTCATATTAGCTAGTACTATTGTGACGGCTAGAACTGTTTAAAAGGAGGTGAAGAAAAGGGAGATTTATGTTAATATTTTATTTTTTAAATGAGGTAAAGGTCATGCAAAGCACTTTGTCACAATAATTGGGAATGGATCGTTGCGTAGAATCATGGTCATAAATTATAGAAGAAATTCAAAGTGGCAATGTGTTCTCACTATACATTGCAAATATTTTTCTTTCCCACTTTCCTACATCTAAACGTTACTGTTATGGATCATTAGGGAACCCTTGATGGAAAGCCAACCTTGATGGGATTTCCATTAAGAAATAGGTTTAATTAAGCCCTTTTTAAATAGACATTAGTCACTATCATGACATCTATACTAATTCCACAACTTAACACTGCTTTATGTCACTATTTGTTACGAAAATGAATTTAAACGACGTAAAAACAAGTTTGATTGTTATAATAGAAATACGGTAAATTTAGAGGCAAACAAAAATAGATTAACGTCTAATTCAATTTTTTGTTAGTTTTTTCTATTTTGCTTAATATTTCCTGTTCTTCAAATATACATATGCAGCAGTGAATGAAAAGGTTAGAGTATATGACGTCCCTACAATATGCATAAAGGTCTTGAAAATATTTTAGCTGTTTCATCGAAAATCTTACTTTTGATGTATCAATGTAATCGGTAACGTTTTCATTCATTGATCAAATCCAATAAATACATATGTGGAAATCTTTCTTAAAACTTAAAGGAGCACATTCACATTTTGTTGACAAGCAGACGAAAAGAAACCAAGTCGTAAAGCGTTCTCGTGCACCCTTTATTGACAAAAATTAAACACCCCACACTGTAAAAAATAATTTGTTCATTGGTAATTTTTGCGTATTTTTTCCATGTAGAATTTACTTGAAAACATTAGTTTTGCCACTTACGCACTAAATTTAAGTCTTGCTAACTCAAACTTTCAATTTAGTAGAACATACGTGGAATATTTAAGTAAAATCAAATACATAAAAACTTTAAGTAATTTCAGCTTGTATTAATTTAGTAATTTTAACTAAAAATCAGAAATTATACGTATTACTCAAACAATTTATGTTGATTATTCTTATCTTTCTAAAGTAAGGACCGATGCAGTGCGTAATATAAATATTTACATAATTTATGAATATTCATTAAGACCAAATTAAACTCTTTTTTAAATAAAACAATTCTTTTTTGTGGTTGAATGAAAATTTAAGGACTTTAAAACATTTAATAATTCATTTAACATGGCTAAGCAAAGACAAGACAATTCTTAATTGTTACCCAGTTCAAAACAAATAAAAACTTGATATTTCAGGAAATTGTCAACCAATTTTCCTTTTAAGATGCTACGATCAAGTATATATAAAATTTGGAGCCTTTCAATATGTGTCGAATTGAAGCGTATGTAAATCTTAAATAGAAGTAGTGTTAGTGATTAGTGATTAATCTTAAATAGAAGTAGTGAATGATTAGTGGATGTTACTTGTTAGATTAGATGGGTACCAAATCGTGCAATATGTAATCCTATCATAGCTTTTTTTAAATTATCTAAAATGATTACAATACTTAAATTATTTACGTTAATGTATTGAGTAAAAATGTATTCAGCAAAATAAGTAAATTCTACTTAAGATGCCGTAGGTAATATTTACTTAATAAAAATAAGGCAATTCTTTTCCTCAATTTTATTGAGTTATTTCGACTATTATTTTTTTACAGTGCATCCTCCTCCTCCCACTCCCCCTCCCTTCCCTTCCGGTGTTCCTGGCCTTGGCATATATTTGTCTTTTTGAAAAGATAAACGCGAAGTGTACTTCTAACTTCAATTCTACCTGATAAATTCATGTCAGTGTGAACAATATTTTGAGCTATTTCAATGCCAATGACATTTTGTCATCTCTTGGTGTTAAACACAGACTGCGATTATATCAAAGACACTATAAATAATCTGAAATGACGTGTTATCTATTCCATCCAATCCAATCTTTATGCTTAACATCATATGCCAGATAGTACATGTTGTAATGATTTTATACCACAAGTCATGGATAAAACCATTTTTAAATTAAAAACCGATGTCTCTAATCAGAAAGACAATGTAGCTTCCCTTTAAAATGTCTAATTCTTTGCGGTTTTCCGAATTATTAAATGATTTTTTTTTCTTAACACATGTCGAAAAAGTCAGCGCCTTTGGTTTGAGTATAGCGCAACGGGGATAGCGTGGGCGTGCCCCGAGACTGTGTGTTTACTGGTGCGTAACTTGTCTCGTTATCGGAGGACATTCATTGTCTTCCAATAACGGCTGGCCCTCTGACCAATCATAGTTAAAAGGAAGAGAAATACACATACGCTATAATTTCCTTTTAAAAACAAAAGTGGAATAAACAGGGATAGAAAGACAACACACTGAATCTTTAGATTTTATTTAAAGAACACTTTTCTAGAAGAAGAATAGCAAAATTTTCCCTATACTTCTTTCCTCATAACTCAGAGATAGATGTCGAATCAAGACCGCTGGCATATATTTCCTTATCATAATCTTAACGTACGTGCAGTTTACGTCTACCTTGTTAAAGGGACACTTTACATATTCGTCAATACAATTAAAATATATGTGGATTTCAACTATTTTATGAAACCACTGATTTAAACGATTATGCTCTGGAGAAAAGATTATATATTCATGAATGCATATATTGAAGATTTACACTTTGATGGACGATATATAGAATATCTAAAATGTTGCGAACTTTCTAAAAAAAATCGAACAAAGTCCGATTATTGACCATTTGATAGCGTTCATGTAATACGAAAAGAAATGAAATACATTTTAAAGGGGGCAAGGTGACAAGCTAAGACAAGTATGTACATTGTAAGTAGAGTAGCATGATACTCCTATTTGATTAACTTTATACGAAGATGACCAAAGCTACGCGATTCTATCACTGTGTTATCACATGCAGTATCGTCCCTTTAATGCACTTTTGGTCAAGGACAGTTTGATAATTTGTTTAGAATGGATTATCCAAGGTTGACTATTTCATTCAGCTTCAGTTTGTGGCTATTTCGTTGCAGATAAATTGACCTTCGATGACAAATAAACCTGTTTTTATCATTGTTCACATGAACACTATGTACGCCTTACTCTCTTGACTCTTGAGCATCCCTCAGATATGCTGCGGTTAAACGCCACGGTTTTTTCCCATTATTTAATACGCCTTAAACCCTACGCGCACTATATACGATTCGAATTTGATCCGAATTTGGAAGAATGCGCGATAACATTTAATGTGAACATTAAAATTTCTAAAATCTCAATGATCGATTATCTAATTAGTTCAACCACTACAGTCCTTTAAAAGGAATTGAACTCCAAAGGTAACGATCCGTGATATATAGCTCTTACGAAGTGGACCTTCATTCCTCTGCTTGAAGAGAGGGCCATCTTGAAGCTAAGCATCTATGTAAGATATGAACCTATTCACTACATAGGCGTGAAAACTCTATACTGGGCACCGACTGGGCAACGGTGGCTGGCGAGGATCTGAAACGGCTCAACTAATGAACAATAATGAAGTGCATTCTTTCTACTGAAATATGATAACTACTGAGTGCAATAATACGTCAATAGACTTTAGACTTATCGTTTGGTATTATTGAGTAAATGGACAATCAGACCAAATTATTATCTCTTTTTGATTAACAAAAAAATAAAAAAAGTTCAACATTCGGTATTCGTTATTTGTGTACTAAGGCGGAAAAAAATATGAACGACGCATGTAACCAATGATGCATAAAAAGTGATCTTCTGCAAATATCCATTCAGATGGCTCCCAAGATAAGCCAGGCACCAAACATGATGTTATCTATGATTTCAAGCGATGCTACTCAGTCTTGTTTCAAGTATCGCCGCTAGATTATGATCGCCCAGACAATCCAGCCACCTTTATCCAAAAGGACGTGGGTAGAGTTTACACGATGCACTTGAGGGGAAATGCTAACCACTGAGAAAATAATCTTGACAAGTTTCATAATGATGTGATGAGCCCAGAGGCGCCGGGATTAAATATAATGAAGTGACGCGAAGTGCTTATTATGAGTTTCAGAATCTAACGCAGGCATGCTCCAACGAATAGGTATTGCAAAATTACGACGAAAATCTATGACGAAAGATGATTAGCTTTTCGGTAGTACAGTGGTAGTTATCTTTCATATACAACATACGAACCAGCCTAGCCCCCACAACCTAAATTAGAAGAACCATAGTTTCAAGATAAAGAAAAAGTCGAAGACAAAAAAAGAAGAAGATAAATAAGAAAAGGAAGAAGATAAAGACGAAGAAGTAAATAAAGACAAATAATAAGATAAATAAAAAGCAGAAGATAGAGAAGAAGAAAAAGAAAAAGAAAAAAATAAGATAACGAAGAAGAAGAAGATAACGAAGAATAAGAAAACAAAGAAGAGGATGATAAAGAAGAAAAAAGAAGAAGAAAAAGAAGAAGAGGACAAGAAGAAGAAGAAGAGAACATTTATCTTTCGACTGGGTGTCTTTTTTGCGCAGTCCCTTTTTTCAATGAATAATAATGATAAGACAAAATCGTTACATATCGATTATATGCAATATTGCCGTCGAATCATTCCAACGTATTTCGGTTACACTTAATTGTGTCTGGTTGCATGAACATCAATATTAGACAGATCTGACTTTTGAAATGATTTAAAATATGCTAGAATTTATAATACACATCTGAATCAAGTGTTTACGTATATAATTCGTTAGTTTGAAAAAGTATAAACCATATAGTTGTATTGTTTTGTCTTAAACGGTGGACTACTGAAATATGCGGCTCCCATCAGCTTGAATACAGAAACAAAGCGAGTCAAGTAGGGAATGGGACGAATGAGATATATTTCGGAATGTAGTTGTCTTTCATTTTTAAGGGTGCAGAGTACTAAAAGTGTATAAATCCTTAAACATGACGCAATACGTGAACACAAGGAATCACAAATTGACTGGGATTCTTCTTAAAACGCATCTTTATTATGTACAAACAATCAAGAAATGTCTGAATTGTAAACAAGTGGTAATTCATTCATGAATACATAGCGTGAGACTTTCGTATAACATATGTATAGTATAAAAGCTATCTTTGACTATGTATTAGACACTAAACAGACTCATGCGCAAACCTTGCTTATCTAAGATGTCGCTTTCTCCTTTAGGTCTAGAGAGAGTGACAAGTTCTTCTGAAGAAAAATCAATTTTCTATTGACTTAGTGGTTGGAGAGTATTCCTTTCGAGTGACAATGCAATTTAGCATGAATCTTCTTCAAGACAGTGTCTCGGGTACCCTAGAATATCTCGTAGGTTCAGAGACAATACTATTGAACCTAACACCAAACGTGGGACAACTCAGGGTCATTCCTTCCAAATAAAATCGATTTATCGTACGAAAAACAAAAAGACGCAATAGCGCATTTTCAAATCACTTAAGTTAACGACATTTGTGTTGACCCCTGACAAGCAGCACATTTAAAAAGGTGATAAACAAAAGTGTAAAATGAAGACAACAGGTTTCCGAAGCAATTAAATGTGTAAGATAATGTTTACGTGAGACCAGGGGAACATAAACATGATCATAATTCGATGCATTTATATTTCATTTATTTATTTATTCTTTTATAATCCTTTGTCAGGGTAGCCCATATACCAATAAGTAGTTGTCTTCCATGGGGCCCTGAATAATTATGAACATATTTACATCAAAAGGCCTAACGTTTATACAGAACGGTTTGAACCTAGTTCAACTGTAATGCCAATAGTAAAATATTGATTAAGTCACAAATATGTGAATAAATCATGTTCATATTTAATACAAAATATGCCCGTAGTGCATATCCGGCTGAGCTATTCAGAAATTACATCTTTGTTTAAATATATCAATTCCTTTCATATGGTCTATTTAAGCTTTATACCTTTGCCTCACAGCCTTACCACCTACATAACGTACTTAGCAAAGCTGTTGTCTTCACATTTTCCCAGACAAAAAGGCAATTATCTTAATCCCATTATGATGAGAAAGTAATCTCACATTGATTACATTGCTTCATTAGCAGTAGAAAATGCAACTCCATTGGAAATGTCATGCTTAACATTTCGTAATTTCAAATCTGATTATTTCTGACCCAGATGTATACAAATGAAAAATACATTTTGTTAGTTTGCTATCAGGTTTTTATCGTAAAACAGACATATTTTGAATTATGTATAACTGCAGGTCCCAAAGATTCCGGGTAGATTTTAACTTTTTGGTCTGTCTTCTAATTCACTAAAACTTAACCCGGGGTCCTAATATCATTTTTAACAAAAGGAAAACTGATACGTCAGGCAAACTAAGTCTGTTAAAATCGATTGTGGACAAAAACTTACACCTGGTGTAGGGTTTGAAATGGGTCATTTTGTTTTAGACCTTAGCATAGGAAACGTTAAACAATTCATGAAAGGCGTATGCTCTCTTCGAGTCTTAAGATATATATATATATATACATATATATATAGTTTTATATTATAACGTTATTATTAAGATTTGATGCGAATGACATTCGAGTTATCTGGCTAAATAACACTGTTAAGTGTTTGTTATCAAGAACGAACGCACGATTCATTGACCCATACCTTTAAACAAAAATCATAGTAAGCCCCTTTTTACTGTTTATTGTGGAACATATTACGGTGTTTCGAGACCAATTAAAAAAAAATATATATATATATATATATAAACGAGCAGCGGACATATTAAAAAAGGAAGACAGTAATTTTTCAGCAGCATTTTATTTAGGAATCTAGTTTTGGATATCAATATACGACAGCTAAGAATTCAAAGTGCATGGCTTGTGTTTGCATTATTATTCCATTCACGCAGTGCCAAGGCGCAGTTGATATGATTATGATCATGAAACAAATGTATGACACCATATTTTATGCCAACCTTCCTGTGAATATGTATCTGACTGAAGTCGGTGCTACTTTGTGCCAATACATCACTCTGTTTACGATTGTGATGGACAGCACTATATGAACATAATCTGACGAATTAGTCTACTCTAGAATGATGGATGCTGTAATTGATGACTGAATTGGTTTTAATTAAACTACTATAAGCTTTTAAAAACCAGGTTTATCAAATATCTCGGCAACAAGGTACGATCACCCTTGGGAATGGACTTAATCTACCAATTAATGGGAAACATGTAAGTCAAACAGCGTGAATGGAATACTTTGGGAATATGGAGCTTATGGGAGTTTAATGTTTATTTTCCAGAGCGGAGATATGGAAATATAATCCACACTCATACAAGGTTATATTGAAAGTGTAAATGCCAGGATCATGCCTTTTATGACATAACACCAATCATAATTCTCAAGGCGATATTACGCCATCCGCCCACCTATAAACCTGCATCTACATGATAAGGGAACTTATAATGGTATATCGGTGAAGTTCGACATGTAGTGAAGCTGCTCAATTTTGTTGTTCTTTGTTTGGATTTTATATCAATAATGATAATGTTAAGACATAATAATAATACTAGTAGTAGTGATACTAATAACAATGTTAAAGGTAAAGACCAGCTTTGGAAACGCCCCCCTCTCAAACATGAAATGGAAGCTCTTATTACCAATTATGTGAAAGAATATGTTTTGACTAATACGTGATGACACAAATTTTGCCGAGAACCCGCCTACTAATTGATATATTTGGTAAATTATTATATCTATTTGGGCCTGATAGATATCGCGCACGTGTCGCGTTGTCTCATATACACCTTTCTGTGTACAGTGCTTGTAACTTTACCAAGACTGGGCCAAATTTCTTATCATTTTGATGATTCCAGAACCTTGCAGAACACACCAATACTTGTATGCCAGATGATCAACCTTTTCTAATCGATTCCACAACGTTTCTTTCGCACTGCAATTGCATGACTAGAACTGATCTTTAACTTTAATGATGATGTTAATAAGAAGAACAATGAAAGTAATAATAATGATAATAAAATAGACATTTAGGAAGTGCTTAAAATCGTGTTTCTGAACACATTTTCATCGTTAAGATATATATATATATTCTCATATCTTAACAATATCGTACATTAAGCAACTTATTTAAATTCATAACGGAAACAAGTAAATAGTACAATAAATGGACATTCTCAATTGATTATGTTAATCATATTGTCTGGTAATGTATGTGATGTGTAAGATATTATGAATAAGATAAAGCACTAAGAAAAAAGATGTGTATTCAGCGCTGATAATTCGCTTCATCATATATATACATTTATATTTTGTTTTGGGGTATAATTATTATTATAATTGTTAGTATCTTTATCGTTATTGTTATTTGCATTACTCATGTTATTATTTTAAATGGCATTAATACCATTAGTCTATCATTTTGAATAATAAATGTGTCCCTTGTCAATTGTTGGATATTGCATTATGGTTACGGTATTACACTATGCTCATATTAATTGAGAAATACAGCAGCAATTTAATGAATACAGTTATTCAAACTTTTCAACATTTCAACCCTACCTTTAATGCCAATTCTGCCAAATCTGGTAAGTTTCTGGGATGAGAGTTGTTAAGTAGGTAAAGTTCTAAAAAGAATGGTAAGCTTAAACAGTAGTTTTCAAATGTGCAAGCTTCAATTTTAATAAGAGAAATTCTAAATTGATTTACCAAGTCATGCTTTCGGCAGTTAAATAACAAAAGCCAAATTGGAATAAACATTTATACTTTTCAAACTTGGATACCCACCAGCTGCAAAGAAGTTGTTAAAAACAGAATTCTAGGCTGACGATCCGTAGATTGGAAGACGGAGGGGGCGTATAAGTGGGTAACGATGAAGCATACATTCGCTTGGGTTTTTCTCGTAAACGTTTCTGCCGAAATCGATCGACTAGCGTATGTGGCTGGTTCACGTGTCGTGGCTTTAGACTGGAATCGATACTCATTTTGTCTTCTGTTTCATTGCAGAGCCCCATTGGGTTTCAACGGCAGAGTGCACGCGACACTTGAAAAGAAAAATCGAAAAGGATATCGACGATTAACTCAAGATCAGAGTTGGCCAAAGTGGCTGGCTGAAGATTGCGGCCACACGCAACGCCGTGCCATCGGTTCTACCCCACCGTATCTAATTGTACTTATTCATTAATCTGGAGAAAGACAAAACCGTGGACATCTGGACGACCAAAAGGCCAAGGACAAACGCTAGTACCTACCCCCAGACCGCGTAAAAAGGGTTTATTTCTTACCGACATCACCGAGGACACCAACTCCGACCATATCGACGTTACCGGTGCAACCCAACATGCCACTGGCTGATTTCCTGTTTTACATGGCCGTACTACTGGGGTTATCCACAGTAGTCACAAGCTCACCGGTACAGACTCCTCTCGAAAAAGCTGCCGCTGCGGCGGCGGCTAGCGTAACGGGAAGCGATGTTCCCTTCGACACACCTGCGAATCAACTCTTTCGCGATGCGGTTAGGGTAGTGGACACGATGAAAGACTTCTTGGCAGCGCTGAGTGACTTCGAGCAAATCCAGGTGGGTGAGGCGGCAAGAGAGGATGAAATCAGGCTGAACAGTGTCAAGAGAGGTAATAACGGATTCCGAGTCAATGGATGGAAAAGAAAGAGACGGAGCACGAGGGAACGAGATATTCTAGCTGTGGCCTTCACGAATAAACTAGATCACAAGGCTGCTGACATGGTTCACAAGATATACACATTCCTCGGAGATCTACAAACGGTAAGCCAAAACGAAAATATTAATATGTCATTCAAATAGTTCTACTGTAATCACGACTATATCCGTTTTGTATTTTACAATAAGTGAGTTCGTAAATAGCTCTGGACCGCATGACCCCAAAATATCCACAGATCATAGACACGATAGATACTTCCCACCTGTGCATTTTAGAATAATCACTGCCAAAGTGATGGAGGTGTTTCATGAATACCTTTTGTTTGCCTCTTGAGAAGAAAACTTCCACCTGTGTATCAGATAAATGTACTGTTGGTGCATAAATGAATACTGATTACATAACTTTCATGAGCACGATCCGAGGTTTTACAATTTGGGTACGAATGACCTTTATCTGCCCATGCGCAAATCCTAATTACGAACTCGCTTATTATTGTGCACACAGGAAAACGCAACGTCTGTTCACTTCATTTTCCAACGCCAAATAACTAATGAGTCTTCTGTTGAACATCTTTTTTAATTACTACTTCTTATGATAAAAATACGTTGGGTTGAAAGAGTTGTATGATGAACAAAGAACAAGTATTGGACCAAATATACCTCAAACTTAAGCTAAATGGAGTCATGATCCGAATGAAATAGTGAAAAGGCATTAGCAAAAAAATCATAAACCCATGGTCGTCAATCACTATATACCAGGCAGTGATCCCAACTGTAACAAGTGTCAACGTTCAAGTGAAAATGACCTCATTTATTCTTATCAATGACATTCTTGGGATGGAGTATTGGTATTCTTAAGGTCTACATGCAGATCATTGTTTAATAATATTCTCTTATAGCAAACCGAATCGGTATCAAGTTGGTTGGAAAATAAAATCATAAACATAACGACTTTATTATCTAACTTTTATTGTGAGTCATTGTCGCTGAATGCCTAAAGGCGACATTCCGCGGTACATAAATTAATTTTTATTTCAATTAAAAATTAATTAAAATGCTATAACTGCTCGAAAATGACAGCCCTTAAAAAAACAATTGTGTGCACACTATTGTTATCCAAATTGAAATGAAACTTTTAATTCATTCTATTTTTGAATAATTGTGAAATACCTTTTCACTCCATAAGTCTAATTTGGTATGACTTGTTCAAACGGGAAATCGATATTGTTGAACTAAAATGTATTCCTTTCCTGAAACTTGGCCTTGGTATGACGTCAGAAGTACGTCACGTAACCTAATAACCCTCGTGTAGTTATTGACAGTTTGTGTTCTTAGTGTTTCTTGATTAATTTAGACAACGAATCGTGCTTTTACACAGTTAAAAAGAAATATAAATTGTCTATAGAAATCACAAAGTGCATCTTTACATATGCACTCAGTGCATCATATACACATGATACAAGTATCCGTCACGGCTTTATTTTGGTCAGAAATGCTTGCGAAAAAAATTCCACTCTTTTCCAGAAAATATTCTAGAAAATTACCATTTGACCATTTTCCTGGCGCCATGTTGTATATTGCGTTCGGGGGGGGGGGGGGGGTGATGGAATTCATTAATATGATCGCTACGTTTCTAAACTGGAGGACATCTATCGATTTTATTATCTTGCTCAACACAGTAGTCGGGTTTTTATTATGTCAGGATGGTTTGAACATTTTTCTTTTCGTTTTTGATAATTGAAAGGGAAAAAAAAAATCGCTTAAAGAGAAAGTTGATTTCTGGGGGGAGGTGACAAATAATTTCTGAGAGTTATCATTGTGCAAGTGTGGAATAACATCAGAGAAGAAATGTTCACTGTAAAGCATTGGATCTTCAAATACCTTAATATTCTAAATATGACAAGTAATATCTTAAAAATTAGGCTCGATTTGTATGCCGCATGTTTGTGTAGACCCATATCTTTCTGTGTACCGTGTTTGTTACTTTACCAAGAATGGGCCAAATTTCTGATCATTATGATGACTCCAAAACCGATCATTTTTTTCTGATCGATTCCACACCGTTTCTTTCACTATGCAATCATATGACCATAACTCAAACTTATCTTTAACGATAAACAATGAATTGTCTAATTGTGAATTTTTAAAACTATTTTTCCAAACTGTATTGTTTGCTTTGTCCTTATTTTAGTGAAAGTATCTCACAGAGTTGAATTGCTCTTACAGTGTATCACATGTGTCCAAGCATGATAAAGTATTATCATGTACGACCAGTACTCGAGATTGACTTTAGAATAGAAAAAAAGATTTGTGAAATGTCCTTGAAATATGTACCCCTTACGAATGTTACTGCCATTATAACTCCAATTCAATGCTTTATGCCCGCAAAAGACACCGCACTTTATCCTTTTAAACCAATCGGGAAAGTTGAATGTACGAATATTCGGAAATAAAAAAACACTTTGCGTTTACACTGTCTGCATTTGAAAGAAAGAAAGACAGAAAGAGACCTATGCAATAAGTTATTCAATAAAACCGCAACAGAACTAAATTGACATCGTCAACGAATCGGAAACAATTGACATAGAATTGTATTCATTTCGTTCCCTAGGTTACGATTTTTTCTAATGTAACGTAATATCGATAATTTTGCCCAGTTCAGGAGGATGATAGTTGGTTTTTAATCAAATCAATTATTGGTGACCTCGAGATAGGAACGCCTTGTCCTATGTAACCCGAAAACTAGCAAATTGAATTCCGTTTCCACATCCGAGAGAGATGGATGAAAGAGAGACGACTAAGAGAGATACAACTTGATGCATATCGAGAGAACGAGAAATGGCAAATAAGAAGAACAAGAAGAGGAAAGAGAGAGATAAGAGGGGGAGATGAATAAAAGAGACTTGCTGAAGGGGTGACATCGAGAGAGAGAGAGAGAGAGAGAGAGAGAGAGAGAGAAAGACAGATAGATAGAAATAGAGACAGATAGAGATAGAGAAAGGTGACAGAGAGAAAGGGGAGGCTAACGAAAGGGGGGAGTGATCAACAGTCACTCTTTCTATTATATCGATAGACAAATCATGAATCTCGGTGAATTTGACAGCTTTTCATTTTTGATCAATGGCGACAGTTTGTTTAATAATCGACAATCAATTCAAATCATCTACGAAGTGTGTTTTTGCTAATACATTGGATTAAATTCGAGTGGGCTCTCCTTTTTAATATCGTTCTTTAGTGTTTGCTAAAAAATGAAAATGTTTTGGAAAGTCACCTTTTTGACATTTTGTTTCTTAACAATTACATAAACCGACGTCATGATAATCTACCTTTATAAGATTTACAATGGCTTACAATTCTTACGCATCTTATAGACTTAAGGACTAGGAAGGCCGTCTTTAGCGCATATCTGAATATTTTCTACACATATATGTAGTTTACAACTGCAATATTCTACCTGTTATGGGAGAATGGCATGGCACTTTTACCACCTTCAAAATCTCGCTCTCTCTTTCATTCGACCTTTCTACTTAATTGGCCTTATAATGTGATAATACATGCATTTACATGTGGTAGTCCTATGATATGATTAACATATTCAAACGTCGTTCATTGTTACGTCCATTTAATAGATTGATTACTAATTATACCCTTGCATTAGATTTTCTAACCAGATCTGTTGGGCCTTAAATAAATTAGATTTTGACCACACAAAATGTGTTATGATAGACAATGATACATGTTATTGTTATTCATTAGTCCTATCTTAAAAGAGCAAAAAAGGGTGATGCTGTCTAATGCAAATAATTCGTTTGCATCGGAGACCTATTACGCCTTTTTTATTCCGTGCGTTTTTACATGGCCTACTGTTAGAGTTGATAATTTTGAAAAAGACACGATTACCCCCTTTTATCGGAATAGTCTTTAACGACATTTGGGAGAAATGTAAGCTTCCTAATGCCATCAAAGTAGAATTCAAGCGATCATATGGAGAGTCTTCTTGATCTTTATTTCCGCTTTCAGCTATCGGGTATTTTAACATTCAAAGTATTTCGACTATTTTTCTTGGTCATATGCTATTCATGTGCATTGTAATTTGATTTCGAAAAACCTGAATGGAATGAATAATCTTGGTGAAAGTTAGAAATGCTACCTTTCTAAAAATGCACACGGTTTGCGATTAAGGCGATTTACCGCAATGAATGGAGGCTAAAGAATCTTAGGAAAGATTCATGACACAGATACCGGTATATCGGAAATAATACATGAGGCAGCCGTATCATATGCGGATAGCTAGGAGCTTACTGAGATAACCTTTCCTGCTACTGCGGTGGAAATCTTACCCACATTTTGTCAAAGATTTAAACCTTAAGGTCTCAAGCTATTGAATTCAAATACACTTTAAAGTCAATGTTTCATCTATGAGTCGACATACCATTGACTTCAGGTATTCAGAGTGAGGTGGCATTATGTACATGTCGTCCTTGGGGGAAATCGACTCATTCAATTCATCAAAGCTGAACTTGAAGATGATTTCACGCGGGTGATAATATAAGTATCACTACCTTCCATACAAACTGTAGGGTATATTACTCATTACGAGGATACATGTAATCGACACAATCATGTAACTCATAAGTTTCCCTGTCTTCATTCTTCAAATACATTTTCTCGAATAGTCTCGGTTGACCAGCAGATAAACCCCAAAAGATAGGCTAATTAAAACAAAAGCAAAACAAAACAAAAACAGGAGCAAAACCAGAAGGGAATACAAAAGCATGAGTTGTTTTGAAATCGGATGCGGGTTTCTTGACCCAAACTGTAAGAGGATAGTCCATCATCTGTTTGTATCTGAATAACTAACATAATCGATCACTTCAGTTCCCCACAGCGAGAATAGACTAGTATGTGTTTCGACTTTTCTTTTTTGTTAAGGCCCGGTCACACAGCCTTTCGCGTCTGTATCGCGGGTAAAATTTCGCGATTTTTTTTTGCCCGCGGTTGCCCGTGGTGGAAAATGTGCAAAATTGGCTTACCCGCGGTTTACCCGTGGTATGCCCGCGGAACAGACGCCGGCGACTGTTCCGCGTCCTTATCGCGGGTGAAGCGCGGCGGTACCGCGGCCTACCACGGGTATAATAAAGCAGCCGAACCGGGCTGTAGAAATCAAAACCGCTCCGTGCTTACACGCGGTACACACGCTAATGCATATTAGCGGTACAGACGCGGTACAGACGCGGAACAAACGTGCTATGACCGTGCTCCACCCGCGATTACCCGCTAAAATTTCGCGTCCTACCGCGTGTAACCACGTCTTAACCGCGGCCGTAGCACGTCCTAGCACGTTCGTTCCGCGTCTATACCGCGTCTTTACCGCGTGTGTACCACGTGTACCGCCCGCGATTACCCGCGGTCTAAATTTTTGGGCAGCCCAAAACTTTTTCGCGCGGCCAACCGCGTGTGAATTTCTTACCGCGTGTAACGACGGGTAAAGTACGGCTGTATCGCGTCTTTATCGCGACCTCAAAGCGTCCAACAGCGTCTGCTTCACGGGCAGAAATTTTTGGCCGTGATTCGGCCGCGATACGCCCGTGGAGGGCTGTGTGACCGGGCCTTTAAAGGCCCGGTCACACAGCCCTCCACGGGCGTATCGCGGCCGAATCACGGCCACAAATTTCTGCCCGTGAAGCAGACGCTGTTGGACGCTTTGAGGTCGCGATAAAGACGCGATACAGCCGTACTTTACCCGTCGTTACACGCGGTAAGAAATTCACACGCGGTTGGCCGCGCGAAAAAGTTTTGGGCTGCCCAAAAATTTAGACCGCGGGTAATCGCGGGCGGTACACGTGGTACACACGCGGTAAAGACGCGGTACAGACGCGGAACGAACGTGCTAGGACGTGCTACGGCCGCGGTTAAGACGTGGTTACACGCGGAATTGGACGCGAAATTTTAGCGGGTAATCGCGGGTGGAGCACGGTCATAGCACGTTTGTTCCGCGTCTGTACCGCGTTGTTATCACGTGCATTAGCGTGTGTACCGCGTGTAAGCGTGGTAGGCCGCGGTACCGCCGCGCTTCACCCGCGATAAGGACGCGGAACAGTCGCCGGCGTCTGTTCCGCGGGCATACCACGGGTAAACCGCGGGTAAGCCAATTTTGCACATTTTCCACCACGGGCAACCGCGGGCAAAAAAAAATCGCGAAATTTTACCCGCGATACAGACGCGAAAGGCTGTGTGACCGGGCCTTAAAGATGAATGTTGGATAGGATGTGCCCATCAGTCTATTCTGGCACGTCAGACCGTCTTGGGCGAGTGTTTTATTTCCCGCGGAAGGAATTGATTGGTGAAAGGGGGGTCATGTGACCTTGTGACATTGTGTTGTCAGTCCTACTCAAGCAACTGAGAAAACGCCATCCAAACTTGACAAGTGCAAGTCTTCCACCGGAGGTGCACTTATTTACGACATTGAGAAATGAATTTCTACCAATAAATATAAGAGACATGGTTATCTCTCATTTCTTGTATGAAGTTAAATATTACAAAATGGGAGATTGCATTGTACTAATTTGGAGTCGACGAATCAATGTACCATTTTGTCTTGCATGCACGCAGTCTCGTGCCAAGGTGAAAAATGCTCTTATATGTTCATGGATTACCTTATACTGCATACTTCTATTTGTAAAGCAGATTGAGTGATCTATGATATACATTAGTATTATAAAGTAAGGTATACATTTACAAGACATTTGTTGATCATTTATTGTCCAATACACCATCATAACTTTCCATAATTATCGCCACTTAAAATCAGACAAAGAGACGAAAAAGGGGTTATCAAAAGCATAGTCTATGGTGGCTTCGCCTTCTCATCTCTGACAAAGACAGGTGATAATGATGCTGATTACAATAATACTGAGAAGAACAATAATAACAAGAATGTAATAATAACAATAATAATGATAATAATAATCTTTGAAAAAATAGGTTCTTCTATAATAATAATAATAACAATAGTAGTAGGTCCTTGTATAGCACACGTGTGTGTCAGACATTGACACTCATGGCGCTCAAAAATTATTATCCGGCTTTAGCATGGCTGCCATCATGGTGTTCTAGCATTTCAGCGAATCAATACACATTTACCTAACATGTTTTAACATGTTTTAATGTCTTCCCAAAGGAAATCGGTACCATGGGGGAACTCGAACCGCGAACCATGTGATCCACAATCAGGTGACGTATCCACTTGATCAAATCATTTACCTAAAGTAAAAATCGTCCTGTTTGATGCACATGTAGGTCACCCATGAGGCTTTGATTTAAAGCCCGTCTGTACTCGTTTGGCCTGGGGAATTAGACCACCAGGGAAGGGCACTGACAGGTGGCTATCTCATCAACTCAGCTCTCAATTAACATAAGAAAAAGGGGATCATGTGGGACCAACAGGCATCGCTTAGGCATTTTATATATAAAGAGTGAACAAGTCGCTACAAGTAGTGCAGTGGGACCTTAAGACAAAAAGTCTTGATATTTAAGACTATATGTATTTCTTTATGGAAGTTCCAACTCGGCCCTCGAACGGGTGAGAGAGAAGCTGATGACGCAATAAAAGCTTTCGTCTTTGAACACACCCGACAGAAGACATTTTAGTAAGCACCTAGAAACCCCTTGCAATAGGACTGTGTCGGTTTACTGCCCGCCATGAGTGGGTGAAAGCTCCACTGAAAACCGTGATGGGATGGCGCCATGCATTACTTAGGATCATTATATTACGATCTTAGTTACAGGGTTCGTAGATTATATTCAATATCACGACTTGTATTACTTAAGGTAGATTTTAAGTCGTACATTGCATATAAAAGTGATTGAATTTAGCTTAATTTAGAAATAATATACTATTTTAAAATGTATGCCAAAGTGGCCAAACCATGTGGTCCAATGGGGTCAGTGCTTTATAATTGCAATACAAAGCGTTTTATCAAATATCTTTTGAAGAGGACAGGATGTGATTTCAACGTGAAGTACTCTTGCATTGCATAAAAGTAATGCGAATCATTACAATATGGTTATTAAAATGAAAACAAGCTGCCGCGGTGTTTTAAAGTCTAAAGATAAATTCATTTTCCCCTCCCAACAAGACACTGAAACATACTCAGGTTAAAGGACATTGTACAAATGTATAGCCTGGCATTACAAACCTCCAGTTAAAACTCAGACGAGTATTTTGGAAGACCAACCAACCAAGTACCAAGTATTATTATTCTTTGGCGAAACTTCAATCTACATTTACCTTTCTGCACCCTCGTGTACAATGTGTACCCGATATGATTCTAAATTCATTGTAGTTTGCTCAGAATTCGAGTGTCTGGAAAATGGCGCCTGGCTGGAATGATCCCCAAGGAGTGGAGACTTTGTGTTAAAACAAACCTGAATCCGATGACCAAAGTAATAATGTTCATGTAGAGCGCTTAGAGACATCGCAGATGTATTAAGTGCAATATGAACGATGAACTTTGATGACAAATCACAGTGTCAATTCTGTACTGGATCAGTACCGGTTTGTATTTGTTTCACTTTTGAAAGTATTTCAAGCATATTGTTTTTGGTTCGAAAGTAGACAGATGAGATTGTTCGAAGCATAATACATGTTTGTCATACCATAAATCTTGGGAACATGGCATGCATGTTATCCAGAGTTTATGGAGCATGCGTCGTACTTTCTCACACACCTTATCATATTGATTTTATGGAAAATATACTGGGTACAAATTCCATCAATTTGGACTCTCCACGTGTCAGACAGGTTTTAAAAGTGTTTGTGTAGAGACAAAGAGATCCTCACAGAGTATGACAAAATATTGGGGTTCCTTATTGTAAAATGTTACATCAATATACGGTACGCTTACAAATACTTTTAACTGATTTGGTGTACATGTAGATATATATTAGAATAGACTTTTAAGATGGCAAAAAAAGGCAATATCTCAGTATATCGCGCTGTGATTGCAATATTGGACAGGATATCTCGTTTCCGAATCTGCTATCAAAGTGGTTTTAAGAAAAGTAGTTTGCCTGAAAATTCTAACCCCGTCTTTACGAGTTTTTGCAAGAGTCTGAGAAATCACAAGCAAAAGTTTAACGTGGTGAGAACCTTATTTGTAGTTTTGCATTACCTTATATGTATAAAACAAGATTCATTATACAACTGGACAAAACTCAATCTCCCTCCCAGCAATTAATTCCTTCTCCTCGGTTTTGTGCTCAGTTGGTCTGCATCTCAGTGGTTTGTATCACGGCACATATACAGTAATGCTAACTGAATCGTAAGATGATTACATTAGTCCTCATGTAAGTCTTGTCTAGAATGATCGAATGATGCACTCTTATCATAACCGCGATGTAAAACCACTCCTCCTTCTGCTACCTGTGGTTAACCAATGGGCAACGAAGCCGTATTTATCTTCCTCCAATACTGAATTTGAAATTGTGATGACAAAAACATTAGTTTGCCGTGGGTTAAAGTTCAATTCCCGTTTAAATCAGGTTAAATCAGGTTATCTTTTGGGTGTCTTTTTACTATGAAATCTTCTGAGAAACAAAACAGTAAAAATATCAGGCCATTGCGTACATATACAACTTACAGGCTAATATACAACTTTGGGTTTGTTTAGGCCTAGTAATGTGAACATAATATTCGAAGGCACTTATATGGCGAATCAAAGTCATGCTTCAAAGTTTTTGTCATGCGAATATGTCATGGTTTACTAGTCTACAATTTTGAAAGGAAACCATTTTATTACCATGGTTACTTAATTTATGAAAGTTATGTTCTAGGATATCAGAAATGAGAAGGAAATTCCTGTTTTTGTTGTCACCTTTTGTTACTTTTTGCTATCATGGTGTTATGTTTGTCGCTGTTTGTTAAAACTTATTGCTGTTGCATTATTTGTTATTTCTATTTTGCCTTTGTACTTTATTTAGGATTTATCCAAAAGGAAGAGCGAACTTCAATAGAGTTAACGTTTTTGGAAGAAAACTAACCGTATTTTTTAAGGTAGCTTTCGCCAATTGCATTCTCTGTATCGATATTCTAATTATAACAATTACCAAATCATAATTATAATAATCAATATACATTCAAGCTATCCAACTAGAGAATAAAGAGTGAGATAAACAAAGGGCAAAATACAGCAGCCTAAAGGCCTCCGCTTCATATTTAACGAGTGCCGTACTTCCGACTAAACACTTCCACTATGGCGATACTTGGTATATTCGTAAACAAGAACGGAATATAAGAAACATTCCACGTATAATTTATCAGCAACCGAAATAAGAAAAGAGGGCAACACGCACGAAATTTAATATAGGGATCGCATTTGGCTGGCGACATTTACTTGCCTCCTTCACTTTATTTATAGCTGGCGGAAAAGTGGAGTAGAGCACTAAGAGGATAGAGAAAAGAGACTTATTACAGGGCTGACTGGACCTAAATAATCGCCCTAGGAGGCACAGGTGTTCGTATCTCATACGCACAGGCTATCAATGAAGACTCTTTTCATTAAGGTTCAGAGGAGGAGTTGAAGACTGAGGGGTGTATTTCTTGTACTGTCTGTGGCTGGTATTGGTAAAAAGGGATTAGAATACGGCAGGTCATCAGTAAAAGCATTACAGTCTTATTTCGACAACAGGAAGCTGCTAGTGATTAATGTATATTCTATCTATCTCCTTTTCTCCTGTAGCAAATAGCTATAATATTTGTCTAACACGTTCTCACTCTGTTTACTGCACACTAATGTCCGAAAATCTTTCAGGATTTTTCCTCCAGTCGGAATATTAAGATGAGCCTATGAAAATATTATAATGTATATTTCCATAATTCTATAAACAGAATGTATGACGTGACTTCCCTGTGTAATGTCATAGTTAATCGAGGCTGTAGGTCAAAGCTGAAACATAATTGCAGTGAAGTGGAGATGGCAATATTGTTTTCCGTCACGTGGTCACATTTCATCTTATACGATTGCGCTTAAAAATACACCCATTTATAAAAGAAATGATAACCAATCTACTAAGTCACCCTCAGGCATTCCAATCTCTTCTACACACACACATACACACACGCACACAACTGTCTCCCTCCCTCTTGCTCTCCCATCCCTCTTCGCATCACATATCTGATTTTATTATATTTATTTAGAATGTATTCTTGAGTATAAAATGAGTTTAATTAGGTTATGATTAGGGTTATATTTGGCATTGAAAGATGTAGCTCAAGGAAAGACTAAACAAGTATCGCACCTGTCTAAAATCATACGCTATAATGGTCATAAGTCACACAGAAGATGCCAATACGCTGCATACCACTAGGCCTATTAATAATGTATAACATATCGCATCAAAAGACATCCAGTCTCGAGAGAGGTAAACTCGGACAAATTCATATATTTTTAGCACACAGTAGTACTTATCAAATCAAGTGTTGATCAATCGCCCTTGAGTTATGATGAAATAAATTGTGCTTAAAATCATTACAACCAAAATGAAATCCCCAAAGATATCATTAATCCGTCATTTCCTGACAAAATAAAATGATTAGATTATGTTTATGTAAACGATTGGATTTTGAGGTTCCAATCGGGAATTAGTTTGACGTTTTGGTCCCGATATAGCAGCTCCCTCACCTAGTAGATCTAAGGCTCCTTCATAATTATAGACGCGGCAAACCATGGCGAATTGTTTCATGACGTGAGTGTAAAAGATCTCACATGTTTTGTATCTTATGAAACAGAGCTCAATGAATTGTGTACACTTAAAAATTAAAGACAACAAAAGTCGCGTTTTTTTTAATTTGTTGGCAGTGGGGGGGGGGGGGGGGGGGGAGGTATACCTCGGCATATCAGAACGTGTCTTATTATAGCCATATATTGTGAAACATTTTAATTCAGCGTATTGACCAAAATACTACAACCTACAAGAGATCTCAGATGTGACAATCAACTTGTTATCTTGTAAGAGAATTACTGAAATAAATTCAACATTTTGACAGCAACTATTTTAGTTTATTTTAAGTTTTTATATTTTTTTATCGACAATTCTTCTAACTCACACACACGCCACCATTCTAAGTTTGATAAATTTGAATAAATTTGAAAACTTAATTTGGCGAATCTACTTCATGTTATTTTTTATATAATGAAGTATGCCATTTTAGGAGGAAATAAAGTTAGAAGAAATGGTTTGAGAATCCGTGACTGAAACAATGGACAGTGACTGTTTAATACTACTGTACCTTGAATTGTAATACTTAGTTCAATTTTTCTCTTCATTAAAATAATTAACATTGTACTTTTAAATTTCTTGTGAGAGAAATCTCGTTCCTAAACTGTTAGTAAATAGAATATGTAAAGCTAAATGATCAACATGATTTCACTAATTTCTATAATTGTTCTATAATAGCCTTTTAAAAGGGTGTCTATAACTGCAACCTTCATCTTATTTCGTTGATGGCACTCCCCTTGCCCTTTGGTCTGATTAGCTCACTTCCGATCCGATCTTTTTTTACGAGCTTCAAATTATCTTATAGTGTTCATGGATGCGACTCACGCGCTTTCATCGTTTATGATAATCTCCCATCTCTGACATCCCATTTCTTCTTCAGAGAATTAATGATCTTTTAATTAGACCTGGCTTTAAAAACGGTCCCTTGACCCAGTGCGAAATCGACCTCTTCTTATTCAGTATGCTTCCTTGCATGATATCTAGGTGAGGTAAGGGATAACCACTTATTTATTAAGACACGATTATCAGGTAATTATAACAAACACGACAGATCCTCCTAGTTGCCCCCCCTCCCCCTCCTAAGCTATTTTCATAAGTCTTAAATCCGTATGCGGAGATGGCGTGGTAATGTGGTTCATTCACTTGACTTTCAATTCAACGTGATTTGGCAAGACATTAAACCACATGTGCCACTCTCAACACAGGTGTAAATGGATACCGGGTAAATGCTGGGGTAATACCAATTACAGGGCCCCCAGGAAGAACGATATTGAGCTGATGAGGCTTCCATGGGTGGCATCACAATTATCGTTCTAATATAAGTATTTATCATCTTTTTTTCCCCTTGCAATTACATAGATTTAGTTCCCTTTATGTTTTATTATTTCGTTCTATTGACATGATCTGTTAGAAGTTAGATAGCACTCAATATTTTGAAAATATGCTTTTTTATTCTAGTTCCAAAACCTTAACTTGAAAGATCCATTTGCAGAACGTAGAAGAGGCAACGCGGGAAGAAATATTATACCACATCACTGCAATCTAAATATGAAAGGAAACAAGTAATGCTACATCTCGCTACACATAGAATGTGCATGAATGGTTATTTTGACAGAAAAGTTAGCAAATAGCGGGCACGATGGTCTTCATGGCGCTTCCGTTAATAACTCCATAGCCTCAACATTCCTTTAGTCTTCTTTAAATATGTTTAAGATATGTTACTCATTACTGAAAATATGTTTCCATCTTATTATTACAAGCATGAATTATTCTAAATTTGCCTAGAAGTTTGCAAGACGAACGTAAATTACATTTTTTGACAAAAAATTGTCACCATATACGCAGCAAAAGAAAATGAATACAAAGCATTGTAAGGAAGTGTATTTTAATGTTTGAAGATAGTTTAAAAAGACATTCGCATATAATAAGCTTGATGGGAAGGGTTTTCCTGCTTTCTTGTTAGCTTACATAAGTCAAGACATACTTTTGAGCTGTGTTTGAAATTCCTCATGAGATGTTTTATTACCATTTGCGTATATAGGGATGAGACACAATAGGTAATTACCCCATGTTCAACTGACAAATCAGAAGAAAAATTAAATTTAACATCATCTAAGGAACTGGTATATGTGTAATAATGTGTCACAATCCCAGTCTAATCCCCCGTCTATATATGGCTACGCCTGAGTTTTTAACTGAGGTATAGGTGGTGGTATTCGAGAGTCTGCACTTATAAGAGGAATATGAAAATGGGAATAAATAATACTTTTTGAGAAAGTGTGCTGGGGCACAATACTAGTACATTATGTTATGCCGCATGCTGCGTCTCATGTTATTTTATGTACGGACTATGTCTCTTTAGAAGGATCCGTGAGGAGGCGACGAATAAAGCAATCCGGTCCGCAATATTGCAGTGCCTCGTTTTGAGTGACAAAATTCTATTATGGTTATAATATTGGGAGAGAGATAATGATTACTGATGAAATGAGACAATATGTTGTTTCATTTGCTTTCATGCTGAGACATTTGAATAGAAATTGATTACCTTTTGATATACACGTTGCGACTGGGTAAGTTGGGGATATACATTATTCTAAAAAAGTTGTAAAAATTGCCTAAATATTAAATGAAACCATTTGTTCTCTTCTAAGTAGACAATTGTCATAATCTTTCACCGTCTGTTATCTATTCTCTTCCTCCCTCTCTCTGTCTCCCTCTCTATTTCTCTCTCTCGTTGCATCTTTCCCTCCTAACATTTACAATACAGCGGAGCACTATATTTCTTTCTGCCCAGCCTTTTGGGAGACGATAAAACATTCTCAAACTCGAAACGTCGTAAATTCCAATCAATAATTCCCTTTTTGCGAGTCTGAACTGAAACCTTTTTCGGTCAATTACAGCACCCGATAATATGGTGGACAAAATTAATCTCATTTGTCAAGCTAGCATCATGGGTACAGAGTTATAAATAGTGACATAAAGATGTCATTAAAGATTAATAAACAAAAAATGCTCATAGATTGTTTGTGTAGAATGAAAGGAGTCTTATAAGAGCTACACGGATTTGTTCCTGTTGTTATCCTGGTTTACATATTTCCTCTTTGACACTTCCAAACTAAAGTCGGAAATTTTCAGACCAAACAGCTTCGTGTGATCTTATTTCTTCATTCCGACTTTTTGAATACACCTTGATTTGCAGCCGTAACCGCCACAACATAATGTTCCCCATAACCTATCTTTAGGTTTGTCAAATCGGCTGAAATCAGGAACAGGTGCTCATTGCATCCTTTCCTCCTTCCTTCGAGTTTGTTTTCGTGCTTCTCACAATAACAGCTTATCCATGTCAAGATGAAAAGTCAGCGACGAAAAAATCGCCACCACCATTCATGCTATTGAAAATACGACGTCATCACGAATCAAACTAGGTTTTTTTTTAAAGATCATTCACAAGACCTGATCCCTAGTAGTTTCATTTTATTTTCAACATAGTTCGTTATATCGATTTTTAGGTATACGTAGAGCTTGCTAACTGGGTTTTGTAAAATGGAAGAATGAGTCGGGCAAATCGATCGATATCCTCGATAGGATAAAGACTTTTTTATCCGTTTTTTATCTTCTCCAGATGTGTATGTTTTAAAATTTCATGAACATTCATTAAACATATCATCGGTGTAACATAGATTGTATCATTTTTTTTAACCTAAAATTTGACTAACATAGTGTTTGGTAGTGTGCTTGTGTATCTAGTGACATAATTAAATGTTAATTGAAAGGAAAGGTGATCAGGAACAATGTTTCGCACTGCACGGTGCATGATCCATGCCATGGCAAACATGTTAATTATTACAAAAGGAGCGTTGGAAATTCTTTTATGTAAGTAATTATATTTTATATCCTGGCACACTTTCCCGATAAAATTGGTATATACTAATATAGAACTTTGATAATATGGATCATATTTCTACTCTTCCTTATTTCTTTTTCTCACCATTAACCTTCCTCTGTCTTTCTCTTTCACCCTTTATGTTTTGACTCCTTTCATATCTTATTTCCCACATTACTTTTCGTGCATTTCACGTACAAGGCGGAGAGTATACATTGCAAACTTAATATCTCAACCATGCAAACGATATCGCAGGATATGAAATACCTAATAGCTCCAGAGAATAAACGAATATAGATAATAATAACAAGTTTCTTTTCAATGTTCTATTAGAGTGCGGTTTTTTCTAGACTTATGAAATGTGAATAAATGTAGGAGTAAAACTAATGAGGCTATATTTATTATCAGACGTAGGGGTGAATGAACTATAAGTCTGCTTGAGGCCTGGTGATAAATCTCATTCTAGTCGTCTTACTATACTGAATAGAGATATGCATCATAGATGATGTCTGCACTTAATAAAGAAAAAACGCAGCTTTTCTGTAAAGAGACTCGGTAACATTGCCTCGGATTCTGAAAAAAAATCATGGATTTAACTCATACTCTAATCATAATTATAACCTTTAGGTCAGTCAGGAATCCCATGACTTTTACAAGCCGATCGCCTTTCTGAATATCAAGATGTTTATGATTTGAAAACGAAATTTAATTTTTCGTTTTCCTAACGGTTTTCCTAACACATACAGTCCAATCGGGGAAAATGAGTAAGGTTAAACCGGTCACGCAAAATGTTTTACTTTTTTGAGGCACTTCATGATCATTTTGAAGCGCAATTTTTGTAGGGCTTCAATATGATACCATATAAGTAACACTAATAACACGTAGGGCCATGCATCTCAGATTTAACATTGTTAAACGATGGCTCTAAGGATGAAAACACGTGTACGAAACGAAAATGCAACTCAAGCAGAATGTGTCAGTTGCCATACTTGTGAGGAGAAACACAACATCACGTTTTTCTCCCTCTTCTTTTGCACTATCGCAACTTCAAGAAGGATTTTTTCATCCCCACTTCCCACCCCCTACCTCCATCTACCAATAGTACAGCTCATTGTTGAGAGGAGGTTATCTGTCTAAAGGCACGCGCAGAAAGTGTATTGTGTTCCTTCATTTTAAATAGATTTTAATGTGTTTAAGATCAAATGACTTTCATGTGATGTTTCCCGCCTTTGAAGCAAGTAATACACTACTATACTACATGTTACTCTTTCAATGGTGCTTCCCTCTTCCGTATTAACTAATATTAATCAACTGAAAAGATTCTGAAAAAGACACTTATCAATGCTCAATTGCCATTTCGGTCTCCTCTGTTCTTTATAGACTAGGCAAAATTATTAATGACTCTTGCCTGTTCAACTTTAACTGTGAAACGTAATTTTGGTATCTGATTTTATTTTCAAGATAGGAACAGGTTTAAGGTTATGTTAGAACGTTGTACGTCTAGGTGACATACTGTACCGATGACGCCGTGGCATTATATTTGAATTCTTTCCGAATTTAATTCACAAATTGATGCCAACCAGGGCAGTGGACTGACAGCTCCCAATGCAATTGCGGCAATTCACAAGAGGAAATTGCTCCACTTTTTCACTTGTTATTTAATTTAATCGCTTTGTTCGGAGTAGAATTCCGTGACTGTCCAGGTAATAAGCCCACGTAGTATATTCATTGGGTTGAGAAACAAAATGTAGATATTATTTTAATGTAGACCAGGCGCGATACGGCATCTTTGTTTTTATAAATGTATTCAGTTAGACATTCTGTAGGCGAATGTGATACTCGTTTTAATTAAATTCATTTCATTACAGTTTATTGCAGCTGTGAAACTTGAGACACCACATACCCACGAGCAGTTTGTTTTCCTTTTTTGTTTTTGTAATTTTGGTCCTCGAACCCAATATTAAATTCTGGAATATGTTTTGAATATGTTTACTCAATGTTATCGAACACCAGTTTGTGGTTATTGGCGGGAAGTGGAGGATCATTATATTTTCATAATACACAAACTTTGTTCTACAAAGAGAACAAAATGGTTTCCAATGATGTGGTATCTTAAAGGGTATGGTATCCTTGACAAATGGTTAAAACAAAACGCCTGTGATAGAATATCGAGGACGTCTGTACATGGTATGATGTTCGTTATTGTTTGGATGCATTAAGTGGTAGAATACATTAGCAAAGTCAGTTTTGTATTTAACTTCCGTTTATTTCATGGAAAATATTCAGAATCAATTTCAGACGAACAAGAGCAATTTTTCTTTGTTTAATCCACCTCATTCTTAGTTTATTACAACTGGAAATTTGTATTTCAAGCCACCTGCTATAACAAGCAAACATGTTATGGCCTCCTAGAAATGTGTGTTTGTCCATCATTGTGACAATTAGTAATATTTCGTTTCTTTTAGTACCTTTCCTCCCACAAAAACACACTCTTACAAAAGCAGTATTTAAAACATGATTTGGCAGTATTCACATTTGAATCCCAGCACTACACGTCAGTTGTCAAAATACCGGTCTCGGCTTTATTGACAACCATCTTTTGACACTTCTGAAGCTATGCTGCACAAAATGAAAGAAAGCCCCCAAAGCTAAAAACATCCGCCCCAGATATTACAGCGGAGAGTTGTGTCTTTCACTCTGTTCAGATAAAGCTCTTGATTCAATTGAAAGTCTACATGTCTACATGACTATTTGTCTAGCTTTACATAAGGTCGTAAGTTGGTAAAGTTATATTTGGGTGTTTCTGTCATTCTAAAAGCCAAGTGCTCCTTTTACTGTTTATTCGGAAGGTTCTCACCAGAAAAACCAAACAGAGCTAAAAAGTCTATCATTGAGAGTGAGGCTTGACATTTGAACACTGACGAAAGAACCGCAAAACTAAATACTTGAATCGTGTTAAACCAGTGGTAAATTGTCTCGTAAATCGACTCTGCATTACTCTACCCCACTCAACGGCAATCTTAATGGAAAATAATTGAATCCTGTCGACAAATAGAGACATAAAAGATTGGATTTATGGACCCTAGTTGAAAGGCTGCCAGGAAAGCTCATATTATTAATTATCAGCTCATTTACAGGATAGAAGAAAAAGATTATTTGTTCTGATAAACTTAGAATGGCTTCTTTTGATTTGTATCAAATCTTACCTGGCTATATTATGACCATCATGGTATGAGAGAGAGAGAGAGAGAGAGAGAGAGAGAGAGAGCGAGAAAGAGAGAGAGAGAGAAAGAGAGAGAGAGAGAGAGAAAGAAAGAAACAAGAAAAAAGAGAAAGAAAGAAAGAAAGAAAGAAAAAGGAGAGAGAGATACATGTATCAATAACTTGAGTATTTAGCTTTAGTCGTCCTGGACATCTCTGAGAGTACACATATTGCCTTTCAAAACAACCTCACACAATACCAATTAAACATCTTCTGGTCATGAAGAGCAGAACAAAAACTATTGAAAAGTGATTTATCCCCATAGAGCGAAACAACCGGCATTTGTGTTTTACAATTGCTCACAATGTTTAGATGAATATGGAGAGACTGGGTGGAAAGCAGAAAGAAGAAAAAAGTAAACCTGAATTCGCTGGTATACGATGCGAATGTCATGCACACGTAAAAGATCAGTATAATCCAATTTAGTGGAGAGGATCGCCGGAAGAGGGTGTGTTTTATATAAAAACGATTGGATTCTAGAATGTTTTGCGTCTCAACATATCACCATTTATGTCTCGAGAGAGCATGCTGGGATTTATATTTCTTATGTTTTTCATTACCATGGTGACGTTTCAATGTTCGCTTCTCTAGGAAATGACAGGCGGTCTGAAAGAAAACTCTATTTGGCATTCGGAAGGGAAATTGAGTAATTTGGTAGGAGATGGGTTTGCCGCATCATACACAGTAGTTTGTGAGAGGAAGAGGAAAGAGGAAGAGACAGAGAGAGACAGAGAGACAAAGAGAGAGGCAGAAGGGGGGGGCGTAGAGATCTTGGAGGACAATGAAATCAAAACCATAGCTGCAGATGTCAAAATATATTTCGTAGTTCATTTATACGATATTTTGACATTCTCTCTCCGCCTTGATGCCTGTCACTTTGTCCTTTTGTTCTCTCTTTCTCTCCTATATATTTTTGTTATCCATGTTAATGATCCCTGCCTAAAGGCATCTATCTCTCTCTTTCTCTGCCCCCCCCCCCCTCTCTCTCTCTCTATCGCTCTCTATCTCTCTATTTCTGTTTCTTGAAACTTAAGGTAATTTTGCATCATTATGCATTCATTAGTTTTGCAAAGGCTACCAATATCGACCAGGTTCATTGTTATTCTGACGGAAACGGGTTCATTTTTTTTTTTAGATCTTTCTTCGTATTTCAAAAACGTAAAAATGTGAGTAAATCACAAACTTACCTATATACGTTATTTCTTTCACATCAACTTCTTAACTGAATTTAAACACGAATTGCATTATTGTGTGCAACTTTCATCGTTTATATCGTAGCAAATGCTGTTTGAATGTTCCTTATTTCATGCTTTCAAATTTATTCAGAGGAAGAAATTATAAAAGGCCACTCGTTTCTGAACAATATATCATTCATTTTTGTATTGATTTATATATGTCAATGCACTATAACCCGAGGTGTGGGGACAGAGGGTTTCTATTTTTAGTCGAGTCTGTTTGCAGGGTCGTTGGAATTCAAAACCTTAATTACGGCCAATCATGGAGAGGTTTTGATCCGCAGAGAAATCTCTGGACCACTGGTCACCAGACATGAATATTAAAGGTGGCGTTTTGCCCCCATTTCTTGGCTTTAACCTCTCCATTACCCCTATGCCGGCAGTTACAACTTGGGATCCAAAGGTTCAACAGTATTAATACTTCGCATCTCTTCTGCTTTCTGTCTTCTTAATCCATTATACCTATATGTTCAGATATTCATTTATTTTTCGTCTTTACTTGTAAGTGCTACTGTGAGCGACTTTTATCGTGCATTACATGTCAGTGCAATGGAAGAGGTGCGTGTTTCGTCAGTGTTCTTACAAACTCCGTGTCAACTCCGTCGTCTTATAATCAAATACAATAGATTATAGTGAAACTTGCACCGTGAAATATAACGTTTCGGTTTAACTAGATTAGATTGTTCTTAATCAAATTAACAAGGCATGCAATGCAATTCATTCTACTTCATTATTCGCACTTGGCGTATATTATGCTCGCCTCTTTTATGTGCACAAAGTCAATATACATCGAGGATGGGTAAAGGAATTTATTAACCTTTTTTTGTTTAGGGGGGGGGGGGATTACTTGAAAACTATCATATGGTTTTGGCAGCCACCCTTTAAACAGAATATCAAAAGTACTAAAAAGGAAAATCATCAGCTTTCATTCATTAATTGTTTTGGAGAAAACACAAGATATTAACGATTCTAAGCTTTGAAATTTGTGTATTCGTATGTAAACAAGGGTGGGGCAACTTGAGTGATAAAGAGTTAAAGCGTATCTGCCATAGTTTACAGGAGGGATTAGACTGCCCTGCAAGGTCACTGGACAGGTGGTTATCTCATCAACTCAGCTCTCAGTTAACATAAGAAAAAGAGGATCATGAGGGACCAATGGTCACCGATTAGGCATGGTTTGTTATATAGAGGGCGCAAGCAACTACAAGTAGTGCAGTGGGCCTTTAAATGATACATATTTAGCATTTTGCATGTGATTTTCCTTGCTTAGAATGTACCGCATGCATAACAAAAATGACTGTTTGATTGCATCTTGCCGGTACTGACCGGCAAACATGTCACGTCAAGAAAAGTATCGAGTTGGTTGGGCTAAAGGAGCATGTGAAAGGTTGAATAAAGATAATCTACAAGTAGAGAATAAATGGTCCAATTAAATAATTATTTAGTAATTGAAAAGAAGTCGAGCGAGTAATGAATTAGAATATTAATTTAATTCTGCATAATTACATTTCTTCATAAGGGGTTGAGATTTTCATGTCATGAAAACAAAAATTATCAGAAAAGTTATTTGAAGGGAGGGTGACGATCTATGACGATTTGATACAAAGTGTATTATGCAAACAGAGTCATTAGAATAGTTTGCAGGTGAGAACAAAATAGTCAGTGACCCGAAAGGAATCTATGAGTTTGTCTATAAAATGAATTAGATAATAATAAATAAATAAAACGATTTTGGATAGTGTGCAGGTCACAACACGAGTACAAGGTCGACGTATCAATAGGTATTGTTATGCTTTTTCATATAGGCCGTCCATTATTATCGCAGTATATTGATCAAGTAGTGCGAATCCCCCTAGCCTCTTCCGTAACTGTGCAGGGAATAACCTATGGCACTAGTTTCATTACCGAATGAATTGACACCCTCACGAGTTAAATAGCATTTACTATTCAAAATGATATAACACTAGTAGTGCTATTCGGAAATGCCAATTTGTGGCAACGAGGTGTCGCTCCTGTCACGAGAAATTCAGATCGTCCAAACCAATTATTTCATCTATTATTGATCTGTCAACTCCAGTCATGCTAATAAAAGAGCAATTTTGAGAGGCCAATATCAAATTTATCATTCCATAAGGTTCAGTTGGTAAGAACCTGTCACGTATATTCCATCAGATCCAAAATGCCATCAATAATACAATACGTACATACGGTAACATACAATAAATAATTTGAAGGCAACAATGATACGTGAGACCTTTTCAAATGGTGTCGGAGTGTATTCAACAATTTCAACAACGTAATTAGCTTAATAGTTGTTTTAAATATCGGAATCCTATTTTCATACGACAATCCAGTGGGTTTTGTCGGTGTTATCGTTGTTGCTGTTGGTATTGTGTATCTGTAACATTTATTTACCTGACGATCTTGTGCAAGGAGTATACCAATTTGATCAAATCATTATGTAAAGATGACCGGTGTTAGTTCTGACTTCATCCGAAGAGAGTGCTTACATTATGTGATGTCGAAAAACTAAACTCGCCATTAAAGCTCTGCAAATAGGTTAAAGACGAGCATTTACACGGCATTTTGTAACATTTTATTGGTGACAAACAAACAAACAAAACATACGGTGTCAATTAATTATGGAAATATTGTGTGGTCTCTCTTTCCCCACTACTACTACTACTTTGGGCAACTGATGGCAAATCTGTACTTAACCTATTATCTTCTCCGGATATCACGAATGCATAACACACGTCACTAAATGATATTTCATATCTATATTATCAATCTGTCATAGCAAATTTCCCTAAACAGGTATTTCCAAAAAACTGTAAGTAATACAAATTATGATGTTTTCATCGTTTTCGGTCTCTTATTATATCCAACGCCGTGTTGGCTGTCAGACTGTGGTATTACAATCATCAATTTCATATTTGGAAGCACTTAAAAAAATGATATATTCACTTTTCTTAATAGTTATACCATTCCAAGACAAAAGTGATCGTTTCAGAAAGTTCCTGACAAAAAAGAAGAAGCAGATGACCACCCCCATTTGCATTAACATTTATTTTTGTGACTGTGTTCCGTCAACCTTCACACACATGCATGACATCCTACGATACAAAACAGGTCAATAAGCCCCTAAAAAAATGACAGTGAAAATATATGTCAGAGGTCAACGTTTTTATTTAATCTACAAAGTCGCTGAACATTAGACCCAGATAATCATTAACTGGATATTAGTAAATCCTGATATAATGCATCAATTCATACCTAAATTCAATTTTCACGATTACTTATTTGAATCAAGAGAGTAAATAACACGAAAGAAATAATCCATGACTTGTATATTGGCGTAATGATAGACACTTTTTCGTGTAAGTAATTCAAGGATATACGTCAGCTCTCTTCTCCTAAACCCGTAGATTACTGAGTCACGCTCAATTTGCTGTCACAAGACTGCATAACGGAGTCAAGTCAACCTGTTCGACTCAGAAGCATGGCGGAACCATGTAAATGCGAGCCTTTAGTTACCGCGCACTGTGGCCTGGTGATTGTGATTATATATATCCCACCGCTGCCGCGCTCTCAAGAGACATTTAATGGCGTCATATTGATCCTCTACCTATACAGAAAGTGACAGAAAGCAACAAGTGGACTACTTAACGAGATGTGAAGACTTTACTTCCTGTGGTCGGGATAGTTAATGTGGTTAAGAAGATGTAAACTCATTCATAAAAAGGACAAACTTTGTGTTCTTTGCCCTCTAATTCAGTGGTAGCATTAATGGATCCATTCATCAGACCAGTACTTTTGTCAACACTTGTCTTACCTTCTCGAGTGTTTGGTGACGATAACGAAGTACCTTTTCCGCGGCTAGTTAGGCATGTTAGCAAGCAACATACTTACATTAGGAGACAACATGCCGCTAACATGCTTACAGTGCAAATATACACAAGAAGATCGTTTGGCCATAAGATTGCAAATAAATGGCATTACCCTTTGAAAAGACAACACATTAGGACATTAAGTAACATTTAATCCTCAAACAACTCGTGAAGTCAGGTACATCATAGACCGATCAAGAAAACCATGAAATCTATCTTGAGCCTTTTCGCTACACACTTGAACGATAATCTGTCTTGACCAATACATTGTACATTGCCAGTGTCCGCTGTTATAAACAAAAACGGAGTTTCCGAAAGATCTTTCTTTTTGGATACATTTGTCTGCACTGGAGTTCATATTTATGCAGTGATACATGCATCATTTAGTACAACCATTATAGCGCTTTGTTTTGTTTTTGTTTTTCCTGACGGTTAACTGCTATTAATTATATTATCTCGTTTACTCTAATTCACCGTCCTTAGTATTTCAATTGAGAGAAAGAAAAATATTAGAATCAACTATTTACAGAACGACATTAAATTCGTGCTGTGCGATTACGAATTAGGTATCGTTGTTGATTAAGATCGGTAATGAATTAAGTCAGGGCTTATTTGTCCTAGAAATCTCTGAAAATATTTAAATTCCCGCTTGTTTCCGTAGTCTTCTAGTAACCAATCCGCATCCCCTGTACCGGAAAGGGGGGAAATATAATTTTCCAACCATCCGGTTCCTCTTTCCACCGGTAAACTATTTACTGATTAAATATTTGTGGGTCTTGTATACAGAAGGGGGTGTCGTATTCGATGGATTGGCTCATAATCCCTGTTCTCTAGCCTGCTAAACATGTCCAGAAAGCGATGGCTTTAAAACAATGTTTGATTTTCTTTTGAATTATTGGTTTGATTTGATTTATTGGTTCCTGCATCTTATTTTAAATGTTTATCATACATTTTCACGAACATAATATGGGTTGATAAAATATTCCAAGTGTATATAATTTATCAATAGATAATATACGAAATTAAACGAATATATTGAATGCATAATTAAAATACATTAGATGCAGGAGGGCTACAGAATATTAAGCAAAGTAGCTTGACGTGCCCGCAGCCCTCAACTTAGGTACAACAATAGAAACATAAAAATAAAATAGCAGAAGAGTGACTTCCAGAGAAGAAAAGGAAAGGGGAGAGAAGGAGCGTTGGTCTACTGTTAATGCAATAAAGATAATACATGTTGAATTCTTGTTACTCCAAATCGTACAATAGTAGTCATGATCCTTAAAGTAAACTTCTGATACTGATTATCCATTTGCATGTGATCTTTAAAAAATCTTTAGAAGTTATAGTTTTGTATAATGGATAGCGTATCCTCTAGCATATGAGCTGCCATTTTTGTTCATTTTGTTCACTAAAGGTTATTGATGGTATACTTTTAGATAGAAGAGATTATTTCGATAAGACCTTTCATCCTAAGTCAATTTGGTCCATCGTACCAATCTAATGTGAGATCATAGGCACTGCACATTCAAAGAACCCGTAGTGCATCTGATTCCCTAGAAATGACGCATAGACAGCGAAAATTTGATATAAAATGTACCATAAGCAGATAAATGTGTCAATAACAATATACTTTCACAAAGCTCGGCGTAAAAGGGTATGTATTTTGGGCGAAATATATTTATCAGATACCTGGCCATTTTCCTGTGATGTTACTCTTTTTCTTCAGTATTGCTTTAACCAATGAGCTACAGGAGTCGGATGGTTCCTGAACAAAGCCTTTGAGACTAACACAATTTAGCGGTCAACTGGTTAACTTGTTAGCTCTGATAAGTGGAAACACGTAACGTTGTATTTTTTACGACCGGCGGTATATGTCAGGCAATTTATCATCCTAATTTGAAACAGCATTAACCGTGTGTGAATCATTAATCGAAATTGGGCTAAATAGATGTCGCAGTCATAAAAGATGCCGCCGCATACCTTTCCTTTTCATATTAATTCACAATTAGCATACCTACTTATTGTAAAATTTTACATGGTTACTTTGAACACATGTTCGCAACATTTGGTAATACATATAATCGGTGCGGGTTTGCTCTAACGGCTTTTCTTTTGTAACTTGTTGTCATTTCTAAATGAGTAAGGATTATGCCACTCGTTTTTTTTTATCGCAGTATTTGACACAACTGCATGACATATATGTTAATAATAAAAAATAATAAATTACATTTATGAAGCGATTAATACAATGTTTCAAAGCGCTTAACATAACAAGTTATAATGTTAAATAAACATACAGCAATAATATTATATAATTCTAATAATGACATAACAGATAACTATAAAAAAAATACTTTAACAGTACTGCCCTATAAATTACTATTGAAAAAAAAATACATGAAATTTTTGTTTAAAGACTGCAGATGCTTGTTTTGCTCCTCTCTCTCTCTCCCTCTCTCTCCCTCTCTCTTTCTCTCTCTCTCTCTCTCTCTCTCTTCCTCTCTCTCTCTCTTCCTCTCTCTCCCCCTCTCTTTCTCTTTCTCTCTCTCTCCCTCTCTCTCCCTCTCTCTGTATCTCTGTCTCTCTCTTACTCACATTACCTCACTTTCTCGCTTTTTCTATTGTCCCGGCTATCCATCTCTCTCTCTCTCTCTCTTTCTCATCCTCCTCCGGCCATTCTTTCTCGTTCTCCTTCTCTCCACCTCACCTTTTATCTCTGTCTCCCAACTCTTTGTACGACACTCTCTCACTCTCTCTCTTCCTCTCTCTCTCTCTTTATTCCCCTCTCTCTATCAATTTTGGATGTCTTCATTTATGGGCTAACACTCACATCATCTCTTTCCTGATATAAAACAAATCACTCATTTATATAATGTTTAGTATGACGAGACAGTGCCCAACCCGACCCTATAGATGTTCTATAAAAATACAAATCATGATTGATTCTTTCTGACAAAGGGGGTTATAATAGAAATTGATACATGAGTGCTCCGTTGAACACGTCGTTCATTTTGATTACGAATTTCCTTGTTTTCACCCGGATTTCTGACAGAGTAGACGTGAATCAGTCATCACAGGAAAGTAAAAATTAATTATACTTTATCGTGACTCGAATTGATATTGAAACAAATTATGATTTAATGGCACACCTACTCTATTTTCATTAGACCACTACAAGATAACCACATAAGAAAATGGTAAAAAAAACTTCTTTATTACAAAATATAAAGGTAATGTCTGGTTGCTTTTTTATCATGTAATTTTCATTTGTGTGCATTTATGATGCTTGCTTAAATTCGTTTTGTATTTGATTTTTTTTCCGGTTCAATGTAAGCATATGAATGTCTAATAAAGAAATGTAAACGATTTTCAATAGTGATTGAGTTAGAATAATGGAGAAATTCGTTTCTCACACACAAATGAAAATAAAGACAAATAACGGATCATTATTGCTTATAAAACACCTTCTCTTATCATGGTTATTATCAGTTTTTGTGCGGTTAGCAATATTATCTTACTAAATTATTATTATTTCGTTTATAACTTTGAGGAATGGTTCGGGGGTTTTATCAATGTTCACTGTTTATACTCGCATACAACACACACACGTTACATTTAGTTCAGGACTATGTCAATGTAAAACAAACGTTACATCTAGATCAGGACTGTCAATAGAAAACTTAGATCCCGGTTAAGCTTCTAAATTCTAAAGCACTGGATTTAAATATTTATTAGAACATGGTCATTCCTATACAATTCCATGGAAATGATTGCATAACAGCGACAAGAGCCTGGACAATAGTAAATAGCGATGTGCGGTATTTACCTTGGTAAAACGTTTAACCTGCAACTTATCTTAACATTAACTCTAATGCCAACCCTATACCAATCCCACCTTTATTGTTTTTTGTAAAACCAAGCTTTGCATGTTTTATTCTCAAATCATGAAAACTTTATCTTTCGCGTACAAAAATGATCGTGGGACATTTTGCTAGTTTTTACATTAACATGCTTAATTAACTCGTGTTTGCCACTTGATGATTTTCCTGAATTAGGAAAATGTCGAAAAAGACGTCTTACATTTGAAGTTACAGATATATTGCAGGGCTGTCGTAAGTGGATTGCCACAGCCAAGTTCTCCCCGTGTGGATCCGACTTTATTGCCGACACCAGGAATTTAGAAAAAAATACGATTTGGCCGAAACATGGTTCCCTAAGTGTAGAATAATTGTGATTGAGTGGGAGGAACTGTTAATGAGTCTGACTGTGTCATACTGCCCTCGTATATCTTCTTGAAAATTGAAACGAATTCAGAATGATGGAATCATGTTACAGACTAGAGTGAGGGATGATACCGGTCAAGTTGTCTTTTACTCATTAAAGAATATTAATGAAAGCGTGAATCATGATCGGATTGATCATGTTTTCAGCACGTCATTGGGAGTTTCAAATTATTTGTCAAGGGAGGTTAAGTAAGGAATCGACACGGTGTGAAGAAGAATGATATACAATGGTTCACCTGAGGTGCCCGGAAGTCAGAAATGCTCGATCAAACCAGAGGGAATCCTGGGATATGTAATCTAAGATGACGTAACCTGAATCATCTCACCTTATAGGGTAAATGATTTAACGATAGGGTCCCTTTCACTTACTCTTTGATGTTTACCGGAAGATATCGTTCCCCTCCAGTACGGGTCATACTCATTTTCCTCTTCTAAAAATAAAACAAGAGTTGTGTTCTCACTACCAGACATCGTAATGATCATCCCTATCTTCGAAACTCGCTGTCAATGAAACAAAGATTAAGAACAAAGTTTCAACAAGCAACAAAAGACGTTCAGGTCCATATCACATGCCATGTTTGTATTTTTTCTTGTTGTTGTCTGGAACTTCTTTGGAGCTTTTGCTCTAGGTCACTCCTCATGTTATTGATGGTTTGACTGGATCCGTAGCTTTTATCAACAGCATACAAACAAAATAAATAAATAACAACATTAAATGGTTTAATCATTCACTTGCATGGTAAACACAAATTGTATATCAGCTTCACAAGTATTGCATTAGCGAGGGACCAAGCTTTTTTGGCGGTGTGCACTTAACATGAAAATTCCACACCGCCTTCACAAGGAAAAAGCTAAGATTTTAGATAGATATTTGATTATCAACACGACACCCTGTCTAATTCTGTCCTTCCATTTATCGTGTCCTTCTCTCAACGAGTTTAAGCGATGTCGCGAGTTTCGTTCTTACCTTAGGCAACCTTTACCAGAAACCCTCTTAATCACTCAAATTGGAGAAGAGAGAGCCTACCGCCGTATTAACCACCGCGCAACACGGAGTATATTAATTGGTGTCGCTGGAAGAAAGCAACAAGTTTCTTTCGCAGAAATTGCGTTTGGAAGATGGTAGAATCAAAGGGGATGTAGAATGCAACATGGAGACTGTTGTGCAGGGTTGACACGTGATGGGTGTGTCTGTGAAATGATGCTATAAATGCGAAACAGAAAGGTCATTAAGAAATTAGAAGAAGGTTTTACTTTTTGTCAACAATATGGAAATAGGCTGTGCAACAGTAAGCACTTTCATTAATTCGGTATGTTTAATGCTCTCAGTATGTATTAAAACTGGATTTTCAAAACCATTACACAGTAAGAAAAGACGTTGGCATTCGTAAAGGATTTAAGGCTTAGCAAAATATTTGCACATTTTTTAAAAATCATTTTCATTTTATTCTCAATATTTATACCAAAGAATAATTGATATGATATAATGTCACAGTAAAGTTAACTTTGTTAAATGAAATCAAAACAATTTAAAGCAAAATATATTTCAATTATATCTAATTAATTACTCGAAAATTTATTCCAAAAAGAGTAATCAATCTGAACTTGAGAACTAATACAAATGGGCATGATGATATCACTTCGTCTTAGGGGAATGTCAACCCAGTCTAAATAAAATGCAACACCGCGTTGACGATATTTATTTACAAGCATACATCATAGATTATTATAATATTAGTAACTAAAGCTTTTAATATTTATGTTCCTTAGCGCTGAGCCATTATTTTTAGCCGACCTACTCTGATAAATCGCTCTGGCATTCGAATAATTTCATCCTACCAGGTACGCATTTAACACCAACTCGGTTGAAAATGGCAAATTTAGAGTAATGTATTGGCAAAGAACATTAGTGCCCCGGCAGGACTCGAACCGCAAACCATGTGGTCTACAGTCCGTTGACGTATTCAATAGTTCACGATACCTCTACAACTTAACTTGGCCAATCTTGCAGAGACAGTAATCGCCAAACCCAAATGATCATGCCTGTAAAATTCACTGGTCTAACAGTTTATTCTTTAACATTTCATAGCAATTTGTGTTCACAATTAGTTGACATGTTGAGATGTAGACCAAGCTTCACCTCAACTTCAATTGGAACCACCAGTATTTTAATAAGGACATGATTTTGTATAACTGGAATTATTTTATTACTGAATTGTATTACTGGTATTACAAACATATCGATTATAAACTCTTATTTTACTATTAACCATATTTCCACTTCTCTTTCTTTCTTTATTATTTCATTTATTTTCTGTTCCTTCTTTTTTTTCTTGTTTTCTTTGTTTTCTAAATGTGTTTGATCATATCATTTACACTAGTGAATGTCTGTTCAATTTGCCTATTTTATATTTTACTATTTGCATTGTGTTTTACATGTTGCAGTTCTATTTGTACATTCAAGATGCGTCAGCCTTTAGGTGTGACTTGAATTGCTATTGATAAACCTTGTCAATTCAATTTATTTCAATTCGAATTTCGTTCACCTGTGTGTGATTTGTATAAGTTACATATTATGTTGTTTCCCAAGGTAACATGGTGTTCTTTTAACCCGGTGTTTAATAAGAGCATTCGATACCAATTCCACAAATCTGCTGTGTTGAAACTGAGTATCATTTTTTTTAAATTTCATTTGCGTTATTCGGGGCAACGTTTGAGCAAATGTTTCCGACAATTGCAAATGTGCCTGTGGCATGGTGTAATACACACATGTATACATAATCACCTGAATATGATATAGGTACGGCTTTTGCATAATGAAATTGCAAATCCGTGCGGGGAAAGGAATACCAAACCAATACTTAAATTAAAATGAAGGAGAGAAAGGGTGATCTGGTTTAGGGGATGGAAGGCTGTGAGTTTATCAATTGAGTGTTATTTTATCTTAAACAAACAAGGGAATGATACCAGTCACTTCCGAAGGCGTTGGAAAATCAATTTCTCTAAGTAGTTTAAGTTGTATCAAAATACCAGAATGCCTGAATTCTTTGTCACGCAGCAGTTACGTTAACCTGGTTCAACCTGGATTCTTAACCAACACATTTATCAATTAAATGGCGTCTTTAGAACAAGTTGGTATATTGAGGTCAACTTGAAACTAGACCCCTAACAAACATCAGATGATGTTACTAGCAATGTCAAACTCTACTCATCTGACGTGTTAATTAAATTGAATAGCAGTGCTTCTTATCGACACTTCCCACGGAATGAAAGAAATCAAACTTCATTGAACACAAATACAAAAGTTGTATAAACCATAGAAGCATAAAAGAAAAATGATAATAATAGAAAGGATAAATTATTGTTTGTTTTCGAGGGGCTTGGGGGCATCTTTCTCTAAAGATATTAATGAAGCCGTCGATTGGGTAAAGATTGTTTACTTTAAAAAAAAATGTATCAAACATTTAAATATAGGCCTTACAGAGAAGTTGGAAGAAAAACACAATATCAACGATTCTTTTTAAGCTTCTTAAACAATCGATATATGCAGAAATAAATACTGTTCACAATAAATCAACATTGATTTCACTATATATTTATATATATATTCATCAGGTTATAGCATTACATTGGAAGGGCGGTTCTCTTGGCATGTTCCATGCGACATCAATTTACACTGGAATAATATTCCCTTCCTCTTCCTATGAAATGATTGTTACAATAATGTTTATCAGATGTTTCCATGGTGAGCGTGTATTAACAATTTGAGGCTTTTAATAACATTATGTGTTATGTAGTAATCAATTATGAAATTATTCCGATCAAGTGACTTTGGTTGTGTGAACGTGTGTGATCTAGCAGTGCGAACGTCCCTCTAAAGACCAACCTACATACACTGTAAAGGATGTTCGTCTAACTAGTTGTCGGGGTTACTGATATGTCCTCCATTAGGCGGTTGACTATCAAGTTAAAAACCTGTCACTACCGGGCAATTTTACATTGTTATTCCCTTAATAATGGGTGCAAGAAATAAGGACTGGCCATCCGAGCCCGTCCCCTTTTTAACCCCTCAAAGGCGGCACTGACAGGCATTTGGAAATTCAATGCAAACTAATGTTAAAGGGTAATGCGTCTCTTCTTCTTCTTTTCCGCCATTTTGTTATCAAGCCACGCCGATATAGAGTATCGTTAATTCTAGTCTGTAAACTGGTAAACTAGATATCACCCAGGAGTCTTTAACAACATGGCACCTTTACGTTTAAATTAAGTTCTTGCTGTTTTCACTTTGTTCTTAAGTTCGATACAGGACTCTTCAATAATTATGTCATATTTGAAATTTTGATAACCTTTTCCATATAGAAAAATGTAAACAAAATATCTTAGCCTAATAAATCAAAAAGTAACATTACAAACTATATTAGGAGTGAGTTTAACGGATACTGGCAATTCGTGCATTTTTGTATACCAAAATTGCTTTGACTACAGTATTCCAGGGTTTAAATTAGCACAAGTAATTGTCTGGCATTGATTCTATGTTGTTGATTCGTGTAATCCATAGCAAGTTAGTGTCAACTTTAAAGTGATGTTTTATTTATATTTGTTTGGTCTATAATACAGTCTGAAGTATAAATTGTGGAAGAGCAAACTTGCCGAAATTACTGGGAAATTTGAGTTTATTTCCGTGCACTATGCCGTTCAAGAGCAATTTAATGGATTTTTTTTTTTTTTCATTCAAGATTTCCATTTAATAATCATTTTAACTTAAACTATAAAATATTTTGAAAATAATGATAATGTTGTCAATTTGAGGAAGAAAAGTTCATTAATTAAGACCTCTATAAAAAACCTAAATGACTATTGAATTAGGCGAATCAAGAAGAATTTGTCATACACATTTAAACCATTGAATCTTCAAACCCCTGATATAGCATATATTGTAAATATAGTAAGGTTATTTTGTATGATTATGTCAAAATATTCTTTGTTCTTTTTCTATCTCATTCTTCAGGCGAGGCAATACTATGAAGGTACATCCAGGGGAGGCTCAGCAAGGACACTGGAAAGGACAGGAATTCCCTTGACTGATGATTAACAGCGGGTCATTCAGGAACAAATCATATAAAACTCTCTTTTTTTCAAGGTCGATATTGAGAATAGGTAACAAAATTCCACACGACCTTGTGAATATATTCGCGAATGCAAATTGCTAAAAGATTATATTTTTATTCTACTTACGCAACCGACAACATTTTTTTGGTAATATGTAAAATCCTCCATTTCTCCCTGATTTATTTGAAGATTTTTCAGTAGACTGTTATTTAAATTTTTGATTAAATTATATTACATTGTGAATGTATTTTACGTAATTGGAAAACGGTAAGAAAACCACACATACGGGAATCGAAACCAATTTATGTTTTACTATCACATAATTGCAATATGTATAACTAAAGAAGCTTTCGTATGTAAATAGTTATGACGGCTATTTGAATGTATATTTACTGATGAACATTGATAGAAATATATATAATTTGCTTTTGGTGCATCTATTTTTGTTATGAGTATAACTTTATCTCGTGTATTAGTGTTCTTATTAGCTTAAAGGACGGTTAGTTTTAGTATGTCCTCATTTGCTCTATTTCATCGTCTTGTATGCTTGTGTTTGTTTCACTTGATATGTCCTGAAAGAGCACTAGCTCCATGATGAGAAACGTATGTATCTCCATTATAACACATTTAAAGGCTCATAGTATCGGGTTTTCATGGGGAATTTGACACCAATGAGATGCTTACCTAAAACAGATGTTGCCCATCACCATAGAATGGACTTCTCTTTTTACGACCGACAGGTCTTATGTAATGCAATGTGCCCTAGCATTTCGCATAAGGAATTTTCATCAACGAATTTCCCTCATCCCTAACAGGGCATTTTGGAGTATTTTCTAGTGGGACAATTATTTAGCTGCTTCAGAGACCTGTGCCCATAAAGACATATTAATTGGTTATTCAACCAAATCCGGTGTCAGAAAGGTATGATGCAATCCATACGGACACTGACTACCATGTGGCTATAAGGAAAATAAAAAAAATAAGTTCCCCAATGATTATACCGAATACATATTCATGACTATTTCAATACCTCCTTTAATCTTCAATCATTGAAAGAACAATGGTTGCATCGAAGAAGGACATGAAGAGTTTTGCAAAACCTTATTTGAAAGCGGTTAGCAGGGGTGTTAGTCATTTGTGGGTATGAAATATTTGTGGAATGAAAATAATATGTTTAGGCAACCATGACCAAACTATTGGAAAAGTTAATGTGTAGAGGAAATATTCATAATTGATATGCTCAAGATATGGAGTTAAGAATGACCTCCGATTACATTCAGTAATGCTCACGATTCTTTCTAATGTTGCAAATCTTCAGTTAAACCCTATGGAGATTAGGCATACTATAGAAGGTTTGAGCTTTTCACAATCACCGATACAAATTAAAAAACTAACTAATGTTTACGGTACTCAATGTGTTAAAAATAAACGTACAACATGCATACGTACGGATAGAAAGCACCACATGAGCATTTAAGCAAATACTTATGTGGTTTCTGAATACAATTGGATTGAAGATTAGCTATACGCAGTCTAAACATTGGTAACATGATGTAAAACTCATACATTTTGCTCCTATAAATCTTAAAATAAATGTTTCTGCAGGGTGTTAATAGATATTTGGAAGGAAATTAAATGATGTTAGCCTTACCAAGTTTGATAAGAAAAAAAAACTCCTTGGGCAACAATCACTGTATGAACTCATATTTCTTACGAAACTTTCTCTCAAATTTATTGTTGGGTACAAGGAGACATACATTTGACATCATGTTGTTTGATTGTATGTAATTACATTTACGATGTTTGGCTTACAAATCAATCCAATCCAAAATCCGATCCAAAAGATATTTGATATAGCGGATTTGTTCATCTTGATTCTAATCTATATTTAGCAACCAAATACACGAACCAAAAGAGTGCCAACCCCCCCCCCCCCCACCACTGACGTAATCAAAAATAATGTAATCAAATATAAAATCCAGAATTCACCGTCACAGTGATAGTTTTTTTTTTTAATTCTCTCATTCCTCTATTGTCTATTCACTGTATATACCTGGAATAAGAGGATTGAAATGTTTTCCGAATTAAGTACACCATAACAATATTTGGATAGCTTGTTTCATTCCAGAAAGAGTTTAATTCAGTATGGTGATAATAAATATGTTTATTTAAACGACGTTTCCTAAAGATAAGTTTTAAGATGTTTGCTGTATATGGTACAGTTACTAGTCTAGACGACTACTGCAAAATTAAAATTGATTATATATAATTTACATTTTTATTTCAACAAATACTTTTGGATCGAGCTCGTCTTTTAATGACAGATGTGAAAGTATTTTCTAAAGGAAAATTAGATTACTTTCAATAACAAAATGGGAAAAAATGATAACATTTCCTCAGCTATCAATGTTTCGCATTGGGTTTCAAACGCCAAAATTGATTACCCTTACACAATAGAAAGTGTCGACCGCAGTTCTAATCCAAAAGGAGCTAATTCCACATTAATTAAAATCATTCAAATAACAGGGAAAATATAACTGAGAACAATCATGTAATGCAATAACCCTAACATATATACATTTTTTTAAAAAACTTTACAATAGAAGGGGTCAATTCAAAATCTTTGATTGACTCATGAACAATAAAGGTGGATCTAGCACCATTTGGAATGCATCTCATCAATTATCTGTTGATACCTGAAATAGTAATTGTTGCACAATATAAGCAAAAACGAGAATGTGATAAAAGAATAAGCTTACCGATATATAAATGCAAAACATGCCTCTTTTGTCGCCCAGGGAAACCAACCTAATAATTATATTGATTTTTGTTTTGAAGACATGGGCTAGGTAGAGGAATAGTTATGTCCCCAATTTGTCGTATTTGAAGTTTAACAATTTAACAAATCTGTATTATTCTTAATATTGTCTACTTATAACTAACATTAAAGGTGTTGCTCTTAAAGTCATATTAAAAAAAAAGAATTATATAGAAATAATAATCATTCAATCGCTCGTGACCAATTTTGTCTGATTTGGTGCACATTCTAAAACATTGTACTAACTGCATTTTCATAATATTGTTTATTTTACAGTTTTAGATAGAATCAACGGAACTATTTTTGTTTTGTTTTCGAATTACGCATTCCAATAACTTATTGTTACGACAAATATGAAAAGAATGTACGCCGGCTGAGTCCATTGTGTATATGACATTCATGCATTACGGTCCAATACAAGTACTCTTTTAAGCGTAGCTTTGTTGTAATTTAGATTAATTGCAAACCGTCTTTACGTATTGAAAATGCCTTTTTCGATTTATCCTCCACAATGACGAAAAAAGAAGAAAATAAATGAAAAATACTTGTCAGTCAAATGCGTTCATTGTTTAATCGCATTATCGGTGTCAATTTAATTTCCAGAGGTGACCAGTCACCAACCATAAGAAAAAAGAGACGACAGGAAGGTGCCAAATTGATACATGTGGTGAAGGTGGGCGTATATGGAGTAGGTTATGTGTGTAGGTGGGTGCCAAATTGAGTGCGCTTGGTGCAGGTGGGTGATAGATTGAATGTGTATGGTGTAGGTGGGTGGTATATCAAGTGCGTTTGGTGTAGGTTGGTGCCAGATTGAGTGCGCTTGGTGTAGGTGGGTGATAGATTGAATGAGTATGGTGTAGGTGGGTGGTATATTAAGTGCGTTTGGTATAGGTTGGTGCCAGATAGAGTGCGCTTGGTGTAGGTGGGTGGTATATCAAGTGCGTTTGGTATAGGAGGGTGGTAGATTGAGTGTGTATGGTGTAGGAGGGTGGTATATTGGGTGTGTATGGTGTAGGAGGTGGTTTATTGAGTGTGTTTGTTGTAGGTGGGTGGTATATTGAGTGTGTATGGTGTAGGTGGGTGGTATATTGAGTGTGTTTGGTGTAGGAGGGTGGTATATTGAGTGTGTTTGGTGTAGGTGGGTGGTTGATTGAGTGTGTATGGTGTAGGTGGGTGGTAGATTGAGTGTGTATGGTGAAGGTGGGTGGTTGATTGATTGTGTATGGTGTAGGTGGGTGGTAGATTGAGTGTGTATGGTGAAGGTGGGTGGTTGATTGAGTGTGTATGGTGTAGGTGGGTGGTTGATTGAGTGTGTATGGTGAAGGTGGGTGGTAGATTGAGTGTGTATGGTGAAGGTGGGTGGTATATTGAGTGTGTATGGTGAAGGTGGGTGGTTGATTGATTGTGTATGGTGTAGGTGGGTGGTAGATTGAGTGTGTATGGTGTAGGTGGGTGGTATATTGAGTGTGTATGGTGAAGGTGGGTGGTTGATGGAGTGTGTATGGTGTAGGTGGGTGGTAGATTGAGTGTGTATGGTGTAGGTGGGTGGTATATTGAGTGTGTATGGTGTAGGAGGGTGGTAGATTGAGTGTGTTTGGTGTAGGTGGGTGGTTGATTGAGTGTGTATGGTGAAGGTGGGTGGTGGATGGAGTTTGTATGGTGTAGGTGGGTGGTTGATTGAGTGTGTATGGTGTGGGAGGGTGGTTGATTGATTGTGTATGGTGTAGGTGGGTGGTAGATTGAGTGTGTATGATGTATTAAGTCCGGTTGGTGTAGTTGGGTGGTACATTAATTCCTTCTGTAAGCATCATTACTATTCAATTTCCTCAAGTCACTCACCCAAACAAGCAGGTACAGACACCAACCCCCACACACTCTATCTACATTTCACTATCTCTTTCTGTTATAGTTTCTCTCTTCTTTTCTTTTTCTCGTCCCTTCCCTATCTCCGAAACCTCTTATATGTACATAACATGATCGCTACTTGTTTCGGGAAATTAATTCAAAATTTTCGATCCATACAGTGACATAATTACGTAATCCAAATATTATTTATATGGGACATAAAATATGGTATTGAAATTACCCTTGAGTAAGTAATTGCGATTGTGTTCAGCCTCTTTCTCTCTCTCTCTCTTTCTCTATACCCGTCATTTTCAAGTTCCGTCGGTTTGCCTGACTCTATGTCTACATTTGTCTGTTCGTCATTTCTCCCCATTTCCCTTCTCCTAGTTATTTTAGGTACATTGACAAATCAATTAAATCCTCGTACTTTGGCTTAACCAAACAATGAGAAGATCAAGTTGCTAAAAGGTGCTGGTGTTTTCTTACTATGAAAGGTTAAAGTCTATGTCGTTCTACTGGTCTTTGCCAAAATCACAAGGAGAGAACAATAACTATCTCACCTTTTAGATATCGGTGTAATTACCAGGGGCCTAATCGATTTCAACTCGGGATTCTGAAAATGTCAGGTCAATATTGCATTTTTCGTCCAAACATGAAAAGATCGAAGTTGAAATCGATAAAACAATTTAAAAAGATAAAAGCATAACGAGTTTAAAACTTAGAACAATTTAAGATTATATTTTTCTGCCCATTCAGAGTCTTTCACTGTGTTAGCGCACCAATATTTTCAATTTATACAGACAATAAATTGTTATTGGGTTTAGAAACCAAAATATATGAGCACACCGTTCATGTAATAGAAAATTGGACATGATTCGGTTTACGTCAATAACTGCTCAGTAATTGTCGAACTCGGAAATGAGACGAGATTAGATACATCCATTCTGGAGTAATAAACCAATTTTTCCAGCCATCAACAAAATCAAACTCGACAGTGAAGATTGTAGCCGAAGATGATGTTAAGACCTAGAAAGTCATCTGCTGGAAAGGTTAAATCATAATGCAAACAAACGTCCTTCATCGGCGTGCAATCGTTGAACATGGTATGTAAGTTTTTCCATGTGTTTTTAACTTAACAGATGTTAAAGGTAATACAAAGTTTCGGTATGGGGTCATGAATTTGGTTCAAATTAACATATTGGAAGCATATGTGATCCTACAATATTCAGTAACCGTTTTCGCTGTTGAAATCGAGTCTAAAGTGATGAAATTGTAAATAATAAGCTGTTCATGTTGTATAGCTCCCTCTCAAGGTCAAGATACCAATTTAGCTATAAAATAATGTTTCTTGACTAGAATCGACCGATTGGCTATTCCCATTTGGAAATTATAATCCACAACTATATATTCTGAGATTTTCATGGTCTCAGCTACCATTGTTTGGCCGTAGGCGCTATTTGAAATTTATCCAATTTTACCGGGAGCACCGGTAAATCTTTTAATTCAAATTTTCTCGAAAGCAGAAGTGTTTTAGGGGCTAAATTTTATGGTGCTTATAATACATCCACAGGGGCATCCAAATATATACAAATTGTAAAGAATCACTATCCAGCCAATTTTCAAAATTTACCAAAACTGTGTATTACCTTTAAGTACTTGCCATGTGATTACATCATGATAGAACCTCCGTAGAATTCATTTAAACATTATCACAATAATCATGAATTTGAAGTCTGTCATGGAGCTTAACGGTTTCTATGCCATACTCTTACTGAGATCCACTGTAACTTACCAAGATATTTAATCATAATAATCATGAAATTGAATAACCAATTTAAACTACTGTGCTGAAATGACATAAGTGGAGGGCAGTTGACACAACCATCGGTACATGAGTTTTTATAATATTTCCACATAGGTTCAAGTCATTTCATACCCCTATTTGTGTAAATACAACTGTGCCCAATAATTTCTGTTTGCATTGGATTTGTTTTTGTTTTTGCTGAATTGTTTTAATCAGTTAAAGTTTAATGATTTCGGTTTGGTTTGGTATATTTGTCTTTTTATTACAATACAATTTTGGAGTAATGTCGAAATATCTTAATTATATGCAACCTTTATAATGTTGTTTGTTTGTTTTCCTTGGAAAGAACTGTTCGACCCTGCCTTCTCCTGCAAGGGACTCCTGGGTACACCAATGACACTTTCCCCACTCGTAAAACTCGAAAGAAAAGAAACTCGTAGCACAGTTCTTGTCTAGATCACGGAGCGATATTTCTATTTCCAATTTGATCACTTCGCTGAAAACGATAATAAGAAGCCTGTTTTTCGATAAAGATTCTGCCCTAGCTTCAAATCGATATCCCCTTGTAATGAATGCTTGGATGTACTATCTGTAAGAATTCAATTTCTATCCCATGTTTACATGTGACATCAAATCTAATGCTACTGATGCCGAGCTTCTGTTGCAATACATTCGGCCTTGGATACTTGACATTTAACCATTCATTATACGTTGATTTGTGCAAGCTTTGCAATGTGTTCCCTGGGGTTTGTCTGATAATTAAATACACCTTGCTCATAACGATCTTATAAATCAATTCTGACGGCCCATCATGTGAATGTCACTCGTAACGATAAATCGTAGACGTGGGATAAATTTCTATTCAAGATTCATCTTGGACGAGATACATGGTAAATAACGTCAGTAGATGGAGAATAAATGGCATTTCATTTGATATGCCCACGGTCCTTCTAAATAACAATAGTGGCAAGAAACATTATGATTGATACATTTCAAAGTAAACGAATTATTCCTGCTTCTTCTCTCTCTAACCCGATTTGGATTTTCACATCTCTAACGTTTTTGACATCTCCTATCTCATCCGAGTTGTTTTTCAACTAACATCAAAAGTGAGATAACAGCTACAGAGTGTTTATTTTTTTTTGTATGCGACTGAAAATTCGGTTGCGTAGACCTTGAACGACCATTTATTAATTGATGTCACTCTCAAATCTGGTAAATGTCAATGATTACACGTACTTGGCAAATTGAAGGAAAAAAAAAAATAATAATAATACTCAGTTTTTATAAAGCGCCTATTACAATCACTAAGCACTTCCAAACTTGAAGATTATTACCCCGGCTTTAGCTGTGCCGCCATTACGGCGCTCTGGCATTTCAAAGAATTAATTCCTGCCAGGTACCCATTTACATCACCTGGGTTGAGTGTGACAAATGAAGATCAATGTCTTGCCAAAGGACATTAGCTTCGCGGCGGGTCTCGAACCGCGGACCTTGTGATAGACAGTCCGGCGACCTAACCCGACCACAGCACTTCATTAGCTGTCAATAGTGGCAATTTGTTGAAGCTAAGCTAAAAGCTAGGATGTTTATCCCGCAAGCTTATTTGAAGCACTGTACTACATTTCACTAAATTATGTCCCGACCAAAACCGAATCGAACTCAGAGTAGGCATTAAATCAGCATGAGTGCACCTATTTCATTGTTATTACGATCTGTCCCCATATCAGCGATGTTCTAGTCTGCTGTTATTAAACATTCATTACACTAACAAAATGTTAATGTTGAGACATATGCACCCCTGCCACTAAAAATCACCTGATGCAAATTATTCAATGAATCTACATGATTTAATGACGAAAAATAGAGCGCATTAAATAAAGCATTATAGGTCCTTTTTCCCAACTCTTTACAATTATTTACTGAAATGTTATTGATTCTTTCGCAATCATCTGATGATGTGAAGAAAAAGCGATATTTAAAGAAGACAGTTCACGACACTCTCATATCTGTACCTTGTTGCTATGTGACGTCTTAAAAAACCTGATCATCTAGGTAAAACTGGTGCATTGCTCACATCAATAATTGCTGACCATTTGGGCGTGTGACTGGTACCTGAGCAGAAAAACCAATCGAATCAACTCATTTTGATGAATGGATGTGATGGTGAAGTGATCCAACGACCTTCATCAAGCCTTATGCACATCAAAATTGCAGTTTAATATAACAAATGAAAAGCCCAATTCCTACCTGATGTTTAAACCACCTCACAAAATCCACTCTGGCATTATAACGAGCAAACTTACCTGTGAACTCTTCGCAACTTGGGCTAAAACAAGTATGGTTAAAATAGCCAGATTTAGCTTTTCATGTTCCTCTTCCATCCAATTCGGTTCTCTGGTACATTTTCTACTTCAAGTTCAACCTCATTTTTATTTTAAGTCGTTCATTAATCAGCACGGTAACAGACCTTCCCTCTTATCCTATGAAATAAAGAATAGATAGAGTAATATATTTATATATATGAATAAATGAATGATTAAATAGATAAAAGGAAAATGAATAAACAAGTAAATCAATAGATCAATAGATATATAAATATCTATTTAATGCAAACATCAAAGTAAAATTGAAATGCAAATGTATTATCAATATAATTATATGAAATTAATTTTCATTCATATATGTAATATTAAGTTATTTAGTATGCATGATCTATGTTTTATACCACATAGGACTAAGACATGATATATTCTTTGTAATGATCAATGTCATGTTATATTGATAAGGCCAGTTTTTTAGACGTTTAACTCACCAGGTGTGAATGCTGCTCACAATGTGTTGAGATGCCCAGTAAAATGACAGACAAATGACAGGTAGCCACAAGTTCTGTCCTCCTTTCCAATCAGGTCAATACACCCCTAGCTCCATGATAATCCAGACCTACCTCCAGGAAGCGTCTTGTAGATGACGCCAGATCCACTTTTGTTCTCAAGGCGACTCAGCAAAAGATGAAAGCACTTCGTGAAATTTAGATAATAAATAAATAAATTGATAAATACAATTAAAAAATAGGTTACGATAAAGTATTATAATGAGTTAATGGATATAAAATAATGATAATATAAATATAATTATGATAATAATAATGATAATAATGATAAAAATTGTTATGATAGGGATAATCATAATAATAATGATCCTGATAATGAGAATAAATATACAAAATCCAACCATTGCAGGAAGTTGATATGAAATCTTTGACATTGTGTAAAATTTATCATTTTGAACTGTTCTTTAAAACATGTATGTATATTATAAATATATATATACATACATGTTGTAAATTGGAATTTATGTTGTAAATTAAATAGGAATTATGTGGTGCAAAGATGCCCCCCCCCCCTGCTTCTTCAGTCAATGACAAATTGTTTCCCCTCTAGAGGGATTCCCATTGTATTGTTTCCCCTCTATAGAGGGATTCCCATTGTACTGTTTCCCGCCTTTTTTTGGGTATCTCTATTGAACTCTTTGCATGAGTGAGTGCATTTCTTTTGTGTGATTGCTAGCATTGGTGCATGCTATAGCAGGCAGGAGCCATTCTAAGCTATGTTATAGGACTGCAAGCAGTTGTACATTTGGCCTGCTGTAGGAGGAAATGTGATCAGACTTTGTTTAAAGTAAGTTGGATTTTTTAATAATTATGATTGTATTTCATTTAACTTATTGGAATGATGATATATACATGTACATGTACCTATAAGCATTACTAATGAGAGTTTTGATGGTGAAAGTAAGACCAGTATAATTGAATCATGTCTTGCACTGTATTTGCATGGGAAAAATGATGCTTCATTGAAATACTCTTGTCATTTATTTTGTTATAATGATATATGAAGGAATTGCAGTATAATTGTGTTAAATTGAACAAATCATCCTTACAACTTTGATGAGAATAAGCTTCCTTTTATAAGTCATTGATTTTAAGTATTATAAGAAATGCCATTTTATCTTATTTCTAGGTCTGCTGTATTTCTACGAGCTGTGGATATGATACTTGGTAGCATGCATACGGTCGCTATTGTTTAGCGTTTTGGCTAGTATTGGCCGGTGAGTTGAATTTACTATGTTATGTTGCTTTATGATTATATATGTGAATGAATCAATACTATAATTTATTGTACCATATAGTTCACGATATTGGACAGAAGAAGAAAACAATGAGTGTAATGTATTTTGTATAATAGTAAATGGATTGATTGAGATTTAGTTGCATGATATTACAAAACAATGTCAATGAATAAATATTTGTTCTGTTGGTATCAATAATATAACTGTTCAATTTATGTAAGTTCACCACGATTTAAATATTTTGTTCAACTTTGGTTATTGTTACAGAGGCTGTTTAACGACGAGAAACAATAAAGTACAGACTCTACTTCACTGATTCCGGATGCATTATTTTGTCGTCATGATCTCGAACCCTTTCATACATATATCCTTTGCTGTTCCCGTCATCACACTCTTCAAACCACTTTCACGTCTCTGCTCAAAGGCTATACAAACCTGAATTATGTCATCTAGAATAGAACTCACCCGCTACTATTGCATTATGATTTGATTTAAGAGCACGGAGTCGTGTATATTGGTACCAAAAAGATGATCAAATTTCTACCGTCAAGAATCACACATTATACTCCTAATAATCTCATTCTGCATTGTAAATTGGTTGAATACAAATAGTGTAGACATGAGGTGGATCCATGATTATGTAGAGGGGGGGGGGGGGATATCCGTGGGGCAAATCTGATCCGAAAAAATTGAGGCGTATTCATCTTTTACATGTTCTTATGGTAATGCACATTCTTCTTCTTCTTCCAGTATAGTACAGTCCGCCGTTGGCGTATTATCGTACTTTGTGCTTGTCAAGTGCCGAGTGTACAGTGCAAGTAAAAAGGCTCTACAAGAATTCTATGTGCAGCTAAAAAACAGTCTGAAGCTCAACGGAGCTTGATGTAACATTGGGTAACAAAGGGGCACTTATGGCGGTTGTTGAAATGCATATAGCAGGACTGAAATCTGACACCATTGATTTTATGAGTAATAAGACGAATGTTCATTGACAAGGTTTTTGAATTGACAGCATGGACAAAGCTCAACAGTTTTAATTCACCGCTGATAGCTGATAAATCTTGAATCTACAACATATAATATCAATATGATGGTGGGTATGAAAGCAAACGGGCGTATAAACCGAAGACATTTAAACATGATACACATATTAAAATTGGAATTCAATGCCGTCTCACAATTATGATGGATTTGGGTCCTTAAATCTTAAGTTAACCAATCTGTCATCGCATTATCAATTGTCTCAAGTTCGTATTTGATATGTTGTACAATATTACCATCACTATTGTGTTCTCTATCTATATCTCTCTCTCTCTCTATATATATATATATATATATATATTTCTCTCTTGATCCCTTCACTCACCATCTCTCTCTCATAAATCAAAACAAAAACACTTATTTCTTTCCGATGAACAACGGTTGGAATTTCCCAGTATTATGACCACGATTACGGCTTGGGCGGATTTTAGGAGGGCTCTTCTCAAGGTGCCACCCCCCCTACACACAAACATCTTTGCGTCTTACCTACTTATTCGCATGGATTGTAAGAACCTGATGTTTTAATAAAGATAAACTGTATGAGTGGCCAAACAACATTCAATGATTTGCTAAGAAAAATAAGAAGAGCGTTTATTTACTTCCTCTCTACATGAGCAGTGTTTACTCATATATTTTTCTTCTTCCGTTGCCATTGTCGCTCACAAAGATCATGACCTTGTGCACTTTATCATTCAATCAATTTCAACGCAATTGCTGACCGGATCTATCTCTCACCAATGTACTGGTGATCGTGTCAACAGGTACCCAAACAAGCTAAAACGGTTGTCATGGTAACGGCGAATCATGGCGTAGTTATTGGAATCATATTTTATCCGAGACCTTTCTGATTTTCCACCTAGGAGGACAAACGTAACCAACACCTGTAGACGGCCATCACTTCATTATTGAAATTGAATCATGTGCAATAATGCATGGATGCATTTCACTTGTATAGATTGGGATTGATGCAGAATGGGTTCAATATGTCAAACGTGTACAAACATGGTTAAAGGGGTACTTTACAATATTCTACAAAATTGCAACCCTTACAGAGGGGCCATTCCGAAACTTCCCTGAAATGCGAAAACATAAACGATGCAAATAAGGTTATGACAATAATTGTATTTTTTGGTGATTATTTTCTACCGGCCCAATTTTTTTTGAAAGCCAACAAGAAAGTGAGGGTATCGCGCGTCCAGGTGTATTTGAGTTCGAACATTTAAAGGGGTACATTCTGTTCTTTTAGTTTGTACCTAAGATAGGCAAATATGATTTTAAAAGGGGCACGGCCCAAAGAATAATATACGGTTCAACCGAGAACATGCCATAAAAACAAGATAGTGCAAAGTATAACACGTGCTAAAAATTACTCTGGGTTATCATTTAGAGTACTCTTAACATTAACAAAAATGATTACGGCAAACGAATTCCTGAACCTCCCCCCCCCCCCCCCGTCAATGTCTATCATATTAGTCTTCATTTTTGGGAATGAATAACTACTATAACATATTTTGGATCAAAATATATTGTTTTTTTTTACTTGTTGAGAGCTCCTCACGTGACCAGACATATTTCAACTATTTTAAGGTTGCTCTGAAAAAGTTCTATTTGGGAGTAGAAGTACTATTTGGGGCTACTATTTGGGAGTTAATTTTGAATTTAAAAAAAAAAAATTAAATTTTTTTTCTAAATTATTTTTATACATTTTATTGTAATTTTTCGAATTTGTTGATGTTAAAATGTTATTAATTTTTTCAAACTTTTTAATTTTCTTTTTTTTTAAGAAACATTTTTGATGCAGGATATAAAACAAATATACCATGCCTTCTTTTCGAGTAAAGGTTAACACTATGGGCCTCCGTGTCTCCAATAGTACCATTTGATTCGGGGTTGCGCCCCTCTGCAAATAGTACTATTGGAGTCACCTCTTGCGCATAGTTTTAACCAAAACCTCTCAAGAAAGTGAATATTTGTATACTATTATTGGGTGTGAAATATCACCTTTTGTGCGGATAAATGGGTATGTAAGATATTAAAAGATTTGCCACTTTCTGTCAGAAAACGATGATGACGTGAACATGATTAGAGTTATCTTGAAGCAATTATGTGCAGATCGCTAGCCTCAGATGGATATTTCTGGAAAGAATCTTTTCCTACTTTCTCACAACTACACCATGTACACGGGAATGTCCCCGTTCCAATGTTACATTGCTTAATAAACGATATTTGAATTACGTTAACAACAATCTCTAACTGGAAAGCAATATTGGACCCCGAAAATCCACTCTAGACAGAAAGCTGAGGGAATTTCAATATAAAATGTTATATAATTTAATTTATACAAATAAGCATCTTTACACTTTCAAACATGCAGTGAGCAATCTTTGCTCCTTTTGCAATAAACACGAAGAAACCTATGAGCATCTGTTTTTTACCTGTGAAAAGGTAGCAAATATTTGGAAGGACTGCGGAGACCTTTTTGATTTATCAGCGTTAAAAAATCTACATTGGCAAGCAATTCATATCGGGATAAAAAGATCTAATGCGGGAGAAGAACAACTGTTAAATCACATTATTCTTTTAATAAAACATATGATTTTTAAATATAGTTCAACTAAAAATAGACCCCCAATTCCTCAAGAAATTAAAAAAAGAATTATAGAAAATAGGCAAGAAGAAAAGGAATTAGCGGGGGAGAGAGGCACTTTAACACTTCACTTCAAAAAATGGGACAACTTCCATAGTTAAGGACGGCGAGGCAAATACTTCTTTCTCGGACTCAGACATTTTTTTTTTTTTTTTTTTTTTTTTTTTTTTATATATTTTTTTAAAATATATAATTTGGTCTTAAGGAAAAGGAAGAGACAGGATTTCCAACAAATATGTAGATGTGAATGCTCGGGAAGGGAGGGGGGATTTGTTGAGATTTGGAATGAAGGGGGGAGGGGGATATGTCAGTTTGTATGTGTGTCTGAGTATGTGAGCGTGTGTGGTGTGTCTGTCTGTTTGTAGGTAACTCTTTGATTTATAATATTCGTTCAATATAATTCAATGTAAATATTATGTACTGTGTATTAATATCTTAAGTATTTTTGAGAGATGTACAATTTTCTTTATATTTTGATATATGTAAATCAATGAAGCTGTATGTTTGTTTGTTATATATTTTGTATTGAATGAATACAATAAAACAATATTACAAAAAAAAAAAAAAATATGTCATGCGCAGTAAACAATTAACATGCAAAAAGAAATCATGTATTAAAAGGGATTCCTTTTCATGCGAACAGATTTTGGCGTAAATATTCATAACCAAAAGCTAGCCGCTGTTAAAACATGCTCGCATAAAATAGGAACTTTTAGATTTGCACAACGACAACGTGGATTGCTACGATCGACGTCCTTTTAATGTACTGCCTTGAATGGACGTCACACGTATCAGTCCACGCAAATCTAAAAGTCCCTAATAAGGATCGCACGGAACTCGAGTTCGAATTGGGTTCACATTATTCTTTATTGTCTTTATGGTCCATATCCGGTAGCCCATAGAAGGACGGATATATATTTTGATGTTGATTTTATACATTCTAGCTCAACACAAATGATTTCTTTATGGCGATTGGTAAGCTTAAACGTTTCATTGCCCATGTGACACTTTGATAACCTGCTTCAACTAATTTAGGAAATTCAACTCAGAGCAATTTCAATACCCTATTGTATGTCTCATGGAAATTATGTTCGGATTACATAATACGTAATCGAGTGCAAAAAGGGGTGAAAAGAAGTTACATGTATTTCATCGTGTGTACAGAGGATTAAACCTAATTTAATTTCCATTTGAATAAATTTACTATTATATCTGTTTTATTTGTCATAATTTCCGTTGACAATATAATTGGTGTTTAATTTTCTTTCATACAAAAATATACAAGAATATATAATATCAAAAAAAAAATCATAAGCACATACAAGAATATATGCTATAAATGCGTGCATCCTATACAAGAATTAAGTCGGAACCGAACATTCAAGTCCTTTTTCCCATTCTTTCGTAGCTGGACAAAAATGATGATAATCTAGAGAGAATTTCCTCCTAATGATTATCTTTGACTTTTCCACTGATGCGATATTTTCTCGTGGAAAATGGGAGATTAATTCCGCTCAAGAGCAATGTGTTTAGAGGTAGCACCAATTATAACCAAACTATTCTAATTGATTACTGATATCCGATCGAGGCGACTATAGACGTGGGGTTAATTTTAGCCCCGACCTTAAGAGACGAAGTACATTTTTAGCATTTATTAAGAGTGAACTTTAGGACTTGGGGAATATGCCCTTTATTGATAATGAACCAGTGCGTCATTGGGGAGATGGTATCGTGTTCTGTTTGGATTAAAGAGGCTACAGGCTCAAGATATCAATAAACAGTCTAAAGAAGAGAGATGTTTTCCCTTAACTGGAGAGAGAAATAGGAGATTGGTGACACGTTAAGCAATGCGTACTTTCATAGATTAAATGGTGTCCGGTGTATTTATGCTATATGCATAAGGATGGTAATAGGGAGTGCTGGAAAATTGAAATAAAAACAGCGATGTTTATTAAAACAGACTAGCAGACAGAGGACGATTTGTTGAGAAAAACAGAAAAACCCAAAGGACGGATAAATAGAAAGATACAAAGAGAGAGAAATGTACGTGTGGGTGTGTATATGGGAATGAGTGTGGGATTTTATATTATGGGTAATACACACTTATGAAAACATATGCATTGTCAAATTAAAATCGGTTGCTTACTGATCAGAAGTGATCAAAATAACTTTTTGAGTTTTTAGGGAAGAAATTAAAAAGAGAAAAATTGTGTATCAGGTAACAATGATGAATGTATAACTCTTTATTAAGACACAACATATAAACGTGGATGAAACTGTAATCTAATTATTGTTTCAGAATAGTGGGAGAAGACTTTTGTTATTGTGTGACTATGATACGTCAAAATTCAGACTGAAAATGTCACAATTTTATTCAGAAATGCTAAAGCTTTGGCAGGATATGGGAAAATTTAGAAACTCTGAAAGTGAAGTGAATCCAGTCATATTTGATAATAGTATATATTAACGGTTGATTTGATAAAGGCATATGCCATGTAAACCATATAAATCGAGTGAAGCCTGTCGCTCATTTTCAAAGTCTTTGGACTAATGCGAATCAATTGCTTCAGATAAACGATATTGGTCATGCTTTACTATCTACTTAAAAGAATGCAACTCCCCCTATCAATTTTTTTTCTCATAGATTTAAATATGAACTTGAATATTTCCAGGCAGAAACAAATGTTCTGATAATAAAAAAAGGACAAATTATGACTGTTTTGTCACGTGAAGCGTATAAAATACTAGAAAGGGACAGATATAGCAAATTTGACTTTACAAAAAAAAAAAGTTAGTTACAGATGGTGGGGGGTTTTGTTTAGGGTTGGGTAGTAAGGAAGGGGGGGGGGTATATATATATATTTGGTTCATACCAACTGAATACATTAAAGAAGATACAAATGATCGTACATGTATATATAAAAAAGACATTAAGTTAATTGAATTATGTCATTAAGATGAAGAAAACAAAATAAGTTTAAGGAATTATTTGTATTGTTTCGATATTTTTTTTTTTTTTTAATATACAAAAATACGGAAACAAGATGTCTCTGCGTTTCGATGGTTGGCGGAGAAGGTGCAGGGAAACGAGAGCGGAAGAGTGGGAAGGAGAACAAAAGAGGGAGGTGGAAGCCCGGAAAACATAATACGGGAGTGGAGAAAGAAAGAGAGAGAGATATGTGCGTGTGGGTGTGTGTACGCGGGTATATGTGCGAATAGGGGTGTATGAGTGTGTATTTGTATGGTTGTGGGAGCTGAGGTACAAGAGAGAGAGACTGAGGAGGGTGTTAGGGGCGAGAGGAAAACGAGGGAGAGAAAGAGAGAAAGGGGAAGCGTGAAAGACATAAGGCTGGAGGGAGAGAGAGAGAGAGAAACAAAATTAAAAAAGAGAAGGAAAGAAAAAAGGGGGAGAGCGATAGAGTGAGAGAACAAAGCGGAGCAAATATTCGATATTCCAGGAATATTGGTTTAAAAATTTAAATACAATTATTTTGAAGGTTACATTAGCGGCAAGACGTACACGACTATGACATCACCATGATCACGGTGCATCAGCTTTATTCGTAAACCACATCATCATAAATCCAGAAAAGGCCATGTCACGGATATAGAATGAAGCGATGACAATGTGAGTTATCTTTTTCATGTAAACAAAAGGCCCGGAAAAGAAAATGTATCTGTCATAGAGACGATGACAGATGTAAAATGAGAAGAGGAAAGACATGTCAGCGGCGTGTAAATTTAGATCGAACATGACATTGACTAGAAGTAACTTTTCACGTGATGGAAAGGTCAGGGATCGGAGGGGTTCTCAAGTCAAATGTTAAACTCAAACTACGAAATAACAATGTATGTACTCAAATTAAACGTGAAAATACGTTTCTACATGACAAACTTGTCTTTGTTGATACATTCAAACCTATTCCAGTGGCTTCCGCTTCATGAAGGCCAACTGTCTAAGTGACCGTGCATTTTGTGTTGTACAACCTATCTTCAATGGCCACGTTCTCGGTTCCATATAGTGGCCTTCATAGACAGGTTCGACTATAATTATCTTTCTTGGTAGATGATACCATGTAATAGTCAAAATAGCGAAACCCAAACAAAATTGAAGTTTGGGATGCGTCCCCCTCTCCTCCCCCCCCCCCCCTCCCCCTCCCCCCTCCTGCCCCACGGGGCTACGCCTATGCGTCGCGGCTAAGAATAGTCAACCACCAAAGTGCATGTCGACGGTAATGAAGGGAAGAATGTTTGATAAATAAACCACTGACCATAGCAATCCAATATGATAGCTCGGACAGACGACGGGCATTCGACGTCACTTGCGGTTGTACTCACAATTCCATCCTCCTATTGCTACGGCATTATTTTTGTCTGTTATCACAAAATAGGAACGGGAATATTAAAGGCATGTCATTTATAATTTTGAAAGAATATTCATCATAATTATAATGATAACAAAAAAGCATGAAGAAGGCAACAATCACATATAGGAGGAATACTCTTTTGGCAGCAGACACGTTGACAAGCATGGTAAGTGATAAGAATTCATAAAACAGTAATATGAATTGGGGACTCCTTTAACAAGAATATTGACAAACAAAGAAATAAACAAACATGGAAATTATATAAATTGTTGGGGGAGATGAATTAAGAAATAAAGGAAAGAGAAGAGAAGATCAGAGACAGGTAAACAGAGAGGATAACTTAAAGATAGAGTTTAGGAGAGAAGAAATTAAAATAATATGATATAAAAAGAGGAAAGGGAGAAAAAAAGAGAGGAGCAATAAATGATTGAGGGAGAGGGAGAGATATAGAGAAAGGGAGAGAGAAAGAGAGAGAGAAAGCAAGATCAAGGGAGAATGAAAGAGGAAGATGAAGAGAGAGAGAGAGAGAGAGAGAGAGGGAGAGGCAAAATGAAGGAAAGAGCTAGGGACGTGGAGAGCAGACATGAATTTCAAAAGTTGTCTTTATTAACAATATGAACATGATGAATGCATTGCTCTATGCGCAGGGGTTTCTGTGTTAAATGAAATACCGAACCCATTTGCATGAACTCAATATGAGTCGGAAATAATAATTCACCTTTTTTGCAAAGCGCACGTTTTGCTACCTGCTACCAACAAGCAAATCTTAATAATGAAACTAGTCCGGTCTACATATTAAATACTGATACCAAGATACTGCAAGTTGTTATTGGTATTGCAGAACCCGAGGAATTACATCAATTACCTATTGATGTTTCTTGTTCTGTCACGAAGGGCATTGGCCCGTTATGAGAGTACCAAGAGGGTAAGGACGATTTCTTTTCGTGTCGTCTCATTCCCTCTCATATTCTATTTATTTCATCTCTCCCCCTCTTGCAGTTACTTTTATAAAAAATTAAACCCAATCAAATTCATTTGAAAGAAAAATAGGTGCAAGGTATCAATTGTGCAAGTTAACTTAGTGTTGAATGTTACATAATAGCAAGGTTTCCTTGAGACCAATGCTCTCGGGACATGTCGGTATTCAAACACAGAATTGATGCGGCAAGAGTTAACACAAATTCATATCATTGTTGCCTAGAAATTCTATAACCGTCAATTTTTTTTTTTTCCTCTAAGCTGTTCACTGTATAGTAAAAAAAAAAAAAAAAACACTCACTCACTCACGCATACAAACCCATCAAACTTATATATATTTTACTTGCTTAATTTTCTTTTAATTTCTTTTTTTTTAATTAGGACAACTGTAACCTTTTTTTTTAAATTAGGACAACTGTAACCATTTTTGTAAAAATTAGGACAACTGTAACCATTTTTTGTAAAAATTAGGACAACTGTAACCATTTTTTGTAAAAAATAAGGACAACTGTCACCTATTTGTTTATATTTTAATTAGGGTAACTGTCACCCCCTCCCCTCACCTCCTTCACAAAACTCTGGATATGGAAAGTAATTTTTGTTTGTGTTGTGAATATTTAGCACGGATGTTATGTCCATGTTTTTTTGGCTGTTTGTTTGTTGTTTTGTTTTTTCTTTGTTTCTTTCAATTTTTCTTTGGCTTTGTCAATCCCTTCGAATATGGAAAGCATCTAGCGACAAATCATAAAACATTGTATAGAGTGTCTATTTTAAAGTATTTTCTTACATTATCTTGATGATTTATTGGTAATAAAGACAGTAGTCTTGTTTACTGGCGACGTCTGAAAAAAAAATTAATTCAATTATACACATGTACGTCACCTTTTAAAATCGAATACACATGATTGAATGTAAATTATCTCTGGTATCAATCCTCCACGTCTGTCTGGAATAGAGTGAGGTGTCTTCTGTTTTATACATCTGAACTGTATTTTACGGTGACTTCGCTGCATTTTAGACAAATGCATAAGCTATTAAAGTTGTTACAACAAAATATTGATGTATTTCAAATGCGTCATCATTTCGTCAAATATTGGGAAAATTTAATTAAAACATGCAGCAATTTACGAAAAAAGATTAATTCGAACAAAAACCTAATGTACCTTGTTCATATTAATATCCCGTGTTAGGAGCAATTTGTTCATAGTTAAAGTAACAGGAATTCCTAGGTTCAATAGATCATTATTGATTTCTACCAAATGAAAAAGCGCACCGCGCTGAAATTATCAATACAACGTTTCTGCTCCAAAAAAATATATATCTATTTTTGACATCATAACACCTGTGATACACGTCATAACTAAATGAACCCGTGACACTCCCTATGTCACATTATAACAGTCATATACCTGATATAATGCATTTATGTTATCATACTATTTATATATTTCTGACGTCGTTTCCTTGAGTTGACCTTGACCCTGCTTTTAACTCTTATCCTGCCATGAGACTGCTAGCGCGCTATTGTTTGAAAGCCACGTTCATGCTAGCGAGCCACCGCTACGGTGCTTCGTGCGCGCTAGCGCGCAGATGTAATAACAGTTATTGTTCATGCCCATTGCACCGTGCTGAGTGCTTTTGCAGCGCTATTGAAAGTACCATCGCGTGCATCAGATTATCGGCTTTGGATTACGCGTCTTTGTATACAACAGTCAGATTGGATTTTCTCGAGTAATTCAGCGATTTGTTTTTTGTAAAGATTTAAATAACACGCACTTGAACCAACCTTAAAATTAACTTGGCACGCAGGAGATTAGCACTGTGGCACAATAGGAATTAGCACTGTGGCACTGGTTGCATTGTATGGGTGGCAGCTTAAGAGTTAATACCTTAAAGGCAATGTTTAACGATGTTAAATCTGAGATGCACGGCCCTACATGTTATGGTGATATATTGAAACCCTAAAAAAATTGCGCTTCAACATGATCAAAAAGTGCCTCAAAAAAGTAAAAACCTTTGAGTCACCAGTTTTACCACACTCGTTTTCCCCAATAGACTGTAGTGTTATGAAACCCGTTTGGCAAACGCAAAATTTGATTTCGATTTTCAATCATCAATATCTTGATAATCAGACAGGCGATCGGTTTGTAAAAATCATGGGATTCCTGACTGACCTATAGGTTTATAATTATCATTGCAGCATGAGCTAAATCAAGGATCTTTTTAAAGGATATAAGACAAAGTTACCGGATTCCTTTAAGGTAGCATATTTTAAGGACATTTTTTAATTTGTCTATTGGCTTCATTTCTTGTTAAGCGACTACAAATGACTGTTCTTCTAAACCTCCCCGTTGAATATACTCACACGAATCATAGTTTCTTAGACCAGAATGACGAAGCTTTTCTTTTTTTTCTTTACTGTGATCGTCGAGGTCAATGAATCACCGGGGTCAGCATGTAGGAGTGAGTTCTATATTAATGATTTACCTCTTCTCAAAACAATGTAGACATGTTGAATGATTTTAAACCTAAATATGCATCGAGCATACCGCATACATGTTCGATTATAAAATCATTTTAAATGCAGGAGGGCATATTCAAGAGGGAAAAGGGCGTTCGTGGTTTAGTTTCGAGAAACAAACCTTTGTAACCTTTAAGATCAACGGGGCAGCCTCTTTTCTCACCTATCCAGAGTGATCCATTGTGTTGTCATAGGAGTTGTAAAAGAAGCCCGCGGTCTGCCTGATGAAGAATGACCAGAGTAACAGTGATATGACGGTGATAGAATCGCCTATTACAGGGCTATGCATCAAATACTAACCGGGTGTCAAGTCCAGATGATCAAATGGAATGGCTACTAAACCTCGCCGACCGCGTCACCATGTATTTTCTTTAAAGATAAAGTTTAATTCCGATCTTAAGATTACAGTGGAAAATAAACTTACTTAATGCAATGCGGTAATATTGATTATTTATTACATACAAATTATTAATTGCTTTGTTATTTTGCAATCATCGTACTTATAACAAATGAATTAACTCAATCTTGATGAAATTCACACACACTTCGCACAGAGATGAGGATATAAAGACTTGGGGCAAGGTTGTTTGGTCGTACAACTCAGCTATTTCTTGTCATAATTCGAATGTGATGGCACTTGAAGGGCAATTCTTGTAGGGAGACATTTCTATTTTTGACATTAGACAAATTAGAAAGATCGAAAGTTATTGTTCCAATTATCGATCGAATTATAGACCGCTCCGCCGGTCCTCCCGTAAAGTATAAAAGACCTTTGCTTACAATAGTTTTTATCACCTGACGAAGTATCGCAGTAGCATACGAAACGTCGTGATCTTTTAGATTCCTTATTGATCACATTGCGAGACAAACGAATATCACTAGCGATATTATTTTCGATACTATATCCGCAATGAGTAATATATTTAGCATTATCGAAAATTATGTTTGCCATTACAAGTCATGAACTCAACCTTCTCTTTAAAACTAATCTTGAGTTGAGGTTATTTTGTGCTTGAGATGGCTAAAGGAACCCTTTCAATGTTTGTCAAGCAGTAAACATCGCAGATGGGTTGTAAGGATTCGCAAAATATGAACATACTAGAACGAACATTTTGCTAGAAATCTCATATCCTAAAGCAATATTTACACGAGCGAATAATTATCACGTATCACTATGCACGGAGTCATGGATAAATGATTGGCTCGGTTTCCATGTTGGTTTATATATTTTATTATTATTATTATTATTATTTCTTGTGTTTTTTTTGTTCATTTCCTTTTACGTTTTGTTTGTTAATTTCCTTTAACGTTTTTATGTTCGTTCGTTCGTACGTGTCCCCATTATAAATATAGCGCAATAATCAAACCTTTTTTAACAAAAACACTTGCATTATAAATAATGAACTGTACCTCATTTGTATGTTTCATGGAAAAGCAGTATGACTTGCTGACTAATTCCACTAATACCATAAAACTTCTGCATTGATCTGTGTTTATGACTTCGCCTGACGTTGGTAATAATTGTGAAGTTGTTCAATCGTATATTTCTTGGTATAAGTGACTGATGAGGCCAGATTAAATGGCATCAATTCAAGCCACTTACCCTAACTGCTACTATATCATCAATTTGAAAGAAGAGCCTGGCAGTACATAACGAAGCAACCGCAGGGTCATGTTTCATAAAACCTGTTATCAATAACAATTACTAAAGTTTAATAACAGAATTTCCCTCATCCAATCAAATACGAATATTCAATCAATTCAAATGTATTGGTCCGAAAGTGAATTCGTGGCGTTTACATGCATTATTCACAGAAGAAACAAAGCCTGCTTCATATTGATCACGATGCCGTAGACTTTACTAGTTACTTTACTAAATGATAAGTTAAGATTCGGAACTCAAGTTCAAGTTCGTTGCTATTCCGTTATTACAATAAAAAAAATATTTACATGTATGTTATGAGTCCATGAAGACGTGAGATAGACAATTTTTTTTGAAAGATCGTTATAGTATAAGTCCCGAGATATTAATACTATCCTTATCATTATTGTTATTATCATTATTAATGTTATTACACATTATGACTAGATATTACTGCATAGATAAGATATGGCCCCACCACTAACCAACACACATACATTAAGATGATGACAAGGCTTCACACTAGTATGGATATGGATGCGTGCTTGAAATAGATATACAAATATGCTTGCATGATAAAACTTATTAAATACCCTGCAGTTGAAAAGAGAATAGCACCAGCGTAAAACGATAACATGAAGAAAATAGTCAGTGTTCTTTCCCTATCTCAGCCTGTAGTAATTTTGTTCGAGCCTGAGAATACTTCTGGAATCCACAATATCATCTTTACATATATTTGCAAACATCAGCTCTAAATTTATTGTATATTTTTTATAAACTCTAATTTTTTGTTGTGCATTCTTTTTTTGCAGACGACATTTTTTTTCAGAAATGAAAATTGTCAATCGGAAAATGGCGCCAATCATGTGCGCTGTCTGTACAGAACCCTGGATATGTCGGGTAGATTTAGTCACGTGACATGAATGATATATACATATCTCTCCTTAGATCATATCGTGTGATATATTGGCATCTCATCTTGGTCCTGCATCTCAATATATCTTAAGTAAGAAACTCCTCGCATTTCATGAACAGGTTCTTGATATTTTTCCGTTCGTAATATTCTATGTCATAATCTCGATCCATCTCCCCTTCTCTCTCTCTCTCTCTCTCTCTCTCTCTCCCTCTCCCCCTCTCTCTCTCTCTCTCCCTCCCCCCCTCTCTCTCTCTCTCTCTCTTTCTCTCTCTTTCAATATAGTACAATATATATTGTACTAATAACCTTTCGGCACCCTTTGATTGAGTCAGGTGAATTACATAATAATGTACAGTTCAAATATATATGATTACATTAATATACAATTGCAACATTCCTTAACTCATTGAAATTCATTAGAGCAATCATGGAATAATAATGAGATGGAGAAACATCAATTGTAGGGAAGATGGATAAAGACAGATGGAATACGATAGTTAACCACTGAAGCATAAACACTTAGATTATATAGGATACTTACAACAATTATTACGATAAGATAACAAACAGATTTATAATAATTGATATCATCTAACTGTACGGATGTGTTTAGTATCGTGATTATGTAGTTGAATTTCATGTTTAGGTTATTATTCGTATTTGCCAACTGCAGAAATGTAATATAATGTCGCAATAAGAACACCATTCAAACCCACCGTACGTCGCAGAATGCCTAACAATTATAAAAAGAAAATGGCTCTCTTTATTATCAAAATGAAGTTTTGTTCATTTGTCTTGTCTTGAAGAACGAAACAAATAAAGATATCACCTGGCCCCAACAAAATAAAAATAAATATTTGTTCTTGTTCTTTCGTTTATGTTTCTTCTTTAATAATTTTTTCTTTTCTTTCAATGATGTATGGACACGAAACAATATTTATTCTTGTGATACTTAAAGGTAAAGACCAGTATTGGTAACGCCCCAATTTCTAAAAATGAAATGGAAGCTCTCATTACCAATCATGTGAAAGAATATGTTTTGACTAATACATGATGATAAAAAAATTTGCCGGGAAACCGCCTACTAATTCATATATTTGGTAAATTTGTTTCTCTCATGGTCGTGTGAGAGATATAGGGTAGTCCCATATACATCTTTCTGTGTATAGTGCTGGTAACTTTACGAAGAATGGGCCAAATTTCTTATCATTTTGATGATTCCAGAACCTTGCAGATGCTAGATGCTAGATGATCAACCTTTTCTGATCGATTCCACAACGTTTCTTTCACAATGCAATCGCATGATCATTACTGGTCTTTACCTTTAATATTGATATGCATAACCTTAAGCAGCTTTTAAACATCAGCCTTTCCGCTGTTTTGATTTTGTTAGTTTGAATGAAAAATGTTGTTGTTTATTAGTTAAAAATACTTTTTAAATCGATTAAAAGTGGCCGATGACATTTTGTTTTATGATACCCACGCGAATAACTCAATCAATACCATCGAAAAGAAATATAAATCTATAGGTCCAAAATACAACTTCATCTGATAATGTCACGATCCACATATAGCATTTAGTGGAGATCTCTGACGGCTGTGAATGCTGCAGATATAGTCACACGCCTCGGCTGGTTCGTCCAGCCGGAGTGGCGGCAGTGCAAGGAGTCGTGCACCTATCTGTTTATTCACCTGAGATAGAGAGAGAGAGAGAGAGAGAGATAGAGAGGATGAGAGAGAGAGAGGGAGAGAGAGATAGAGAGGATGAGAGAGAGAGAGAGAGAGCATGTCACCATCAGCTGGAGGGGGTACACGACCAAGAGATTTGTAGCACCTAATTGGCTATCAACGCTATGACACCTTCATACGCCCTTAACCTTAACAGGGAGGACGTGTACAGACAAACTATTATATCATTAGCTAGAGCGCTTTCTTTGAAACATTAGATTATAACACGAATTAACAACCTACCCTGCCCCCATGTATCCTGTTTACTTCCTTTAAAAAAGTGCATTCATACACTCTAAAACTAAAAAAGTTAAATCACCATTTAAAGACAACAAAGACATAACCACTTGTCCAAAATGTCACAAGTACACTTTTAACCTGTTATAGATTTAATATTTATAGTGTTGGGTCCAACATATGCAACGTGTCAATCTACCATTTTGAAAAAGTGGTCATTTCTTGATCCTTTTAAATGCTGATTGAACTTTTTGTTGTTGGAGTGTATAGTCCCCCTTAGATATCACTTTCATATAATCGCAAATTTATTTCAAATATTATTAAACACAAACGTTATCATGGTTATACTTATGTCGAGTGCAAGATCATTATAACTTATGACATCCCTGCCGCCTCCTTTCTATGACAAATATAAAAAATAAACTATAGAAAAAGAAGTTGCACGTCGATGGCGTCAATAAAACGAAACCTAACCGTACGCCAAATACTCCTTTATTAACATTGTTTATTGAAAGTGAGCATGGCACTCCTAGTTTTTCCCCTCTCATTTGTATTCATATTTTATTATATAAAGTATACGGTTATATCATGAATAAATGTCATAATGTATTTTGTTTTCGGATTGCCATCTCTCTCTCTCTCTCTCTCTCTCTCTCACCTTCTCTCTCTCTCACCCTCTCTCTCTTCATTCCTCTGTCTCGCTCTTCATTTTCTGTATACAGTCTTTCTATTATTTTCCCTCTTTGTTTGATTTCATTTATAGTTTTGTATTATTTGTTACCGTATTTAAACATAACTATATGGGGCAACTAGACTTCTGAAATATATTTCACCATCAAAATGTAATAATAGCATTTGATGAAATTTCACCTGTCATTGTAAATCGTTTTATTTCTGGAAGATCCTCTTAAAATCACGTGATATCAAGATTAAATCATCTGATCGGATATTCTTGAAAGAAAACAATTAGAGTTGCTCATCATCGAGCATTAGATTGGTATAAAGAGCTGGCATTGTGGACAAGATATTGATACTGTCAGTTGAAATGAAAGAATGCACTTGGCGCATTTAGAGGAACAAATCAGGAAATGGTTTTTTTGAACAACTTTGACAATTTCTTCACATATATTCTTTTGATGGAAATTTCATGAATAATTCCTGAAGTCAACATATGATTTCCTAAAAAGTATTGCACTGCTAAATACATTAGAGGACTGTGGATACAATGTTGCCTTAATGTCTGACAGGCAGACCATATTTTGATATATTGTCTTGATTTTGGTCAGTTTAGAAATGATATTAAATTTGATTCAAACCCAGTATTATTTGCTTCCTCGAATAAATATCGATGGCTACACGTGTAAACTGAGAATTATATTCTGAAATGTGAATCCATAACATAAATATTTGCTAACAAAATAAGCTTAAATTCTCGCAAACAAAAGTATGGAATTGTGTGATGATGTATTTTTAAAATGTTTTTGCCCATTACAAATTCAATGATATTTGCAATTTTTTTGTGGGGATAATAATATGATCCTTCCTTTCGCATGGTTGCAGCCAAGGGCAGGCAGACAGATAATAATAAACGATAGAAGCATGCCGTTCGTGAATTCGATTGTTCGTCAAAACCCTCATGGGAATATTGATATTCAATTTCACGATCTGAATTGCTAAACAAAATTGAATATTACATAAGGCAATATACTTATCACAGAAGCAGTATTGGGAATTACGATGGTGGTATATTTTTCATTTACTTCCCGAAGACAGGCATTAAAGCTGTCTTTCGAAATAGAAGCGATGATTTGGATCGAAACGAGATTTTCCCAAACATTTGGTAGAGCAACGTTGAATATGGAATATATAGATAATATATAACATCTTCTCTATAAAGCAGCTAAGCATATAATTGTTATCATATAATTATTATCATACAATAATTAGAAAATTATGTTTCGGTTTCCACCAGATCTAAAGGATCCGTTAAAACATTGCATTAACAAGATTCTTCTATCTCAACACCTCAGGACAGTGGCGGATCCAGGGGGGGGGGGAGGGCCCGGGGGGCCCGGCCCCCCCCCCCTTGAGAAAAAAATCATGTAAAATCACGCGATTTTTACCTTTTTTGGGGGGTTGGGCCCCCCCCCCCCCCCCCCCTGGCGCTCAACCCCCCCCCCCCCCACTGAGCGACTTTTCGGCTGGTTGAGTCGTTGCGATTTTTTTTTGGACTCCAAAAAAAAAGAAAAAAAGTGCCGCTTACCCCCCCCCCCCCCCCCCCCCCCCCCCCCCCCCCCCCCCCCCACTGAGCGACTTTTCGGCCGGCGCGATTTTCAAATTTTCGGGAGCAAAAAAAAAAAAAAGTTGGGCCCCCTCCCCTAAGAAATCCTGGATCCGCGCCTGCCTCAGGAGTATGCTAAAGAAATATTAGGACGCAAAGTGACACTGTGTAGAGTACAAAGTAGGATCAGGACCATTATATAAATGTATAAAAATGGTTGTCGAGATCCATCCTTTTTCAATTATTGAAAAATGCACATGTTTGTATTTTTATATTCATATATTCCTTTTTAACTTCTGTATCTAGGTTTTATGGCGGAAGTATAACCAAACCAAACCAAGCCCAATACTCGCTGAGTAGATATGATGACTGGACCAAATCTGCCGGTGAGACTATCTTCTCCATCACACCGGAAGGTGGTGACTGGACTGAACCTACTAATGGGACAATTTTTACCACCTCTTTGGAATGTGGTGACCGGACCAGGAGCGCCACTCTGATTGTATTACACCGGAATGTGGTGACTAAATTGAACCTGCTGATGGGACAGTATTTACCAACTCATCTGAAAGTGGTGACTAGATCAAATTTGCCGATGAGACAGTATTCCATTATGTTGGAGTGGGCCAAATCAGCCGAAGGGACATTAGTATCCATCACACTGGTTGCGTCATGGAAGTGTATGAGTCAGATGTCAATCACAGAGTATGGTGATATGAATTCATCATAACCACTGGCAATCAAGTCAACTTCTCATGGTCATCTTAATTATACACATTACAGGGCCCGGAAGGAATCGGGTATAATAATACCATCTGCCCAAGGGTGAATATAATAATGCAACGACCTGGCCCTTCAACATGATTGCTTTGTTTTCGCCTGTCATTCCATTCCAATTAATTAGCTGAATCAGACGTTAATGCAGACAAATTAACGTTTATGATAGGACTTATACATTACACTGCAGGCTATGAAGGTGTTGACATCATGTATCCGGCATAAGATTATTTTCATCCCTCATGTAGTTGATGTTCTTAATGTTTTGCATACGTAGACTGCCCCTGCATCTGTCCATCAAGTCGAATGAATTTAATATAAGGCGAGAATAAAGACGGAAACAGCAAAATATCATTTATTTCTTTACTCAATTATTAGTTTCACATAAAGTTCTTGTCGCAATATTTTTAAAGCGAAACTCATAATGTTTAAAATATCATTCGTTTTAATATAGTTTTCCTCTATAATCAATATATCTCAACTATTAAAGTTCACATCGTCTGGTTTAGTTTTTGTTCACGTGTTGACATTTCAGATTCAATTCCTTGTTTTGAATGATTCCTTAGCCTTTACATCACTTAGTTAATTTCAGCATATTGATGCATCCACGACATTTCTTTTATTACAAATCCCCCCCCCCCCTCAAAAAAAAAAAAAAAAAAAAATTCTCGCTCTTCGTCTAAAAGATAACATTATCATTTTTCCTCTGTTTTAACGCCTGCCAGTGATCACATATCGACAATACCGACAATAATTTCCTTTTCTCTAGACATGTATTGGAACCCATGGAACTCAGTGCTAGCATAAACAGTGGTGCATATCATCAATGTCGATCTCAGTTATTTCCCTTTGTTAGATTTCATATCTTCTTGTTTTTATAAGGGGGAGCCAATGTAAATTTGAACACGGAAATCTTTTCTCCTGACGTGACTATACATGAATCAACCGATCGTTAAATACGACAATAACTATTTACTATGATAATTTCGCTCACAGACCTCAATGTTAAATATGTGCCTAGCTCTTTATCCTTCTTCACAACATATATCACGTTTCGACATCTGTTTAAAATGAAATCGTACCAGCTTCCTAAATATGCTATTATACCAACGACAATTAAATGTCACGTGACAGAATGCATTATGGGTAAAACTATGACACGATTCACCAGGGGTCAGGTTTAGTTCAACGTGACGTCATATCAGCACTTTTGCAATCGCTAGCAGGTGTGGTGCAAGAAGCAGGCACGGATCCAGTGACTTTTTTCTGTTTTTTTTTTGCCCTCGAAAATTTGAAAAATTGCACCCCCCCCCCCCCATTGAGCGCCAGGGGGGGGGGGGCATCTCCAAAAAAAGTCGGAGCAATCATCCGAGCTAATTGTATTTGGGTTTTCGACTGAGGCTTGTTGTCCTTTTTGACTCAATTAGTCAATGAATTCAGGTTCAAATTTCAGTCGTTGATGTGAAACCTCGTGAATGATAATTGAGATGGATGTAGAGTAGAATAGGAGGGACAAGGTGAACTATGTGGAAATAGGAGGGTATTTTGTTATATAGTGACTCTATCGACCCCCTACCCCCCCCCCCCCCCATACACGCGTCATTAATTGCACAGATTTTTGACCATTATCTAGCCCTCAACGAACAAACACAAATAGATTGATTAATGAAAATGATCAATGAATGACAAAATAATGAATACTGAATATAATCGAGCGTGGGCTGATTATTTTATATCGCAATTGAGAAGTTGAAAGGGTACTTTGTATTGACCCCAAACCTTTTGCTTTTATACTAATGTCAGAAATAAATAATATCAACCTCATATTATCAATATAAATAGACATAATTGATCATGAATATAATAATGACGTTCAAGGCCATCTGACAACTAAGCTAGGTCTATGGTGATACCAAGGGTAAATTGGGGAAAAGTTATATTAGATAAAGAGGGAGGGGTGAGAGAAAGAAAGAGAGAGAGAGAGAGAGAGATACATAGAAAAGGACACAGAGAGAAAGACAGGGAGAAAGACAGAAAGACGAACATAGAAAGACATAGAGAGAAATAGAGATAGAGGAAGACATAGAAAACTACACAGAGAGAAAGAAGACGGATAGGTAGAGAAAGAGAGAGAGAGAGAGAGAGAGAGAGAGAGAGAGAGATAAAGAGAGAGAGAGAGAGAGAGAAGAAACATAAAGATAGACGGATAGATAAAAACAGAGAGAAAGATAGAAAGACGGAAAGAGAGATTGAGAAAAAAAAGAAAAAGGAAGAAAAGGAGAAAGACACAGAGAGAAAGACAGAAAGCAGAAAGACGGATATATAATATAGAGAGAGAGAGAGAGAGAGAGAGAGGGGGAGGGGAGGGCGTAGTAAACATGTGGGTTATAGACAGACAGATATAAATACGAAAATGGGGAGGTAAAAAAAAAAAGAATTGGCCATGACCAAAGGATAACAATATTATTGTGCATCGTAAGGATTTTAATTATGTCAATCGTTACCACGACAACGCAATTAAAGTTCACAATCATACGTGCTTCATTTTCTACCAGCAACATCTCCCTTGGACCTTCCCTTGCAAAGAGATATCAACAACAACAGTAACCGTAGCAATTGTGCTTTGCTGGATATTATTAACACAAAGAAGTTGGCTGATTTCTAGATTCATTCATTCATCTTTCGTCTCCTATCTTATGTTTCCTGTAATGATATATATAGCGACACATACCGCCATCGACTGTAAGTGTTAGTATCGGTAGTGATGATGTGCTAATATTGTTAAACCATGTTAACAAATTCCTTTGGGTATACATTGAAACATTGTGGTGAGAATTCTACAAAACCTGCAATATTAGGATGGTTACATGACTGTATGTTAATGTTTCCATTGCTATTCTTTATTTTATATATACTTTGGTTGCTTTCTTTGCGTTACTGCACTGTCGCTCATTGACAACATTTGTATGAACAAAACAATAAGAACCAGTTGAGCAAAGAATTGCAGAATTACGTATTTCTGATGTTTGACAGACCTATCGACACCGGTATAGATTAATTTTACACAGTTACTTTGATGTTATTGTCGATTTGATTTCATTGTTCATTGCATTCATCTTTTTCAGCCTGAACTTTATTTTTAAAGGAACATGTAGCCTGAACTCATTGTACCCTCCTAACGATTAACAAAATGAAGAGGTGCCGTGGTATACCGTTACTTCGTGACCATAGGGACGAATTATGAGATCACAATTTTCAGGTGTTAAAGGGCCACTCTAATAATGGGCGGAGATTCCGAAGATGACAAAGATTTGTCTTTGAAATCATCAATGATTCTGGAATCTAGCTTTAAAAATGACGACTCAGAACGCGCAGAAATAAGCCCAGTTTCGGTGATGACGCATTTGACGTCACTGCAGGCGCCTCTCCGGTGAAAAGGAGTGTGATTTAGGCATCAAAATGTCTTTTAAAAGGCAAACTATGATATTAATTGGGGAAATAAAGACATTTTTACGAAATATAATATGCACTTGAATTGATAATCCCATTACGTTTCCGGCAATTTCGTCATTCCTAATTATGAAATTATGTTTCTGTATTTGTGTAAGTGTTTTATTTGGAACTCTTATTTTGTTTTGACTAACTGTAATCATACTTTTTTTCCTCTTAATTATTATCCCCCTCAACATATCCCCACCCAATTTTTGACTCTCAGGGTTTTCTATCACTGTCTCGCCATTTCTCTGGAATCTCGACTTCCGTGTGTGTTTCTCTCCCCCCCCCCTCTCTCTCTCTCTCTCTCTCTCTCTCTTTCGCTGTCTCCTCCCTCTGTCTCTATCCTTCTCTCTCCCATCCTTCTCCCTGTCTCACTCTATTTTCTCTCCTTCTCTATCGCTCCCCCTCCCTTTTTACTTTTCCGTATTCCCAACCCCTTCTCACTATTTCTCTTTCTCTCTCCCTCTCCCCCTCCCCCGTCTCTCGATCCCCCCCCCCCCCCCCTCTCTCTCCCTCTCTCTCTCTCTCTCTCCCTCTCTCTCTCTCTCTCTCTCTCTCTCTCTCTCTCGCTCTCTCTTCATTTCACTTAAGTCTGATCACCCACCCAATAGATCATCGATGACTGCGTGTAGTATGACGTCAAATGGGGGCGCTAGCGTCTAGGATTCTACGTGCAGCATTCATCATTTGTAAAAATGACCCGTACTACATCTTTCTGAATATTTGATGGCGCACACCACCAATGATGCATTGTCCATAGTATAGACGAGAAAGATAAATGGCCACGATATATTTAAAAGTGACCTTTTCATTTCTATTCTGACCTACTAGCTACCACCAGTGACTGTAGTCACAGTTATTATTAATCTTATATGTTTACTTCAGCTAAAAATACGGAGATAATCATATGAAATTGAAATTTCGACTTCACGGGTTTTTTGGGAAGAAGACAAAAATTGTAGTCCTTCTCGAATTCTAGATCACTTCTTTGAAATTCATCGTTACGTAACCTCATTATTTCAACAGAATATTTGTATTACGATAAACAATGAACGAGGGAACGAGAAGAAAATAGCAAAAGCACAAAATCGGCGGTATGGTTCTTTGATATAAGTGGTAGGGTATGAATGATGACAATTAATAAACAACCTTTTTTTAGAGGTTGGTACCGCATCTTTACAGTGTTATTTGTTATCAAAGGATTGACACGGGATATTAGAAAATTAAAAGACTGACTTGTTGGTGCAAAGTTTGTGATATCATAATCAAAGATAAGTTTAGTTCTGGTCATGCGATTGCATTATTGTTGCTTTTTCGCATGCAGCAGCAAAATTATGGAATAAGCTTCCCTCATCACTTCGCTGTATTGCAACATACTCCACCTTTAAAACTCGTCTTAAGACTTACCTATTCCATCTGTAACCCAGTATTTCCTTAAGTTGTATAAGTTTATTTTACTAAATCCATAATTGATATGTTGTTTGTATATACATCTGAAATTAATTAGTTATCACCCTTTAGTCTCATTGGCTGCCCGTGTGGGGCCTGTTGGCCTCAGATGCTAGAGCTCGTGTGAATAATGTGCTGACTGGGCTAGTCCCTTAAATTGTCAGTGAACGGAGCAGCTGGAGGGCACCGGGCCCCATCGGGCAGAGCTGAGGATTGAAATGGGTTATACAAATATTGCAAAATGATTTACTTTACTTGTATCAAGAGAACTGTTGCTGAGCTAGCGCCATGAGCTTCCCTGGATGGTGTGTGCGCTCTATAAGTTTACACTATTATTTTTAAGATACAAATATTTGAAAGCGATTGGGAAAGGCTAATCATGTAGCAGATAATTACTGGTGTATACTGTGAAGTTTTGGAATCATCAAAGTCACACACACTGTACACAGAAATGCGTATATCATGGGACTACGCAAATATGGGCTTGATAGTGTGGTCCACGGGGTCTAGTTTTCGCTTGTCATATTTAGAGGGCTTTTAAGAGCCATTATATCTAGGCGAATTTTTTCCTATGATACTCTTCCAAACTTACATTAAAAAAAAGGAAATATCACAAATAATTTTCCCCTTTTCCAGAACCTAACCCTTACTTTTTAAAGTGTCGATCAAACAGCTTATTTTGAAGTATCATGTATGATTTAAGTCTACGATATTAATGAAAGGCCTACGGATTACGTAGAGTCTCCCACTGTTAGGTTTAGGGGTTTTGGATTAAGTACTGTTTGGTTTAAGTCTAGTCCTATTTTAGGACAGATTTAGATAACCGAAATCCGATTAAACATGACATGTGCAGGGAAACGCGTCAATCGTATGGTTCATTAAATTGTATAATACATTCTGACCTTGTTGTAAATTAAAACTACATAATCCGCAATCTACTTTTGTCATAAAAATAGATGTATACAACAAATATGTATATATTTATATATTTTTTATCATTCTGTTATTACGGGAATACTATAATAAAATCATCTTGGAATATCTGATTGTGCCATTTTAGTGTACGACTCGGTGTGTAAAATATATTGCATAACAATCATGTCCTGAATTTGAACATAATAGGGCCATTATCATGCCATGGTTTCATTGCCATAATTTTTTTTTTTTTTATTTTTTTTCTAGTCGCACAATATTTTGATGTCTTTCCAGTCAGCCTTCCACTGCCCCTGCACAAAAATAGATTTTTTTTTTGATAATCCGATTATTTCCTTAAAACTAATCTTAATCCAGGAACAAACGAATGAAACACCTGTCTCGATCCCATACCGATTGTCAAATGGCGAGGAGTCCAAGGGGGAACGTGCCCCTGATTTATGCCAGAGAAGAAGCCCTACAGGAAGAAAAAAAAACAACAACAACGAGAACAACAAATCAGGCTCAACACTTACTCTGCAACTAAGCGTCACCACGCCAATTTCTTTTACGAATGGACTTTATCGTCTCCTGACCACCCCACAGCCCCTTTATCCATCCTCTCCGCTACCTCTACCCCACCCCCTCTACCCCTACCCTGCCCTGCACACCCTCTTCTTCTTACATCAGGTGTATATAAAACCGGTTATTTCATATCATGCTTACAATTTTCTCAGTGAGCTTGTTCTTCGGTGACTTTTCGAGAAAAGGGAAAGCAAAATGTTGTTGAGCTCTCTGTTTTTGGCTGCTTTGGTTTCATTAAACCTGATAGGAGGTAAAAACTATTTGTTATATTTAGTTCACGCTGTTAGTTTGTACTTTAAAGTGATGGGTATATAATTGCTAAACATGTGGTCTAGGTCTATGTTATAAATAATGTACCCGACAACTTGAATACAGTTATATATGCCCAACTCCAGGGGAGTTTTCACAAAGAGTAAGATCGACTTTAAGTTGGACTTAACTATCACAGGCTGTTCATGTCACTGTTTGCTCTCACCATTATGATCATTAGATAATATTTTTTCCTTCAATTATGAATTATCAAAAAATGTAAAATTATGTAGATTTTTGACCATGATGTGTGCGTCCCTTGAGACCAATGCCAGTAAATGGTTAGAGCAAACGGTGGCATGAACGGCCTGCCATAGTTAAGTCCAACTTAAAGTCGATATTTGTGAAACACCCCCCCCCCCCCGTCCAATTAATGGTAAAGGATGATTGTGATTATTTCCAGTTTATTATTGATAGATTATTGTATCGATGATTTGATTTGATTTTTCTTTACTGCGAAGAAAGCATCCAGGTTGCTGTATGTATTAGCCAATGATAACATCAATATTGCAAAGTATATTTCTAATTTTATTTCTATTAGAAAAAATACAATGTACAATACTTGGACCTTTTTATTCATATGAGCACAACATTTTGTTTTCTTTCTAAATGCACATTGGGCCAATAAATGAATGAAAACAAAAATGAAATATACAAGAAGGAATGAGTTGACTATCAAAAGCACTGATGCGATTAACGTACATTCTTTTGGCCAAATGTTGTCGAACATGCTGACAAAATAAGTTCAAAATTGTAGATACAAATCTTTAACATTGGTTAGTTTTTGTTGGTTCTCTCTGCCTCAAGATGGCGTCGCTGACTCTGTAACCTATGGCGACCTTGGGACCTTTGAGTACGGGAATGGCGCGCCGAGCTGCCATCACTTCAGACCAGAAAGTCCTGAAGCCATCGTGATAAGATTCTGGCTTTACACCAATAACAACAGGAATTCAGGCCAACAGCTAGACCGCTCTTCATCCTCGTCGATCACCAGATCGTACTTCTCAGCCGGTCGAGATACGAAGTTTATCATCCATGGGTATACAGACGAGTACACGTCTGGTTGGGCTATGGATATGAAGGACGCCCTCTTGACTGAGGTAGGGACAGTTATAAGAAAACTAACAATTTAACCAATCGGGATTCAGACTCAGAAGCACAGATATGAACCCTTATTTCATTTAGCACTACGACAAATTGTATTTCTTCATGTATGACGCCAACTTTTCATAGGTTTATCGTGTTTTTGATTATTATTTAGTGGTAAAAAGTCTGCTTGGGATTGGACAATGCACAAATAAATGTAAACTAGTTATCATATACATGTACATGAAAATTCCTAAATATATCTTCTATTTAGTTTATTATGTTGTTACGTATACAATTTGTGTAAAAGTATTTTAAAATACAGTCCTCGAGGTGCGATAAATATATTTGAATATATAAACCACAATTATTATATTTTACTTTTTTCTCCATTAAAAAAAAAATCATCAGTCAAACACTCGTGAACCGTTTTCCTTGAAACATGTTGAAACCATGCTATGCGGGTTTTGGGTTTTATATCCGTCATTTACAAATCGACAACCCTATGATTATGTGTTTGTTTCCATGGCTACCGTCCATTAGAATACCAATGTGATCATGGTCGACTGGAAGGAGGGAGCTGGGCGTCTCAACTACGCTCAGAGCAGGGCTAACACACGTGTGGTAGGAAGAGAGCTTGGGAAGCTCATCGAGAAACTCAAGTCGTCGACAGGTGCATCGTATGGTAGCATGCATATCATCGGGCACAGTCTGGGAGCTCATACCAGCGGGTATGCTGGCGAGGCAAGGTCGGGCGTAGGCAGAATCTCAGGTGGGTATTCACATTTTCTCAAGATTCATATATATATGGTAATGGTTAGAGTAGGAAAGAAGGAATGGGCAGAGCGTGGTATCCAGAAAAATGATTTAAAGAAAATGACTGGCAGATTCAGAATTTGTTTCTGTAGGCATAGGTTTTATGTTAATAATTAATAAGCTCCACAGCTTGGACAGCCTACCGACAATTCAGGAACCAAGTTGCCAAAAATGTGCACAGAGCACGTTGTGAGTACGTCAACAACATCATCGGGGCAAGCCTTAAGGACAACCCAAAGTCTTTCTGGTCTTACATCAAGACATGTCGTTCTGAAAACATTGGTATTCCTACCTTGCGTACTCCATCTAAACTATGCGCCTCAGCATTAGACAAGGCAGAGACACTGAACGACTACTTCCAGTCTGTCTTTACCCCTCACCAGCTCCACCCTCTTGTACAGAAAGGACCTTCTCCTTTTCCAACTATTGGTCACCTGCATGTTCACAGGACCGGTGTCGAGAAACGCCTCCAACAACTGGACCCTTCAAAGGCCAGCGGACCTGATGAACTTCCACCCAAGCTCCTAAAGCTGGTAGCTCGCGAGATCGCTTCTCCACTGTCCTTCCTGTTTCAACAAAGCTACAACAGTGGCATCGTTCCAGCCCAATGGAAACAAGCACTGGTTACCCCTATACACAAGTCGGGAGAAAAGTGTGACCCCTCCAACTACAGACCGATCTCACTTACCTGCGTCTGCTGCAAAGTCATGGAACACATCATCCTGAGCCATGTGTCGAAGCATGTTGCAGTGAATAATATCCTCACTGATGCACAGCATGGCTTCCGACGAGGATTGTCAACAACCACTCAATTGACAACAGCCGTCCACGACTGGTCCTCCATCCTACAGCAGCGTAGCCAAGCTGATATAATCTTCTTGGACTTCAAGAAGGCATTTGATCGAGTACCACACCTTCTCCTGTCAACCAAACTCCAGTACTATGGAATAAGTGGTGACTCACTCCAGTGGATAATGTCTCTCTTCACTGATAGACAACAGGCAGTCGTAGTTGATGGATCCAAATCAACATGGAGGGATGTAACATCTGGAGTCCCCCAGGGATCCGTCATCGGCCCTACCCTCTTCCTGTTGTATATCAACGATATCCAAGACAACATCCAGTCCACAATGCGTCTCTTCGCAGATGACAGCACCCTCTATCGTGAGATTCGATGCCCTGAGGATCATCAAATCCTAAAGGACGATCTCCAACAGCTGTCCAGGTGGTCTTCAAACTGGATGATGGACTTCAACGTGAAAAAGTGCGCTATCCTCACCATCACACGGAAGCGCACTCCCAGCATCCGAGAATACCACCTGTCAAATGGACTGATTCCGAGAGTGAAAGAGTACAAGTACCTTGGAGTTACAGTTGCTGCTGATCTCCGTTGGAACAAGCACTGCCAATCCATCCGGCATAAAGCAAGCCGTACTTTAGGCCTTCTTCGCAGGACTCTCTCACCCTGTACCAGGGATGTAAAGTCCAGGGCCTACACAGCCTTAGTGCGCCCTCAATTGGAGTATGCCTCGGAGGCTTGGAACCCACACAGCGTCACGGTCACAAAAATGCTAGAGCAAGTACAAAGAACAGCGGCTCGCTTTGTGTACCGTGACTACAGATACACCACATCACCATCAGCTCTTGTGGCAGCTCTAGGGTGGGACACGCTTCACACACGACGAATCCTTGACCAATGCACCCTTCTCTACAAGATCCATCACAGACTTGTCTCCATTCCTGCACCAACTATTCTTATCCCTGCTACATACTTCGGAAGACACGACCACAACCTGAAGTATGTAATTCCTGTTGCAACTATCGACTCCTTCAAGTTCTCGTACTACCCAAGAGCAATAAGGATCTGGAACCATCTGCCAGGCTCAGCAGTCAATGCAACAGGAATAACCAACTTCAAGGAGGCTGCTCTACCCTCCATCAGAATGATGCAGCCCCCTGTTGGTTCTCACATCGTATAAGCTTACTAGCTTGGTTTTTACTTGCACTGGACTTAGCATATTTTACTGTAAATTGACAAGTGCTTTGTCCACACACCATTCCAGCAATTCATGACACTCCTTGTAGTCACTCGCCTCACCTACCATCCCAGTATAGCTTCCTGAGTGAGCTGCCAAAGGGATTACCCAACCAAGTACCAAGTACCAAGTACCAAGTAAACTTGCCTAAAAAGAAACAATACGTACGAAAAAGCGAAGAAGACAAAAACAAAAACAAAACACCAAAGATCATAATCAAGTTTACTAGGGGACGTAATAGGACAAAATACCTAACGATAAGTGAAGGGTTGTCAAATATTTCATTTCTTTACGAAAGCACGTGTCCCTTGACCCCCCCCCCCCCTTCCCGGATCCACTATCTAAAATGTGCCCATCTGATATGTTTTACCTATCTTTGAGTGAAACAGGAAGTTTATAAAGGTTATGTAAACGGTCTATTGTAATTATGTTAATTCAAATAAGCGTTCCTCCCGCGTTAGAAATTGAAAGGCGGCAATAATAATTCAAGAGGAAAGCAGCAAATTTCCCAGTGTCAGATCCTGGGTTGTCTAACGGGAGGGGGTGGGGGTGTGCACAAGTTAGATTTTCAAGGACCAGCCCAAAAAGCTGGGCAAAAGATTATCAAATATTTCTTCTTTTCTTACTTACCTATTTTGCAGAGGGCACGTGCCCCAGTGTTCCCGAAACCCTTACAGTCTTTCGTTGCTTAAATGAAGATATTTGATCATTTTATATTACGATGTCATTGCTGTATCCCGCTTTAAGCCTCGACCCTGCAGGACCGGAGGTCGTAGGTTTTGAAGATATTGCATGCTAGCTCCACACCGTTACGGTTCGAGCCTTTGCTTCTTGTGCCCGGATATCCGGCTCTGATCCTCCTCGGTTTCTTATTACTGATCCGAGGTACTTGAGCTTCCATGCGATCTCCATATCCTTGTCATCGAGCCATGTACAGTAGTTCCTGACTCGATGCTTCCGACTTTCAACAGATGTGTTTTGCTTGAATTTATTTACAAACCAAAAGGTCTGCTCTTGTTATGATGTATGCAAACAGTCTTCTCTTGTTATGAATGTATACAAACTTAGGTCTATCCTTCCGGACCCTAATAAAGTTGCTTGATAATGTTATATTGTTGTATAAGGCATAGACTCGGCAGGGCCAAAGTTCGTATAGGTCACTCATAATAATGAATGCAAGCTACATGTAGCTCCTTCTGACGCTAATTCACAAGCATGCTGGACGTTGTTATTTCTATAGATATAGAAAGGCGAAGATATTAATAAGTAACAACCTTCCGTACATACACAAAGGTTTTGCATGATATTATATTATCTTTATTGGTGTGTACTATTTAGGTCTAGACCCTGCAGGACCTGAGTTCTTCGGTTATGAGAATGAATGCAAGCTAGATTCATCGGATGCTTCATTCGTTGATGCTATACACACGGATGGAGGTGCTACCGGTGCAGGTCTGATTGAACAGGTAAATAGGGGGATGAGGATGATGGTGATGATGATTATGATGATGATGATGATGAGGATGATGTTGATGATGAGGATGATGAGGATGATGATGAGGATGATAATGATGATGATGAGGAGGAGGAGGATGATAATGATGAGGATGAGGTTGATGATGGTGATGATGAGGAGGAGGAGGAGGATGTTGATGAGGAGGATACTGTTGATGATGATAATGAACATGATGAGGGATGATGTTGATGATGATGATGATGTTGATGATGATGATGTTGATGATGATGATGATGTTGATGATGAGGTTGTTGATGATGATAATGATGATGATGATGAGGATGATGATGAGGATGATAATGATGGTGATGATGATGAGGAGGAGGAGGAGGAGGATGTTGATGATGATTATGATGATGATAATGATGAGGATGAGGTTGATGATGGTGATGATGAGGATACTGTTGATGATGATAATGAACATGATGAGGGATGATGTTGATGATGATGATGATGTTGATGAGGGATGATGTTGATGATGATGATGATGTTGATGATGATGATGTTGATGATGATGATGATGTTGATGATGAGGTTGTTGATGATGATAATGATGATGATGATGATGAGGATGATGTTGATGATGAGGATGATGATGAGGATGATAATGATGATGATGAGGAGGAGGAGGATGATAATGATGAGGATGATGAGGATGATGATGAGGATGATAATGATGATGATGAGGAGGAGGAGGATGATGATGAGGAGGAGGAGGATGTTGATGATGAGGATGATGATGATGATTATAATGATAATGATTAGGAGGATGACGATGATGATGAGGGATGATGTTGATGAGGATAATGTTGATGATGAGGATGATGATGATAGTGGTGATGAAGATTATAATGCTGACGATCATAATAGTAACATAGCAAGAATAAAACCAACAACAACTCCAATGATAATGATAATAATGATAATAAAAATGATGATGATGATGCTGATAATAAGAAAAATTGATTAACGAATAAATAAATTACTAATGATACTTCCACATTTGCATAATATCAATGAAAAAGTTGACAAATTATTTGTTTGATTGTAAGTAAATGTTTTTTTATCGAGTTTCGCTTGTGCGAATTAGTCTTTTAAATATAATAAAGATATTAGAGATACAAACTAATACCTCTTGTCTTCTTAATTTCAGTTGGGCCATCAAGATTTCTACCCTAATGAGGGCATAAGCCAACCAGGCTGCGAGGGAACCTCAGTCTTTGAGGCATGCGACCATATGAGGGCGCTAGACCTCTATACAGAGAGTATCACCTCAAGCTGTAACTTCGCTCCCTCCAAGAAATGCAGCAACTGGGCTAGCTATCCCAGCTGCCCCCGATGTGGAACCTGCCCCACGATGGGCTACTGGGCAGACAAGAACCGTGGAAGTGGGGCATACTTTGTGGAGACGAACGGGGAAAGCCCCTTCTGCATGTAATTTCGATTATAGACTCGAAGCATCAATTCACATGACTCCCAGTTATACAATACAATTAAATATGAAAAGGAATCCGCATTAAAAAAATTGGTAAATACCACTTCCTTGTTGTAGCCGTCTGTGTTCCTAATTATTTTACACTCTTCTACAGACTCGTTCTTTCTATCCTGCATTCCTTCACCCCAAACCACTGTCTTCGTCCACCCATTCGTGCTTTCAATCACACGTATTACCGATGCTCTGCAGTATATCCTTATTGTTTCCGCCTTGCCTTCCAATCTGTTTTTCCTCTCAGCAACCCCTGTTACACCCACAAATGTAATAACTCCCACAAATGTAATAACGCCCACAAATGTAATAACACTTTACCCACAAATGTAATAACACCCACAAATGTAATAACACTTTACCCAAAAATGTAATAATTTCACCCACAAATGTAATAACCACTTTACCCACAAATGTAATAAACTTGGAGTGATATTTTGAATCACCCACAAATGTAATAATGACTTTACCCACAAATGTAATAAATTTGAAGGGATATTTTGTCGAATTTAAAACTAAAACCTTGTAATAAAGCATGGGTATTGCGCGCAGTCTTTGCTCCAGACCCGGTTATTTCAAAAAAATTAAAAAGTCTTCAAAACTAAGACCCCACCATCTTCCAAACTAAGACCCGCTAATAGAGCATGGGTTTAGAGCGTAGTTTTTCTTCCAGACCCGGTTATTTCAAAACTTTTTAAAAATCTTCAAAACTAAGACCCCATCATCTTATTCCTGTGGAAGAACATAAGTATTGAGCGTAGTCTTTCCTCCACACCCGGTTTTTCAAAAGTTAAAAAACAAACAAAAAACAAAACAAAACAACAAAAAAAACTTTTAAACTAAGACCCCTCCATCTTCCAAATTAAGACCCGATAATAAAGCATGGGATTAGAACGTAGTCTTTACTTCAGACTCGGTTATTAAAAAAAAAAAAAATCTTCAAACTAAGACCTCACCATCTCATTCCTGTGGAATAACATGGGTATAGAGCGTAGTCTTTCCTCCAGACCCGGTTATTTCAAAGGAAATAGAAATTTAAACAAATCTTCGAAACTAAGACCCACCATCTTATTCCTCTTTTTTTTCATTTAAAAATAAATTACATTATTACATATGTGGATACGACACGTCACAAATAAATGATTGGTCGGCGGTCACACGAACTGACGAATCAGTCAAAATGGTCCATAACACACAGAGGAGGGACCGATTCGATGGTTCGTTGACCGTCGGCGATTTCTTAATCATGTAAATATTCTAACGCCCACAAATATCCTGAAATTCAATGTTCGTAGAAAAAAAAGTAATTGAATAAGTGACCTTAAATGTATTTAAATATTGACGCTGATTGTATTATGCATGTGATTATGAAATATGTTCACGATATGTAACATATATTTATATATTATGTACGCTATTAGTGACATTAAAACGTTGGATTGCGATGTTATATTTTCATGAGTGCGTGAATGAATTACCTTTCTTCATGTGATGAACATATCAATTACTTATACTGAAGACTACCAATTGGTACGCGGTACACGATGTGAATTCATGAGAACGAAATTTATTCAAAGGCAAATACAAACAAAACACATTTATATTACAGTTTTCCCTACTTCTGAAACACTCAAGCAGCTATATAAACAAGAACAAGTCTGAAATGATAATCGGTTAACAAGCAAATAACAACGCATACTTTCATATAACAAATCATAAATAGCTGTATAACGAGATCGCGCGAAACATATTTGCATGTTTTGAATGAACGATTGCAGAACCCTTTGACTGATAAAATATCTGTATACTCTCTCAATCAATGTGAGTAAATTGCAGAGGTTATGGTTTTATAGTATTAAATGCAATGATGGATACATAGATTTTGTAAGATAGAAAGTATTTTATTCCAAACGAATGAAGAGGTTGTTTCATTAATATACAGACGGTAACAGAACCAAAATAATTATTACGTATAAAAAGGTGGAGTAACTCACATGTCTTTTACAAGCAAACAAGGTTATAATTTGGGCAATATTGAACCTGATAACATCAACTGAACTTGATATAAAACGCAAACAACCTAACACGTGACAATTCTTCTAAGCTAGGAAAAACAAGAGAACAAGATGCCGAAATACTAAAATACCTGGCTTTCTGTAATTTAGTATTCGTCCATATAAAACTACTTAACATGTACAACTCCAAAAGTTTTTCAGTAATACTTTTCAGATGCTTTAAGAGTAGACGGAGTTGATATGAAGTATGACTGATCAAAAGGAAATAATTATTTTAATTATACAATGAGATAAAGAATATTAACAACCTTTACCTGATCTCTGTTGAAGAGTTTGGCGTTTGCCACTTTTGAGCCATTTTTCAACCTTAAACAGAAATCTGATTAAAGACATAAATGCAAAACAAACCATACACTTGTATAAGGATATAAATACATGAATATGTTAGTGATTTTAAAAAGCAATAGAGGCATGTAGTTTCCAGATATTTGCTTTAACACTGAGATAACATATTTTATGATATATAGTTCACTCATATGACACATAAATTTTCTTTACAACGGTTTATACACTTATAGTGTAGACAAAGAATCACACATGATTGGTCTGTAATATACTACGTGAGGATTAACCCGTTTAATGCATAACTGTTAGTTTGTTTTTGGTTGTGCGATCTTTTTCAATGAAGATCTTCTAAACACAGCAAAAACTAAAGTTTATCCTAATCGAAATAACTTTGTTGTAACTTTAGTGTTCTGACACTGCTCATTACCATGGAGCTACAACCACGAGAGAGGGGACTCCCCCGAAAGAAATGTCAGACATAATCTCTAATCGAGAATCTAGGACACCTACCCCCCTGCCAACTACCCCCTAGAATGATAACCCCCCCCCCCCCCAGCTAACTACCCCTGGACATCTACCCCGGACAATACCCCCCGGACATCTACCCCAAGTCAAGTACCCCCCGGACATCTATCCCCGGGCAACTACCCCCAGACATCTACCCCCCCCCGTCAAATACCCCCGGACATTCCCCCCCCCCAATCCAACTATCCCCTTCCAACTACCCCCAGCCAACTACCCCCGCCCTGAAAACTACCCCCGGACATCTACCCCCATCCAACTACCCCCGGGAAACTACCCCCAACTACCTTAATTTGCTTGGGGGTAGATGTCCGGGGGGGGGGGGGTAGTTGGAGGGGGAGTTGTCCAGGGGAGGGTTAGTTGGATGGGGTAAGATGTCCGGGGGTAGATGTCCGGGGAGGGGGTAGTTGACTGGGGGTAGATGTCCGGGGGTAGTTAGCTAGGTGGTAGTTAGCTATACCCATGCTTTATTACAGGGTTTTAGTTTTGAACAAATTCGACAAAATATCACTTCAAATTTATTACATTTGTGGGTAAAGTCATTATTACATTTGTGGGTGATTCAAAATATCACTTCAAATTTATTACATTTGTGGGTAAAGTCATTATTACATTTGTGGGTGATTCAAAATATCACTTCAAATTTATTACATTTGTGGGTAAAGTCATTATTACATTTGTGGGTGATTCAAAATTATTACATTTGTGGGTAAAGTGGTTATTATTTTGTGGGTGAAATTATTACATTTGTGGGTAAAGTGTTATTACATTTGTGGGTGTTGTTACATTTGTGGGTAAAGTGTTATTACATTTGTGGGCGTTATTACATTTGTGGGAGTTATTACATTTGTGGGTGTAACAACCCCCCTCTCTCTCTCTCTCTCTCTCTCTCTCTCTCTCCCCCTCTCTCTCTCCCTCTCCCCCTCTCTCTCTATCTCTCTCTCCCCTTCTCTCTCTCTATCTCTCTCTCTCTCTCGCTATATATATATATATATATATATCTCCCTCCCTCTCTCTCTCTGTCTCTCTCTCTCTCTCTCTCTCTCTCTCTCTCTCTCTCTCTTTCACATACACTTCCTCACATTACCAGCCACCCGTTCTCCTCTCTTCACTTACTTTCTCATTTTGTTGTTGTCCGGAATAACATTGAAAAACAATCCTTTTTCATAATTAATAATATGAGAATATTATATATCATTTATTGCTTGTAAAGTCATTCAAATATATTTCATATATGTCTAGAAATATGAAGATATACACACAATACATACATTCACGTACCATTCGACAATCAGCTTTGGTTATACCTGATATACAAAACATTAAACATTATAATATAAGATTTCATTTCAGAATAGAAAAATTAAAAAAAGACGAAAGACCAACGGACGAACATTGCATATTCATTGCTTGTAGAAAGACTCACAGAAACATTCCACTGTACTGTTAGCAGTAAGGCAATCATAAAACACACAAATCCACCCTGCCTGGCATCCATGGGCGAAGACAGTGGCGTAGTCTGTATGTAGCTTTCTAGTGGGGGAGGGGGAGCGGGCAGGGGCATCACTATATGGACGGGCAGGGGCAATACTATATGGATGGAATACGAACAAAGTAAACGAGGACGTGTGAGTGGTAGTATCATCTTCGTTTCGCTTTTGCTCTGCCCCACTATCCCGCCTTCTGTTTTTATTTGACCATTCGATTATTGAAGATGAGAAGATGTGAGAGGGGGGGGGGCGGGATATAGCTACGCCACGTACCCTGCCCATGACATCATAATTGCTACTACTTAAAAGAAAAACAATATATAAGAAGAAAAAAATCAGATACATTTTCAGGAGGTTCCAATGAATATGAAATGTGGAAGATCAGATTCACAAAGTAAAGTCCTATTAGTTCCTCAGCGAGGCACTCTCCAAAGGTCCTTTTTACAGCGATAACAAAAAGAAATACAAATGTTTGAACAAATATAAAATGGAGGAATGAGAGGAAAAACTACATTCAACCAGAACTGAAGCACAGCTTTGACAAATGCAGAGCTAGGCAACAATAATTGTACAACACAATGTGAGTAACTCGCCAATAATTATAATGCAGTTGCCAACTTGACTAGTGAACCTGAAACGAAATTATTAAGTTTGATTCTTAGATAGAAAAAGTAACTGACCTTTTTGGGTCTTTCGTCTGTTTAATTGACATTAACTTGATGCTGGGGTGGAAGTAGTATGATTATCTAATGAATCCCTCATGGAGGGAGTAAATGATAACTATTTGGTTTTAACCATTATAATACCTGGCTCATAAATGTATTTCAAGCACATTAGGAAACGACTATAATACTGACGTATATGTACATAGTACACATGTATAATAATATGTGTTGGAGTAAAATAGGCATAATTTATGTTCATAAATCATAGCTCCCGAGCAGATATCAAACAAGTTTAAAGGTACTATATCCCTTTTGCAGCCAACCTCAAATTATGTAGATCTTTGCAAGAATTATGAATATGTCATGTATGTCCTATATGTGAAATTTAAACATTAGCAGTGTCCTAATATTCGAATTATGCAAGGAAACATGTTTACTTGCTAGACTTCACTGTCAGACACTATTGAGTGAGTGACTGGCTTTTTTCTTCTTTGGTAATAACATACATAACAAGAGCCGTAAAGGGTACATGAGCATTTGTCTACATCAATAACCCACTTCTTGTGATGGCCAAAATTAAACTGACTGAATCTTTGCGCAGCATGAAACGTATGACCATTCGGTACAATGGTCTGAAAATCAAGACTATTACTTATTGGCTCTATAGCTCTTAAGTCGATTTGACAACTAATAGTCGTTATTTACCCACTTGAAGACACTTTCAAGCCCCACCTTTTACAGGGAAGTTCTAAATTAGTATTATCTTTCAAATGCCGTTGGAATTTAACCTTTTCATTTTTTTGGCCTGCAAATGGGACATAGAACATTTAAATGAGGTATAATTTATGAGGTATAATTTATATGTAGGCCCATTCGATACTACACTTGCAGAGCCATTGCACCATTTGAAGAGACACGCTGACAGAGAACGAACAGATATACGTCCATAAATCGAGAGAGGGATGACTCACTATAAAGGGACTAGGGAATATTAAAGATGATAACAATATTGTTCAAATCTTATATAGCGCTTAGACACGAGAGAGATAACAAGAGAGAGAGAGAGACAGACAGACAGACAGACAGAGAGAGACAGAGAGACTGAGAACGAGAGACAGAGAGACAGAGAAAGAGAGACAGACAGAGAGAGAGAGGGAGAGAGAGTAGAGGAAATACAAATATTGGGCTTTCACCGTTTATCACTTACAATTATCAAATCAATTACAAAATATACATAATTCCTTTATGATTTAAGACTGGCAAGATCGGAACAGATATGTTCTAAGTCAGTTATGATATATGGCATACTGGATAACAAATGCCCTCAATTTTACGTCACACATATTGAATGCACCTCGTCATTGAATTATAGTTTTGAATGAAAATTCATAATGTCCCTCCTGTCATTTTATTTCAATCTCGACTTGTGGCCTCGTTGAAATAAACACCAATCGAGAATTTTTGAATTTGTCGGTCCATTACGTTAATATTGAACTGCGGAGCTTACAATATAATTGTGATCACATATATATATATATAAAGGCAATGGCAAATCGGAAAAACCAAGTACAGGCCTATACTTTTAAAAGAGCGAATACCACGCACAGAGAGACCTAAACCTAATCAATAGCACTGATCACACAGTGACTAAAAAGGCTTTAACATTAAATAATTGCGAGGCAGTGTCTATGAAGAGCATGGGAAAAGTCAACCTGCTGTTGATAACATTTATTTCAATTTTGTTCATTTGAAAGTTATGACTAATCATTCAAGGATTATGAGGATGATTGAGCATTATTTTTCATATACATATACAAAGAATAAACTCTAGATTTCAGCTCGGAGTTCAAGAAAATACAAAAAATATGCACGTACAATGTACACAGCAGGTTGACTTTCCCTATGCCTTTCGTACACACCTTTGTACTGGGCGTTGTACCATTGAACGATGAGTGTGTGGTATTCGCTGTTTTCGAACTTTTCGCTTGTTGGCGGTAGCCCGAAGCTGAGTCTGACCAGAGCCATCTCTACACAGAGTTTGGCCAGCTTGGTTTCACTGGGGCGCAACATGGCGTAAATGCTTTTGTTTGGTGCTTGCCCAACAAACCAGTAGTCGCCTTGTGTCCAACTCGAACCGGGTTGGCCAAACTCTCCTAATCAATGGCACTGAGTCTGACTGATAAAGGGCGCCACCTGAGACTTAGACTTAGAGAGGATCTTCCACCATTGCTACCGCTTTGTAATGTCGTCTATTGTATCTCCGCGTTAGGATGAGTATGACGCTAAATACGTGTGCGAGACTGGCCATGCCTCCAAGAACAAGAAACACGGTCTCGAAACTCCCGGTGAAGTCGAAGAGGAATCCTGGAATTATTGTTAAAGAGATGATTAAGAAAGGAAAAACAACACTTTTAGTCTCGAGAAAAAGAAATCACGGAAAATACTACATCCAAATAAAACTGTGCCTCTTTCAAAAGAACATAACAAACAGCTTATTCCAAATTTCTCCCAAATATTAGCTTTGCCTCCCCAAATTAGCAACAACTACAAATTACATTATATTTATTTCAAATTGTTCGAAATTACATCAAAACCTCAGGCGTACAACTTATCATAACAAAGCAAACTACTGTATAAGAATAAAGACAATACTTCAAAATAATGGTTCGGGAGATAATTTTAACCAGTGAGAGAGACAACCTCAATCGGAGAACATCAGTCAATCCGAGTGACCTCTTGTTCTAAAGAAGACATCTACTGGGGTCTAAAAACTGCGATCTCCGAAAGTGATAGCAATATTTAGGAGTGTAACTTATACATTGAACCTACCTGAGAATGGCCCAGCGATTAATGTTCCGATTCCTTCAAGGGCAAAGGTGAAAGCGATCGCACCTTGGAAATTATGCGGTGCTACAATGACAGCTACGACGGCATCTACGACGGTTGAAACTCCATAGAGACTAGCACCAATGATGAAGGAACACACTAAGAGGTAAGGTAGGTCAGATTGTAAGGTCTGTATTATCAACGTCACTGCGCCAGTAAAACATAGCGTAGCCATTAGATGCGGGCTCCATTGAGGGCGCCTGTGAAAGACAATGGCTTGCAGAGCACAGGAGGCTATGCCACCGGCGGCGCCCACGGCAGCAAGGTAGGCAGCCTTGGATGATTCGATGCCAACTGTAATTGCGTAGGACGTCACAAAGAGGACCCAGCCATAGTTGGCTAAAGATGAAAGAATTAGTATTGGTAGCATGAAGAATGTAAAATGTTTCTCTTCCCGGAATATCCGGAAGTCAAATGTGTCTTTGACTACTTTCATGCAGTCTCTACAAGAGTTGGCAGATGACTGTTCCTGATCTAGAGAAGCTTCGTTTTGTTTCTTACATTCAGTAAACTGATCACTGGCGCTATTTGCAAGAGGACCACACTCACTGCCTCGGTGATTCCCCGCTATAACAGCCTGAACGCTATCTTTAACATCACAATTTCCTTCGTCCAAAGCAGTTCCTACACGCATGATCCGGTTCCTCGGAGGCACTAGCACAGCACCGATAGGGAACTCGTTCAGAAGTAGTCCACCAAGTATTAGGAGGGTCCCGCTGAGTCCGTAGTACCTGTACAAAACGGCTGTTAAGAGAGGTAAGAGGGTAGAACCCGCTGATATTCCGATGAGAGCAAGGGAATTCATGGCGCCAAACCTTCTTCCGTAATGCTGCTGAAGGGTCGTTGTCGTGCCGAGGTTAGAAGCTGCAGAAAAGAATCCTGGAAAATAATTGTGCAAGTTTTCTTTTAAAGGTGACTGGTTGTAGTCTTTAAATGAAGTGATATTGATTATAATACAGTGTATCGCACTGTAAGGTAAGGATGTTTTCCATAGACAAGTGAGAGCTGCCCATTTTACTTTAGATATATATCGTTTTTATTTAACGGTTTAATAACAACACAATCTTACGTAGTCACTAGGTATTTTAGTAACATTTGGGTCATTATATACAAGCGTGGACATCACACACGCCATCTTTAGGACGGCTACATATGAAGACAGAAGAAAGAAGAATTAAAAAGGAAGAGCAAGAACGAAGGAAGATGAAATATTAAAGGAAGATGAAGAGGACAAAGAAAAGGAAGAGGACAAAGAAAAGGAATATGAAGAGGAAAGAAGAATGAAGAAGAGAGAACAAAGAGAACAAAAATAAGAAGAAGACGGGAAAAAAAGGGGGGGGGGAAGGGGGGGAAAAGACAGAGGAGTGGAAGAAGAAGAATGAAATGAATATAATTAATAAGAAAAAGAATAATGAGACGAAGAAGATGAAGAAAAACATGAGAAAAAGAGAAATGGTTACCTGCTGATACGAAGAGAAATCCTGTCAAATAGACTGATTGAGTAAACGCCGTAGTCAGGATACAAATCCCTGACATTAGCCCGCCAGTGGCAGCTACACGGCTTGTACCTAACCGCTTCATCAATGGATTCATCAGCATACCTGTAAATACATTCAAAAGTCACAATTGACATGGTATCAAGATGGACAACATTGGAAATAGACTCATTATTACCTAAATGGGTTATCCCTATATCGTCCCTTTCACCATTCATTTATCACGTTTAGTATGTATCTACACAATGATAAATAAAATCGTTCATAAAGTGGACTGCAGCCAAATAGTTGCAAGAAGGTAGATACCGATTGAAATGACTACTAAATGTTGCTTCCTTGATTGTTTGTTTTCCGGTATAGGTAGAGTCCAGATAGGATACGGAAGAAAAATGAAGAAGCCGAAATCGAAATAAATTCCAAATATTTCATTTCTGCCTGCATTAAATTTGGAAATGCTAAACAAAAAATATTCTAAAAGTTTAGGAAATGCGAAGTTGTGGAACAATAACTTATTTGCATGAATTGCAAATATCTATGGATTTAGAACTCATCTAAACTTGGTGGCGGTTATTTTACCTGACTGCTAAGAAAGCATTACATGCTTGTTATTAAGCAACCAGACGGTCGACGGCTTTAGGTCCTCTCCGAGGCACATGGTAACGAGGATTAATGCCTTACCAAAGGGCACTAGCGCATATCAAGCAAAACAATACTTAAATGGCGGCCGTTTCGAATTTATGCTAATTATAAATTAGACATGTGTCCACATCTTTGATTTGTCATAACTTTTAGTATGTAATGGGAGCTAGTATTCCTAAGTATATGCAGTTAAAATGGAAGTTTTAGAGTTTGTTTTGATTCATTTCATAATTGGACTGGACTAGTTTGTCACCATGTACTTGCACGTGTATTACTCTGTGTTTTACCACCCATATGTTTTGTAAAATGTGCAAGAGAACCGTCGAACAGACTCATAGCCGACCAATATTCATTTTTGGCTATTGGCTATTAATTTTTTTTTTTTTTAATCAAGTACTTACATGCAAGTTGTGTAAATGCAGCATTTAGCGAGAGGATAAGCCCGATGGTTGTGTAATTGGTGTCCAGGTAGACAGTCAGAGCTGGGACTAGGACACCATAACTCTTGAGAATTCCTTTCCGGATAAATGCATCGAAGAACCTTCCTAGGAGAACGATGTGATGGCGACCTATCACCATTTTGATTACGTCACGGCAGCTCTGGATGGGAAATAATAGTTAAGGAAAATACATTGAGGTCAGAGTTGATTTAGGTGATTTCCTTTTTCTTCTTTTTCCTCGTTTTCCTTCACTTTTTAATCATCCTCCTCCTCTTTTTCACTTTTATTTTCTTCTTCTTCATCTTGTTTACCTCCTCCTTTTCTTAACCTTCTTCTTCCCCTTCTTGTACTACTCTTACTCCTAAGAGAATAAACTTATATCCAACAAAGTCCCTTCAATCTCTTTCCTTTCGATATTGTACTTGTATGGGAAGTTAGGTTACATGCCCCTATCCCTCGCTCTACGTTAAAACGAAAGAGGACAAAAACAAATTACACTAATTAAGGGATTTATTGCAATATTCGTCATAGTACTCTTTAACCCTTACTGTACGGGGGGGGGGGGCCTGGGAGGCCCCCCCCCCCTTCGACATTTTCGGAGATTGCGCCGCAACCGCTTGGAATTTTGAATTGTCGTTTCATGACTTTTTTCCCTCAAGTCTTACGCACATTTTGATACCATTTTCGTCGAAATCGGATATACCTGTAAGGCGTTACATAACAATTAGTATGCGCATGTCATAAAAAAAATAAAAATAAAATAAAAATCGCATCAAAATTTGCATAAACTATCATTATTAATTACATTAAAATAACTTTTTTGTGTTAAAAAAGAAGTTTCATATGAATAATGAGTTATCACATTCAAAAAGTGGAGTTTGACACGTTTTCTGTAAAACGCATAAAATTAGCGCATTTTGCATAATTAATTAGGCTAACGACAAAAATTTGCATATTCGGAAAAAACTAATTATACCATCTTGTTCCTTACGTAGATATATACAAACATGCAAATTTTCGTGTTCATCGGACAATCGACGGCCGAGATCATAGGGGGGGGGGGCTCCCAGCCCCCCCCCCCCCCCCCCCCAGTCAGTGGGTGCTCAAAATAGCCCAGTACAGTAAGGGTTAAACCTCATAAATCATACACATTTCCTAAAAGAAACAAAAAACGTCGACATTTGAAAGCCGGGGTGGAATGTCATAAAGAAATGTTCTCACTGAAATACATAATCACCGTTTTATTTGGATGCCCCCCCCCCCCTTCCGTTGAGGCTTGGTGTAGAATCATTTGATCTATAATGATCGATGGGACCAAACCCTTGTTCATAGACGGAAGTCTTTCGGTTTCGATCCCCCTAAAACAGCAGACTTTAATCCCATTACTATCCAGAAGGAAAAACAAAAACCGATTTCTCAACATCCGTTGAATAAGTTTGTCTAACGTTTAAATATTAGATCACTCCACACTAAGACCGAGAATCGACCTCAGCAAATTGTCTTGGCCTAGATTTTAAACAAAGCTTTTGAAACGCGTGGGAATGACCTAAACATGTTGACAATGTGACTATTTTTCTTCAGCCATCGGCTAAACTTTCTAAAAAGAACCCACTCAGACACATAAGGATTTCGAACAAATCACCGAATACCAACCTTGCTGCGTTAAATATTTGCGATATTTTTGTATATAAGCGAAATAAGCAATGAATACTAGATGTTATACTAGGTCAAATACAGGGCATATTTCTTCCCATCGCACGAGGTATATAGAGTGCATTCCCAATCGTTAGCGTAATCCCAATGACGTTTAATGTGCATTAGGCACAGGGGGCATTATGTGTCTGACGTAAGTCTGCGTCAGTGACTCGTGTCTTTTGACGCACCATGAAAATATGCACCCCGTGACCGGGTTATCGTACTATAAAAGTGTTTGGAACAGCGGGAAAATGCATAGCATTCAATTACTGGCACATGGGACGAATTGCCTTCACACAATTGATTAGCGTAGGGAATAACGCAGTCGAAAGATCCTTTTCGTTTGCAACAGACTTTACATGCACGGAACAGGGTTCTATATGGGGAGGTTAAAGGAAACCGAACCCCAAGAAATAACTTTACTTATTCTGAGAGAGATGTATTATATTATTGCCCATAAATCTACAAGATTCCCTACCATAGTGTACATGAGAGAGGTATAAAGCAAGAATAATATACAGTTTCTCAGCACGACATAGGCATCGCCATTTTCTTAATAATGTGACGTATATGCGAAGTCGTTTTTCAAGTAAATGAATTCAAAATTATGGATGCTTCTTTCCCGGACGTGTGTGGTGATGAAGCATTTCATTCACCTGCTATTATCCTTTGTACTACAATTGCCAGAACGCAAAATGCATAAATAAGTTAATGCTCTTCTGGGTGAAGGTTTCTCATAAATGAAATTGATTTCCCAACTGCTATAGTGTAGTATTTATAAATGAATTTAGTTACAATTGTTCCCCTGTTATTTATTTTTCACTAAATATAATTTCTATCATCTCAGTTATGATTTGTTTTCATTGAAAAGTAAAGGTTTCGTTATTGATTTAAATATTCTTTCCAACTGAAGCTTGGTGCATGATACATGTACAACTTCAAAAGGTACGTCACATTTTCAAGGAAATGGCTGCGCCCACGTCATGCTAAAAGGCATCACATAATGCCAGGAATATCTGCATTTATATATATTTTGTACATTTTCGTAAGGAATATTGTACATCAAAGGGTAGGAATACATCTCATTTTTCAGAATACCTACACTTATTCTTTGAGGTTAGGTTTCCTTTAACGCCATGTCGGTCACTAACATGAACTGACAGCACATGCGGAAACCAAGCCCTGCATTATGAGACATATCGATGGTTGGTCAACACTCATTTCCCTTTAATACAAGAACATATGGAAACGTTTTATCATCCGCTCAATATGACTTGCTTGCATAAAACAAATGAACATTTTTGCATGAAAAAGTGAAGTTTTCCAAAGTCTGTTTCTTTCCAGCATTGGCGTGCCCGGGTGTCACTTGGGTAACCTTTAATAATAGTAACAATATTTAGCTTTTATATAGCGCTTAATGCAATGTCTCTAAGCGCCTTACAAATATACCTTTCAAAAAGTATAATATAACAAAATAATATGCAATTTGAATTCTCTGTACTTTTGTCGTAAGACAATAGTAATCCAGCACCATTGCTTATCTTTTTGCGTTGGAGAAGAGCAAACTAGCGAGTTTCAATCACACTTCGGCCGCTCTCGCAAGCTCTCACTCGTTCCATTGTGGTCAGGTGGCTTTTGGGTGAGCGGCCGATGAATATACTAATCGTTAGCTTTCTTCAGGTATAAAACTTGTTTTGATTGGTTGCATCACCGTAGTAGGTCCCTGGTTGTATATTGTTGTCGGAATAAAGGAAACCTAAACAAAACCTTCAGCGTCTGGATTGACTTCTTGACCTGAAAGTTCCAGATACACACACTATGGCCCAAATTTACACAGGAGGTTTGTCGACAAACCTTGGTTTTCGTGCATCATATGACGCGTTTCGACGTACGAAAGCCAAGGTTTGTCGACAAACCTCCTTTGTGAATTCGGGCCTATCTGCCCGCGCTGAAGCCAGTGGCCCGTGACCCAAGTCTGCACTCAACGCTGTGTGGCATCAAGTTAGTGGTTAACTTCTTTTGTGAGACAAATCTATAAAGCAAGCGTTTCCTTTGCGAAACTTCCACTTAAAAACTACATGTATGATGTATGCAATACCTAAGTAAGCCAAAATTGTATTATGCAAAGTTGTGTTCAGGATTATATCAGATAAGTATTTGTACGTCTTGTGTGGGAATGTATATAACCCTTGTCTAGATGCTGAACAGGCTCAGAATAGAAGTAGAAAAACAATAATAGTGAATATCATATCACATAACTATATCAATTATGGGGCCTTACAATTTCTTCCTCATTTTCTAAAAAACTGGAAGTGAACAGGAATTCATATTATTGAAATAAGATCACTACAAGAAATCTGAAACGACGTCCCCACCCCCACACCCTTATATTAAATTTTGCCGGGGGCTCCCCCTATACCCTAATATCATTCAGTAGTAGGGCAAGTCCACTCCAAAAATACTTACTTTCAATAGAAGCAGGACAATCAGACGAACCAATCAAAAGAAAGTTTGATCAAAATCGGATAACTAATAAGAAAGTTATGAATTCTTAATGACGTGAACAAATTAAACAAGGGAAACGCTCTCGGCGGTCTCGCCTGCATAACGCAATTCAATATGATAAACCAGAACGTCAATGACGTACATTGTAGTGCTCATCCGCATCTCGCAACAACAAATATCGTGGTACACTTTTGAACTGGTCAAAAAATAAAAATGTGATGCCCTGGAAGGGACATAATTTCATTTCATTTGCATAAAGTACCATAAATAATCAATGGAGCAAAATCTCAAAATTCTGTGTAGAAGTTTAGTGTTCCAAATTTAGCTCTACCAGATAAGGCAAACCAAATCAAAATCGGTCAAGAAATGAGGGAGAAGAAGCAATTTTTGTTATATTTGGAATAAATTTGCATAAATTACCATAATTAATTAATGGAGAACAATTTCAAAATTCTGTGTAGACCTTTAGTGTACCAAAGTTAGCTCTACGATATAAAGCAAACCAAATCAAAATCGGTCGAAATATGAAGGAGAAGAAGCATTTTTTGTGATTTTTAAATTATTTTTGGAATAAATTTGCATTATTATCATAATTAATCAATGGGAGTAAAATCTCAAAATTCTGTGTAGAAGTTTAGTGTTCCAAATTTAGCTCTACCAGATAAGGCAAACCAAATCAAAATCGGTCAAGAAATGAGGGAGAAGTAGCAATTTTTGTTATTTTTGGAAAAAATTTGCATAAATTACCATTATTAATTAATGGAGAACAATTTCAAAATTCGGTGTAGAAGTTTAGTGTACCAAAGTTAGCTCTACCAGATAAAGCAAACCAAATCAAAATCGGTCGAGAAATGAAGGAGAAGAAGCATTTTTTGTGATTTCAAATAAATTTGCATAAATTAGCATAGATAATGAATTTCACGATTCTGTGTACAAGTTTTAAATCCCCCTCCTAGCCCTATCATATGAAACAATCAGAATCAAAATCGGTTGAAAAATAAGGAAGCATTTTGAAAATCTTGATGATGATGCCACAACATAGTCCAAGTCTGTTGACCTGAAATGACCTTTGACCTTGACTTTGTGATCTGAAATTCTACTCACATGATTGGGGATACTTGATTACCCTATAGTCCAAGTTTCATTGACTCAGAACTTATACTTTAAAAATTATATCAAAAATTCAAAAACTTAACCTTAGGTTAAGTTTTCGATGATGATGCTACAACATAGTCCAAGTCTGTTGACCTGAAATGACCTTTGACCTTGACTTTGTGATCTGAAATTCTACTCACATGATTGGGGATACTTGATTACCCTATAATCCAAGTTTCATTGACTAAGAACCTATACTTTAAAAATTATATCAAAAATTCAAAAACTTAACCTTAGGTTAAGTTTTTGATGTTGACGCCGTCGCCGCCGCCGCCGTCGCCGCCGCCGTCGCCGCCGCCGTCACCGGAAAAGCGGCGCCTATGTCTCGCTTTTTGCTACGCAGGCGAGACAAAAATCACAAGACAAATTGGCAAGTCATTCATGAGTCTGTGACGTCTTTGCTTCACTATCTACTAATTGTTTTCTTTATATTAATAATATAAATTTCCAATTTCCCCCTATGAATCTTATTTCTTCACACCAGCATCCAAGTTATATTGGTAGTAATATTTTTGTGTGGGTGCACAAATATAGAGTAATTTTGTTTCAGTTAAAATCATGAAAAATGTGAATTTTCATAAAAATCAATAGTTATGAATATTCAATATTCAGAAAATAGTATCAATTCTTGACAGTTCATAAAAGATTTTGTGAAATGTCATGAACGCAATATCATACAAATCATATAACCTGGGCAAAGGCATGGGGATAAAAAGGGAAGTTAATGGCATTAAAATATATAAAGCAATTGATAAAAAGTGAAGCTATGACGTCACAAACTGATAACCAAATCCATTGTTCATAACTTCCTTATTAATTATCCGATTTTACTCAAATTTGTTTTTGTTTTGTTCTTATTTTTCTGCATTTATTAAAAGCAAATCATGTTTGGAGTGGATTTAGTCTGGAAGCCCTGTACCAAAAATTGCGCTTTTATCCGGCATGTAACGGTAATTTCACTAGGCCACCTGACTTTCTTCGGACAGCATTCCCGACAAAACGAACATGTACATCAACAAAAACAAATACAAAAGCAATACAAAACACATACAAATGTCAAATAAAACACAATATAATCGCAAGTTGGGGCTGCGCCCTTTAACTCCTAAATTCTCTGACGAGCCCCATTCTACAAAAAGTCCCCTCCCCCCCCCCAAAAAAAAAAAACAACAACAACAACAACAACAAACAAACAAACAAACAAACAAACAAAAAATCATTAACAAATTCAATAGAATTGTCAAAATATTGATTGAGGTGTCACATCCCCACTCCCTCAGGATTTCCTCCCTTGCTAGATAGACCTTTTTAATAGAGTACTATGGAATACGCCTTATTTAATAATAATAATAGAGACTAGTAAAAACGTCCTATCGCGTTACAGTCTATACTCGCAAAGTATTTGGTTTCCGTTTCAAGCGTTGCTACCTGACGGGCCCGTTCGCTTTAAATTCAAAGCAGTTCAAGTAAGTAATCGACACTCGGGTTCGCAAAGTAGAAGTTTCTTAGTTTCAGCAGGAATTCGTGTACAGCTCCACGGTGTACTGAGACCATATCGAACTTTTCTTCTCATGAGCATGGAAGAAACTCACTTCTAGAAATTCGGTGGTATATACATTGGATGGAACATCGAAATATCCTTCTGGATCATGAGCATAGAATAAACCCACTACAGGAAATTCGATGGTGCTTTGAAATATCAAAACTCCCCTCTCATAGGCAAGGAATACTAAACCCACTACTTGAAGTTCGATGATACATTTTACTGTGTGAAGGCCGACATCGCCCAGGGAACAAAATCAACAACAACAAATTTGTCTCAACTCAAATCATACTACAGACTACGGGATGAAATTTTAAAACATGAAGTAGACACACCTCAATGTTCCAAGCTTGAAGACGAAAAAGGCATCACACTCGGGGAGGGGGAACCAATACTCGAGTATACTCTCACAATGGAAACTGACTAGGATCTTTCTTTTACTTAGTTTCTATATGCCACGCTTCTGTATACAAGCGTATAGATTCCCTTTAACCTGTATTATCATACGCTACATCACAAGGTCGCATGCTAGAAGTAGATTAAACATCAGTTGTTGACATGATCTGAACTGACCCCTTAAACAATTAAACTCAGGGATGAACGTGTTCACGGAGGTTGATCAGCGTTCAGATGGGGTACCCTCGCTATCAATTAGGACCGCTATTCATAAAACGAAAAGGGGTCACTATTCATAAAAGCATGAGGACCGTTATTCATAAGGACCACTATTCACAATGTGAGGTGAGGGTCGCTATTCATTATTCACATTGAGGGTCATTACTCATAAGGACCTCTTTCCGTATTATGAATAGCGACCCTCTCCTCGTGTTATGAATAGCGACCCTCTTCTTCGATTATGAATAGCGTACCTTAAGCATAACGACCCGTGAAAATGACCCTGTTATCGTATTATGAATAGCGTGTTTGTGTGTGTGTGTGTAATTAGGTTTTTACAGACGTGTATCAATCAGATATAATTATTTACGTCTGGAGGCCGACATTTAAACGTCACCATCCGAAAGACTTGACTCAGTTTCGAACCTGCATCCTCGACTGAATCAGTTTGTAACTTCCACTGTTAGCTGGATTACAGGCGCAAGCCACAACGCCCCTCATTCCGCATTATGAAAGGCGACCATCTAGTCGATGAATAACGACCCTCTCCTTCGATTATGAATAGCGGTCCTTACGAATAACGCTCCTTATGAATAGCGAGGAGACTCCGTTCAGAAAGTGACTTGTGAAGAGATGTCACGCATGGTCGGAAATAAGTCTGCCATATTGTATAGTATCGGACTTCGCATTTGAGTAACCTTTATAGAGCATCTAAAACATTAATTTCCTTACAATATGTCAAATACTGAAACTATACATAAACGATCCATTAAAGCCCCACTGCACGACTTGTCTACTTGCTCCCTTTATATAGAAAACAATGCCTAAGCGGTGCCCGTTGGTCCCCATGATCCTCTTTTTCTTGTGTTAACTGAGAGCTGAGTTGATGAGATAACCACCTGTCAGTGACCAGCAGGGTGGTCTAATCCCTCCTGGTCAAACTAGTGCAGACGGGCTCTAAAGCGACAAGTTTACTTGCCTAAAAAAACAACCTAAATGTGCTTGCGATTAGTTTAACAATTAAAATGATACCTACCTTAGCAACTGTTTCTTTCGATGAGCAACTTTTACCAACCTTCAAACGATGTGCTTGCAAATTAAGATGTCGACAACTAAAGATGATACCTACTCTTTATAACATCAACGACTGATCCTATAATGAGCAACCTTTTCAAACATCTAAATGTCAACTCAATTGCAACTCTGTATATCGTATACATTTCATTTAACCTGTATGTGAATAGTATAGGCTACACCATTAGCCATTAGGTCACGTGTTAAGAAGACTAAACATCATTTCACTGTTGACATGATCTGAACCGACCCCTTAAACAATTCACCTCAAGGATGTACATGTACGTGTTCAGAGAGGTTGATCAGCGTTCAGACGGTGACCTGGGAAGACATGTCATACACGGTTGGAAATAAGTATGTCATACTGTCTTGTTAGTCTTCTCTATTTAAACGAGCTAACTTCGTCTTTGAGTAACATTTCTAGATCTAGCTAGAACATCAAACACGTTAATTTCCTTTCAAAGATGTCAAATACTCAAACTACATAAATGATCCTTTTGAGGAATTTGAGCACAGACCTAATCTAAAGAAGACACCCAAATGTGCTTGCGATGATGTCCGAACTGAGATGATACCAACCTAAACAAATGTTCCTATTGAGCAACTTTTCCGACCTAAAAAATGTCAACACGATTGCGATGATGATACTTAACAATCTTTTTTTTTTTTTTTTTTTTTTTTTTTTTTTACCGAGAATGTACTTCCAAGAAGTTGCTAGTAACTTCTTGGTATTTCTCAGTACTACCAAGTGATGTTAAAAAACTAAAAATATACCAAGATTCGCAATAGTATTGATTTTCCTGAACAACCATTTCCAACCTCAAAACCTGAATGAGCAACGTTTAAGAACCTCTAAAACTACCAATGCGCTTGTGATTATTTCAAAAACTAAACATATACCAACAATAGTGACACGTCAACAATAATAGTGCTTCAAGTCTTTCGTCTTCTTTGTGCATGGCTGATCGTCAAAACGAAACGGAGTTAAGTCCTTTGTCAACGCTGTTTGTTGCTACGACAGGCAGCCAGTGAAAACGAGTTCGTTTAATCTAATAATAGAATGTAAGCATTACTTAATAAACAGAACTTTGTTATTTCTGGCTCATTTTTCCTGAAATAGGTGTCATATGAAAGGGCAAAAAAATGAACTTTCTAGAAATGTGATTTTCTCTTTGAAATTCAGTTACCGCCGGCCAAATGACTTTTTGGTACCCTCTCTTCAAATTATGTTTAATCACTCATGCGTGAAATATGCATAACTTAGATGGAGTTGCATCAAATGAAAAAAGGAGGATCTAAGCTTTACAAATATGTGTCATTTATTTATTGTAATTGTGATTAAGTTATGATAAAACATCGATAATTGTCGGTTTCGTATTTTTGGGGACGCACTGTATAAATCCACTTTGCGCCTCTGGATTGTATTTAACAACCAATATTGGGGATATATCAAAATTTACATTTACGTTACCGACATTACACTTCAATAGCTAAAATATCGTTATGACACAAATTATAATGTTAATATTTCTGAAATATATCGTGAATAATATTGTCGTCAGGATGGTAAGGAATATAACAACACTTACATTTACATTACAAAAATTACCTTTTAATCATTAAAACAATCATCATGTAATGACAAAAACATTAATTTGAAAAGATTTGTGCAAAATAATGTCAAATCGAAAGTGGACATGCACTTTTCGCCGATTGCGGACTCTGCTCGCCGATCTTGGAGACAAGTAAGATGTGCCTTTAATATAAACAGGGTTTCATGCCGACACATCTCGTTGGCTGCACAGGCTTTTCAGCCGCCGCTAACCACGGTGCGTGTAGATATTGGTGCCATATCAATATTTATTTTTAGTCTTTATTTTAAGGTTTACCTTTCATATGTCATCATATAATAATCCGTCATATGCAAACAAATGCTACAAATTCCATGATTTTTACCTTGACTCAACATTTTTGGGGTGTTTCAAGCATATTAGATATATACTTGGCCGAAATATGGCGATAATTTGTCATTTGTTTCGAATCTCAGCCTTAACGTCTTTTGGCAAAACATTAATCCTTTTTTGCCACTTTCTACCGAGGTGTTAAATGGGTATCAACCACGATGTGAAAATATGTAACAGCGTCTGTAATATAACGATAGCTAGAATACTTCCTCGTGAGCGGAGGATTGCCAAACATTGTGTGCAGGCAGGCCTCGATAATCTATCTGTAATCACCGACGCTTATAGAAACCATCGACGTATCAAGCGATATATGAACCCACAATATTCATATTAATATCAGCACTAGAATACAACTGGCAAGAAATAAAGAGCTTCCTATTAATAAGTGTTTAACAGCTAGAGCAAGAACCTTCCTAAAGAAGGAGAGAGGGAGGGGCATGTCTTCATTTTTGTTTGCCACTATCGAACATAAAGAGGAAAATATTTGTATATACAAATATATATATATATATATACCCATATATATATATATTTGTATACAGGTGCGAGAATTCTCAACTCTGATAATAAACTTGTAAAGTACAGCTACGTTTCACGTTCCTAGACCTTTTTCTTCACGCCTATATATCACTTTCAGTAGAAAATGCCATACTAGTAGAGAATGTATGTGTGGTTACGATCACTAAGCAAATAATTGTCTCGTTATTAGAACCTTATCACATCTAAATTTGAACGATTATATTTGAACAAAGTGGTAAAGTTCAATTTTTCACCGCTACTGTCCGTCACGAGGAAGTATTCTAGCTATCGTTATATTACAGACGCTGTTACATATTTTCACATCGTGGTTGATACCCATTTAACACCTCGGTAGAAAGTGGCAAAAAAGGATTAATGTTTTGCCCAAAGACGTTAAGGCTGAGATTCGAAACAAATGACAAATTATCGCCATATTTCGGCCAAGTATATATCTAATATGCTTGAAACACCCCAAAAATATTGAGTCAAGGTAAAAATCATGGAATTTGTAGCATTTGTTTGCATATGACGGATTATCAGGGCGCTGCGGTCTGACTGCAAACATCAGACCTTGACTCAAGTGCATGAACCTGCATGGTTAACCTAGTATCTCTGTAACCCTCTCGCCCTAAGGATGCCCATTTGATTAGGATAACAGAACTAGAAGTGTGTGTGTGGGGGGGGGGGGGGGTGCACGAACAATCAAGTTTGGTATGAGAGGAAGATGTGGCGGGACGAGGCGAGAGGTAAAATGGGAAAAAAAGATTAAGTCCGGGGTGTTATCTGGAGGAGTCACCATGGTAACGGGAGGGATGCAGCGAATATCCAGAAGGACATGTAATTATTATTATGTAATTATTATGATGGAAGATAGCCACAGTTGCATATCAAAATCCTGGTATTGTGCATGTCGTATTTTCCACTCCTCTCCCCCCCCCCCCCTCCTCCTCCTCCTCCTCCTCCTCATCCCCTCCCCCTCTTCTTGTCTTTCTCCCTGAGTCCTGTTATCTTCCAAAAGCGAGTTTACGAAAATGAACGAGTTAAATGTTAACTTTTTTGAACACATAAGTGATGTTCACATCTGATCAGTGCCCCTAAAATATGATCAGTGCCCACGTTTACTTTGACACATGATTTTACTTATGAAAGTAAACCCGATACTGCAACTGACATGACTGGAGTGATGAGTAATTTCATCGTCTGAGATTAGTCCATGCAGACTTGTCGAGAAAGGGCGTGAACTATAGGTGACTGGAGTCCCTTGGCAGTCAATACATATTTCTCTACATGCCACATCAAGCCTTAAATGTATTCTTAAAGAAAGAAACTATAACCAAATCATCAACATACCTTTCTTTACGTTTACGCAGAATTGTAAAGATTTGACATTCAGAGCTAGGAATAAACGAAACACCAGTCAATAGTCAATACGTATCCACTATATCCGCCTTCTACGTACATCCACCACTATCGACTATACCAAAAGGGCATACAACATTTTCTGAATGTTCAGCTATACGTATGCGTAATGCTCTTGTACAGCATTGTAGCTAGTGTGGGAGCGGGCGCGCACGTAGTCCGGAATCTTGCCTGTTATACCTAGCTCTATACAATTCCAACACAATAGAAGCTACCGGCATAAATAACGTTTGCAGAATACTTGACGTAATTGAAACGCTCATTTTTTTTTATGGGATCACTGATGCATGGGCAGTATAAAAGAGGAAATACAGAACGCAACAACATTGTTATGACTGAGCGTTGTGGCGTGCGCCTGTAATCCAGCTTGCAATGGTAGTAAATAATCATATCAGATTTATATACATTTGTGAAAACCCAATTAGACACACAACAACTTAAACAGTGAAGCGTTTTTGGAACCGTTCTATTAACCCTAATAAGGCCGGGCTATTTGAAGTCTTACTATGGCCGGGGGGAGGGGGGGGGGCATTATGCCCCCCCCCCCCTAAGATCTCGGCCGTAATACGGCCGATCTCGGCGAAAATTTGCACGCATATCAAGTGAAGTGTATAGAACAATATGATAATTTCAATTTTTTGAAAAAAATCACTCATTTGTATATTTATGGTAATTTATGCAAATAACGTCATAAAATCACATTTTTACCCATTAATCCTATATTATTCATATTTAAGCATTCTTTTTCACTACATATATTCATTAGACCATTTGGAACAATAAAATGACAAAAAAGATTGGAAGAGCCAGCTTATTACTTATGTTATCTCTTGTTTTGATAATTTATTATGTATTTCATTGTTTTTGTAACTTATTTATGTTATTTTTTTTTTCTTTTTTCATTTCTTCCTACAATTCAACTATTTTGACTCCCAAAACAACCACCTAAACTTTAAACAAGACCCAATAACCAATGTTTGATCTATTTTTAGGAAAAATGACGTTTCCATATGTTTTGTACACAAATCACAAAAATGAGCGATTTTCGGGCTGACATGCAAAGACAAAAGGTCACGTGACCTTGTAACTATAGGTCCGATTTTTTTTTTTTTTTTTTTAAAGATGCGCAAGACTCTAAAGAAAAAAGTCAGCGAGCGGCGAGGCGCCATCCATATGCGTTCTCGAACAATCAGACAAATCGTGGAGGGGGGGCCATAATGCCCCCCCCCCGGCCTTATTAGGGTTAAAGGACAGGTTGGTGGACAACCCATTGCAAAGCGTGTATTTTAGTTTGAGCTTGTACTTATAGGCCCGAATTCACAAAGGAGGCGTGTCTTCAAACCTCCTTTTGTTTCGACAAACCTCCTTTTGTTCTTTACAAACCAGGTTTGTAAAAAACGCGTCAAAACGCGTCATATGACGAACATAAACCTCGGTTTGTCGACAAACCTCCTTTGTGAATTCGGGCCACAGTGTCGGTCTGGTGTCGGTCTCATAACTTTGACTGAACGGAATGTTAATATCTTGGGAAAACTTCTGTATTTCTAGTTCATTATTATTATTGGTCATCTAACGAAATTTAAAAAAAAAAGCCCTGCAAGCCCTTAGTCGCAAGCCCACCTCATTTTAAAAAGTTCATTTATGAAAATTTAATTATTCAAATGAATTAGGAAATAAATAAATGTATTTTGAAAATAGTACCAACGGACAAGACATGCAGATTACTGTATATTATACCATATAGTTACTTGTCAAATGCAATTCGGGGTTTTCATTTCATGACTGGAGAATCAGTTTTGTTCTTGAGATGGGTACACCCGTATATTTCCAGTTATCAAAATACACTCTCAAGAAACTATGAAATATTTGCACACTGCATGTTTTATGCTCCAACAAAATATTAAGATAACAAAGGTTTACGCCTTCTAAACGCTAAAATTAATGTTTTAAATTATTCAGTTTACACATTTATGTTGAAATTTATAAAGGTCTGAGAACTAGAGAATATAGTTCTGACTACGATTACCCATTTATTACCCAGATTACCCATCCCATCGAGGATTTTCTGTTTACAAAGAAATAGTAAGTGTTGTAGAAACATTTTTGTAACAAGATCTTTTTTTTTCTTCTTCATTTAAATATTGAATTTGTGTGAGTCCACTAAATATAGACAGCATTTAATTTCTACTTTTAACTGATTCGATATATAGGACATGAAGGAATGGTTTACCGTCAGAAGTCAGAGACTTTAAGATGATCTCAAACCTAGACCTACTAAGAACAAATATTAATATTGTTCGAAAGGTTAAAATTTTTCACGAATATATTGGCTTCTACTAAGTTGCTTTGATCTAAGCTTTCTCTTGTCTACAGTGTAATGATCTAAAGAAAATGGGGGTGGGTGTCAGTCTCTCCAAAATATAGTTAAAGATAAAGGTGAGTTCTGGTAAAAGAAAGAAAATTAATTCTCACAGAATCAAACGAAAAAACAAGATTACAAATAAATGTCATTTGCCAAACAATTTTGGTAGAAAATGTATACTGGATGAGTAATGGGCAAAGAAAGATTAGGAAATCAAGGTTAGTAGCCCCGACACCATTTGTGTAGTCCCATATACATCTTTCTGTGTACAGTGCTTGTTACTTTACCAAGACTGGGCCAAATTTATTATGATTTTGATGACTCCAGAACTTTGAATTACACACCAATACTTATATGCTACATGGTCAACTTTTTCTGATACATTCCACAACTTTTCTTTCACAATGCAATCATATGACCAGAACTCACCTTTATCTTTAACGTCTTTATCCCCTCAGAATTTGTAATGGTCTATTTATTATTAGTGCCTTCCATATTCCACAGCCTTCCTTACATTTTGTTTTAATTTTTTTTTATTACATTTTCGTCTTTGGGATTGTTAATTTTATTCGTCATGATTTTTATATTCCATAATATTTATATTTATATACCATTTATACAATTTGTTCGCTTTGTATTGTGCATTGAGGCCTAACCGCAAATGTAATGACAATGTGGAAATAAACGCGTGGAATCAGTTTTATTGTGGAGAAGAAAAAACCTTAGATATACACATGACATATTTTCTTATCATTGCCATATAAAAGAAGGATAAATCACTTAAAGGTACTATGTCCCATTTGCAGCCAACATCAAATTTTTCAGGAATTATGAATATGTCACGTAATATGTCCTATCTGTGAAATTTAAATGTTACCAGTGTCCTAATATACAAATAATTCAAGTAGACCCGTTTACTTTCTAGACTTCACTGTCATACACTTTTGATTGACTGACTGACTGACTTTTTCTTTGGTAATAACATACATAAAATGAGCTGTAAAGGGTACATTAGCATAATGTCTACATCAATAACCCAATTCTTATAATGGCCAAAATTAAACTGATTGAATCTTTGCGCATCACAAAATGTACGACCATTCGGTACAAGGGCCTGAAAATCAGACTATTACTAAAATGATTGCAATCACTTAAGTCGATTTTTTCCCCACTTAAAGACAGTTTCAAGCCTTTTTGTTTTGAGGGAAGTTCTAAACTAGTATTATCATTCAAATGCCGTTGGAATGTAAAGGCATCGTTTAATAATGTTAAATCTGAGATGCACGGCCCTACATGTTATCAGTGTCTGTGATATGGTGTAATATTGAAGCCCTCAAAATGATCAAGAAGTGCCTCAAAGAAGTAAAAAATTATTTGAGTGACCGGTTTTACCATACTCATTTTCCCAAATAGACTGTAGTGTTACGAAAACCGTTAGGCAAACGCAAAATTTGGTTTCGATTTCCAATCATAAATATCTTGATGATCAGACAATCGATCGGCTTGTAAAAGTCATGGGATTCCTGACTGGCCTAAAGGTTTATAATTATCATTGCAGCACGAGCTAAATCCAGGATTTTGTTTCAGAATCTGAGACAAAGTTACCGGGTCCCTTTAACATTTTCATTTTTGTTTGGCCTGTAAATTGGGAAATAGTACCTTAAAGTGAATGTGTACAAAAATCATAGCTGAAGGATTTATTGTCCTTTCTTCCAAGCCATAGTCTGCTTAATAAATGACATGTGGTGGCGCTGCGCATCGATTAGAAAAGTTATCACAAAGATAAGACACGGTCGGAGCCGAGGCGTCATATCTACTTAGTTTAGGAGGTTGTCCTCGCACAAACGGGTTTTTAGATTATCTACACTACATTGCAACATAAATGAATTGCGTTAAAAGAAATTATTAAAACTTATCCCAGATCTGATTCTGAGCATGAAAAAGGAACGAAGATACAAACATTAGAACTATATAGACTATTTTTACACAAAAATGTCATCGACGGCGCTGTCAGTCATATTTCATCACAAGAGGGCGCTCTACAAATAACGGCAAAAGTGTTGGATTGATCTTGCGACTCACCTCTGATTTATCTGTCTCCGTATGTCTGTCTCTTTATCTCTCTCTCTCTCTCTCTCTCTCTCTCTCGCTCTCCCTCTTTTTTTCTTTCTCCCACTCTCCCTCTTTCTCTCTCTCTCCCTTATTTTTCTGGAAAAGAAAATTTACCCCATTTAGAATGAGCAGTACCCGTGCATTCATGAATTCAACCTTAAGTGAAAATAATCTTTGCTGCATTTAATAGACATTATTGATTATACATTATATCAGGGTTGGATCCAGGGGGGGGGGCACAGGGGGCACGTGCCCCCCCCCCCCACCCCCAATATATTTATACTAACCTTACAATTTAGTAGGCAAGCTTTCATTCACTCCTGTGGACACTCTAAAACCAAGGAACCTGTACCCAATTTGCCGACTAAACGCATTGGAAATTACTTGGACATGTGCGGTATAGAAGTACACAAAGACAAGTTTACTTCGGCCGAGAGGTAAAGTCAAGAAGCTTATGGCTATTTTATTTACGTTGGGTTTTAGAAAGTCCACAGGAGTGAATGAAAGCTTGCCTACTAAATTGTAAGGTTAGTATAAGCTTAAACTACATGTACGTGTTATCCTATTAATTCTGTAATAAGCCTATTAATATACACTCAATCAGCTTAAAGGGATAGTCCACCCCAGGATTTTCTTTAGCTGACGATATAGACCTAATAATACCATGAAGAATGATACAAGTCTCATTAAAATCCATGATCACATAACGAAGATATATCGACTTTTTTATCGAAAATCAGCCGCCCCCCAAATGCAAATGCGTTACATGGGCATGAAACGATCGCCAAAAAATAACCGATAGTATCGAAATTGTGACGTATGTTGCGAGCTGCCTTCTTATTTCGCAGACATTCACTTTCGCTTTCACTTTCATTCATGATTCGTCGTGTCAGTGCGATAACAGTGTACCGCGAGCGAAAGTGAATGTCTGCGAAATAAGAAGGCAGCTCGCAACATACGTCACGATCGTTTCATGCCCATGTAACGCATTTGCATTTGGGGGGCGGCTGACTTTCGATAAACAAGTCGATATATCTTCGTTATGTGATCATGGATTTTAATGAGACTTGTATCATTCTTCATGGTATTATTAGGTCTATATCGTCAGCTAAAAAAAATCCTGGGGTGGACTTTCCCTTTAATTAACTGATTATTTGAATTAAATTAGTCCTTATTCCATAATTATAGTCAGTCTAATTACAGAATCACACTTATTAACGGTCCTTATTAAAGGGATCGTTTAACAATGTTAAATCTGAGATACACGGCCCTACGTGTTATCAGTGTCTGTGATATGGTGTAATATTGAAGCCCTAAAAAATTGCGCTTCAAAATGATCAAGAAGTGCCTCAAAAAAGTAAAAAATCTTTGAGTGACCGGTTTTACCATACTCGTTTTTCCCAATAGACTGTAGTGTTATAAAAACCGTCAGGCGAACGGTTTTCAATTTTTTTAATTCCAATCATAAATATCTTGATAATCAGACAGGCGATCGGCTTGTAAAAGTCATGGGGTTCCTGACTGACCTAAAGGTTTATAATTATCATTGCATCATGAGCTAAATCCAGGATTTTGTTTCAGAATCTGAGACAAAGTTACCGGATTCCTTTAAACTATTCTAAATGTAGTCTCTACGTTCTCTTCATCCGTCTTTCCTGTTCTTTTCCATAATGTTTAAACTTCTATTTTGACCCTTATACCTTTTTTCTCTTCTCTTTTTCAAGACTTCTAACTTTGCTTTCTCTTCTTTCTTTTCATTCGGACGGCAAATTAGTCAATTGGATTATGATAACAATGTTAGTTATACATTACATTTACCATGCCAAATCGCTTATCATTCCTTACAAGAGTATTGTCATGTATTGTTATATGCATTTTTTTTAAATGTATAATTCAGCCCAGGCTGCGTGGAAAATGTAGATTAACAAATCATTAAATCATTAAATAACGCTTTGGATCGATATCAGAATTTGATGTAGAGTAATATTGTGTACTTTGACCCTTTTATTGCAATGTACGAACTAGGTCAGACTCAACAATTAATGATCATGAGGCCAGAATTATTTTCTTCATAATGTTATCATAAACAAATTAAACCTTTTTGTTTTTATCATTCTTAGTAAACGATGCGAGACCAACTCAGATAACAAGTACCAATTCTATATTGTACAGGTTATTAACGTCAATGAAATAAGAGAAGTGGCACTCTTTGCCAGGAACGCGTAGTCGTGAAAACTTAGGTAATAACAGAAATAAAGTTGATTCCTCAATCGGATCACGAAGCAAAGTAATACACCAAACTCGCACGACGCGTAATTATTTTTTGTAATGTAGGATGAACAAGTTTATACAGTTACGCCCCTAACATGCCCGCGGTGATCATCTATATTTATTTTGGCAAGCTGAAGCCGATTGTTAAAAAAGCAGGTCGCAATTAAAGGGATCGGGTAACTTTGCCTCATATTCTGAAACAAAATGCTGGATTTAGATCATGCTGCAATCATAAGTATAAACTTTTAGGTCATACATGAATCCCATGACTTTTACAAGCCAATCGCCTGTCTGATTATCAAGATATCTTTAATTGGAATTAGATATTTCAGAGTTCGTTTTCCTATTAAACGGTTTTTATAACACTACAGTCTATTGGGGAAAATGAGTATGGTAAATGTGTGTAGGGCTTCAATATTACATCATTTACGACACTGATAACACGTTGTTTAGGGCCATGCATCTCAGATTTAACATTGTTAAACGATGCCTTTAAGCCGTTCGAAGTTCACTTGAAGTCCTGCATGTTTGATGAATTACTTCGGTTATTCCGAAGCTGGGATGAATTCGAGATCCGAAGTTTCAGTTGGTGATCCAGTAAAGGAATAAACTTGTTTGCAGCCATTATCTACTGTGCAGCCAAGGAATACATATTAAACCATTTTGAGATTTGCTCGACTGCATGTTCCTGGCAAAGTGTTTCTTCTCTTATTTTATTTAGAGACATTAAATCAGCAACATGACGTTGCAGGAAGATGCTGAAAACAGAGGTAAGACACAAAAGATGGAATGATTTGGAAATTTATATACACTGTTGCCCAAACACTTAGACAAATGTTTTGTTTAAACCTATTTCCATGACAGTATGATTTATTATTGATAGATAAAGATTATATCTTATCAGAACTGCACTAATCATTAACTTTTGTCTATCAAAAATAAAATGTATCATCTCAATCATTTCATGAAAATGACGTTAACAATTACAGTGTTTATAATTTGTTTTTCTTATGAACTAGTTTCCAAGATGTACTGGTACTGCGTGAATGTTAACTTGTTCGCTTTCATGACGTGAACGCAATTTCACGACACCCACCACAACATCCAGTATAATAAATAAAGATCAATTCAGTTACGAAATATTCATATTTTTTTACGGGATGAAAAGTTCGACTTACTTGACGCTCTCTACGTCATTTGATAAAAAACTTTATTCTTTTACCCTCGAACGAGAATCAAAGTCTGCACCTTTAAATTTGCTTATACATGTATGCTACTTCTGTACTTCATAGAAATGTAGACTTTGACTCAGACAGACTAATGAAATGCTGAAAAGTTTGTTTTAATCAAAGACGCCTACTTGTAACAATATGGACTAAAGGTCGTTAAATGTACTGTACACAATGAGGTGGAATGTCGTACCTATAGATCAACAAACAGGGCTAGATTACTAAAGGAAATCAAATATATCAAGCATTTATTGTGGAGTTTCATTTAAAGATAAACTTGAGTTCTGGTAAAAAAAGAAAATGAATTCTCACAGAATCAAACGAAACTTACACTGAATGTTCAAGATTACAAATAAATGTCATTTGCCAAACGGTAGAAAATATATACTGGCTGAGTTATGAGCATAGAACGATAGGGAAATCAAGGTAGATAGCCCCGACACCATTTGTGTAGTCCCATTTACACCTTTCTGTGTACAGTGCTTGTTCGTTTACCAAGACTGGGCCAAATTTATTATGATTTTGATGACTCCGGAACCTTGCAGTACACACCAATACTCACATGCTACATGATCAACTTTTTATGATCCATTCCACACCTTTGTTTCACAATGCAATCGCATGACCAGAACTCAACTTCATCTTTAATTATACGTCTTGAACTGTTTATGTATGCAATAATCTTTACATTTATTTATTTGTATCTATCTATTTATTTATCTGTTTATTTATTTATTTATTTAATCATGCATTCGTTCATTTATTTTGCTACGTTTACTGTATTTTTTTTTTATGTTAGAAGAATACGATGGAAAACAGCTTTTGTCCGTGGAGGGGCACTGATACGGGGTCCAGAATTTAATTCAGATTGATGAACTTTTTCGTTCTTCCCTTTCTTCTTTTTATTCAGCGTCCAGTAGTTGAACAGGTACCCCAGGTATCTTTAATCAAATATCGAAAACTATCTTCTTCCTTTTTCTTGTAATATTAAATCATATCAATGATGAGCTTATGTGTTGACCAAATATTTCTTGTTCATATTTTTGGGGATGTGTATTATATTTAAAACTCAGGACATTTTAACTTGAACTCATTTATAAGACATTTTATTTGTTTCATGCTATGCTTCCCAAGAATGAAAGAAAGGCCAGGTAGTCATTTTTATTTAATTTTGTGTACAGTGCATTATTTGCTTTATAAGACGGGTCGGCAATAAAGTCTTACAATATACTAAGTTAGATCTAACTAGATGGGAGCTGGGAGAAAGCTGAAATTACGCGAAAGCGACGGTTATCAATTTTTGATGGGAGATGCCCCCCCCCCCCCCCCCACTCAGTGTTATTTAGGGTACGTGTATGCATGTTCCCTCCCTTTGAAAACACCCCCTTATTAAGTCCGGTGTGTAAAGTCAATACGGGCCGATTTTTCGTGTATTACGAGCCGGACTTTGTTGCGGGAAAAGTACCCCTTTACCGGAGAGTTTGGGAACATGAATGCGGGGGGGGGGGGAGGGGATGGGCGATGTTTTGCACGGTGGGGAAAAATAAATGCACGCCCATGTGATGTCAATTGACCAATCGGATTGCTTAGATTGTAGAACCCGTCTTATAATACATATTAATCAGAGGCAACATATCTAGAAGACCCCGAAGATCCACACCGTTATTAGTCATCCCTAGCTTTATGAGCTGTTGGACTATATATTAAATCAAGTCTCATACGGGGCTTTATGGGCCAATATGTTCACATTCATCAGGGGGTGAAGAAGGTTTTTGAGACATTGGGTTTTGTAAACGGTTGTTGGGTAGCATCGTGTTCAAGGGACCTCGCTGCAATTTTTTAGGAGGACTACCTTAAAAATATGGTGCTGAAGAAGAAATGACGGCCTACACAACATACTGCCCCTGTCCCAAATTTCGTTGGGGGTGGGGGTGGGGGGGGGGGTGATTGGCATTTCAAAGGTCTGGAGGGAGGGGGTATAGGGTAAAAGTTATGAACCACACCATGCACTAGGTACATGTTTCAGACTGCAAATCATGTCTGTCTCTTGGAATCGAGTCTTATTTTATGTATTATTTGACCGATAGCCTAATTTGGTTCCTGAGAACACATTATTTATTTTTTGCTAGGCATTTTATTAGCAATGGGAACTAAGGGAGATATATCATTACATATGAGGAAACTGCATCATCTGATATCACACTTCCTACTAAACAGGTCGTCTGCTTGATGATAGCATCTACTCGCGGTAGGCCATATTCTATTCTTCACCTCACTATGTTACCATTGCTAAGGAGAAGACATCCCTTAGGAACCAAAATTGTCATTTTAGCGCATATCAAAGTGTCAACTTTAGACTGCTATAGCTTTTTGTTGTTGTTAGAAAAGCAATTAACTTTGAATTCGGATATAATTATAACCATATTTATTGGTGTGCATTGCAAGTTTCTGGAATCATCAAGAATTCCCAAACCTCAACCTTCCCTTTAAGTACGTTTCATATGACACCTCACAAATATAAAAAATAAGATTCTGCTAAAAAGAAATCTCAAAAATAGTTACAGTTGGTATAAACGGCGGCCATTTTGAAAATGGCACCATATCTTTATGGTAGCTCACCTGGAAATAATGCAGGGAGGTCCAATGAGCACGTTGATACCGGACACTCTTCAATATTCCACAATATGGGCTTAACCCAACAGTATACAGTATTTTGTATGAGTACTTCTCTTTTAATTCTCTCAACCGTGATACTGACCTACTAGAAAGCAAACGGTATTGAGTTTACAGTGCAAAGGATATGCATATATTTGGTATAAATCTACCCGCATTACCAACAAGGTTCCAATTACGATATTCAATGCGAATCCATGAACTGTGCTGTACAACACTTAAGTAGCATAAACGCTCGACGATATGGCTGCTACAACGAACAGCAAAAGACTAAAAAAGCATCTACTTCGATCAGGTGATGATAATGGCAGTGAGGGTGGTGGTAATGGGATGGCAGTGATTCTGGTGGTGGTGTTTGAGGTAAGGTGGTGGTGTTGATGGAAGTGCTGGTGGTAGCCATGGTAGTGGTAGTGGTAGTGGTAGTGCCTTGCTGGTGGAGATGATTATGATGTCGATGATTGTAGTGGTGGTTGTGGGGTAGTGTTCATGATAATGATGGTGGTGGTGATGATATGGTGATGGTGATGGTGATGGTGGTGATGGTGATGGTGATGGTGGTGATGGTGATAATGGTGACGGGGACGGCGATGGTGATGGTGATGGCGATGGTGATGGTGATGATGATTGTGATTGTGATGGTGATGGTGATGGTAATAGTGATGGTAATGGGGATGGTGATGGTGATGGTGATGGTGATGGTGATGGTGATGGTGATGATTGTGATTGTGATGGTGATGGTGATGATGATGGTGATGGTAATGGGGATGGTGATGGTGATGGTGATGGTGATGGTGATGGTGATGGTGATGGTGATGGTGATGGTGATGGTGATGGTGATGGTGATGGTGATGGTGATGGTGATGGTGATGGTGATGGTGATGGTGATGATTGTGATTGTGATGGTGATGGTGATGGTAATAGTGATGGTAATGGGGATGGTGATGGTGATGGTGATGGTGATGGTGATGGTGATGGTGATGGTGATGGTAATAGTGATGGTAATGGGGATGGTGATGGTGATGGTGATGGTGATGGTGATGGTGATGGTGATGGTGATGGTGATGGTGATGGTGATGGTGATGGTGGTGGTGATGGTGATTATAATGGTGATGGTGATGGTGATGGTGGTAGCGGTGATGATTGTGATGAGTGATGGTGATGGCGATGGCGATGGCGATGGTGATGGTGATGGTGATGGTGGTGGTGATGGTGATAGTGATGGTGGTGGTGTTGATGGTGATGGTGATGATGGTGATGGTGATGGTGATGTGATGGTGATGATGACGATGGTGGTGGTGATGGGGTTGGTTTGAGTGTTGGTGGTGGTGGAGATGATTGTGATAATGATGGTTGTGATGGTGATTGTTGTGGTGACGTTTGTTTGGTTTGAAGCCAGTGTAGGTAACGTTGGTATTTGTAGTCCTTATGGTGGTGGTAATGAAGGCTGTTCCGTGGTGGTGGGACTCATCGTGATAGTGGTTAGGCGGTGGTATTGCTGCTGGTTTTACTGGTGGTAGCTGTGTGGTTTGTGTGCTACTAATGGTTGTGATGGCTTTGCTGATTTCGTGGCGTTAACTAACTTGTTGTTTAGGTTCCTGTTCGGAGTATCTTTTACACAGCCACTGAGTAATAAATCTGCCTTTTTTAAATTTTAAATTTCATCTAAACCTTTCAACTGGATTAATCAATATAATTTCGTGTCTTATTTTACATTACAAGTAGATTTTGTTGGCCCCCTACTTTTATGCAAAGAATATTATTTTTTATGCACAACTTTATTATTTGTTATTATATTTATTATTTGTATAATTGTTTTGTTTTCCAGAAGACCCACAACCAAAGAAAGAGATGGCGGCGGCAGATTTTTCCGTCATCGGGGACGACCAACAGGAGGAGGATGATGAAAATCTTGCGTCATCGTGGACCACTAGGAGGATCTACAAAAATCTTCTCCTGATCAGCAGTGCCTTCCTCTTCGTCTTCACAGCCTTCCAAGCCTTGTCTAACCTTCAGAGCAGTATTAACTGTGTTGATGGTTTAGGCCTTGCCTCGCTTAGTACCATCTATGCTTCTCTGATTGTATCAGGTGGGCTCACTCACATGCAACATGTCGGTTGTTGTTTTTTATTATGTGTTTTTTTATGTCTTTTTTTCTTTCGTTGTTTAATATATTTCATAATCACTATAAAAGCGAATTTAATACAAACGTTCACCTACTAGGTTCATATATTTAGGTAAAACTGTATATGGGATATAAATGTTACAGTATATTTTTTAATATGAGCACTATCTTTATCACGTCATGTTATATTATGTAATTTATGTAAAGCGCACTGATATGTCTTAGGACAGGAATTGCGCTATATAAGTGGTACGTATTATTATTATTATTGTTTTATACTAGTGATGACAATTAAGGAAATATAAAATGGATACCAAGGGCCTACAATTAGTTCTTGAATCGCTTTATCGTGTTGCAGGCTAAATAGTGATGATGCTGTGGACGTCTTTAAAGCCCTGTGGCGTATCTAGGGATGACGGCACCCCGAGCAAACAATAAATTGCCCTCCCCCCCTGCCCAAACCTATCTACGTACCTGTACAAGCGAGGGGGGAAGCGTTCGAGCGGTACATTGTTCTTTCATTCTTAACCCTTAGATGCCCTTTTCGAACGTTCTTAACCCTGCATATCGTGGACGCATAATCTTTAATATAATCTTTCATAATCTTTAATCTTTAGAAATTCTGTTATCCCCTTTTCCTTCGCTCTTTTGTGGTTTTGTGTACCCCTCAAGTGCCGATCTGAATGCACCACTGATCGAGTGACACCTTAATTTTGTTCTATACGGATAAAATGCTTGTTCATACTTAAAAAGAATCAATTAATATATTGTTTTTTAATTTGAATATCCTTAACATGCTAAATTATTTCTAAAGACTCAATAACAGAAGTGTATGTCTGATAATTTGAAACCGTGCCATTCTTATAATGTTTTTTTAATTTTTGTTGTACTGTGCTAGTTCTGTTTGATGTTATTTAAATGTTTTTGTTTATGTTATTTACATGTTTTGTTTAATATTATTGAAATGTTTTTGTTTATGTTATTGAAAAGTTTTTGTTTATGTTATTTAAATGTTTTTGTTTATGCTATTGAAATGTTTTTGTTTGATGTTATTTAAATGTTTTTGTTTATGTTATTTGAATGGCAGCCATGTTAATCCCCTCGGTGATGATCCGCCATCTTGGATTAAAATGGACGTTGGTGTTGAGCGAGGCATGCTATGCAATTTACACAGCAGCAAACTTTTACCCCTCCTGGGCTACTCTTATACCAGCTTCAGTCCTGCTGGGGTTCGGTGCCGCACCCCTGTGGACAGCTAAGAGCACCTACCTCACTACCATGGCAGGGGCCTATTCCAAGCTGACAGGTAACTATCTTGGGATAATAATACTCATTTTGTTTAATGTTGTTCTTCCTGAGGGACCCGTTTACACTTAGCAAATGTGGATTAATGTCTTACCGAAGGACGTTAGTGCCTTGCTGGCATTCGAACCCTTAACCCTTAGTTTGAGGGTCAAGCGAATGAACCACTATACCACGAGACTTCCACACCCTGGTGACAAAATGGAAACCAAATATTTAACTTTCGTCCAAATTTTTACAAACATTGCGATGAAACCAGTACACGATTAACCGTCGTATGAAACAACTCTGTTTTTAATGTTTCACACCGATCTATTTTTCTTTTTTGGTAGGAGAGACTATTCCGTCCATTGTGTCTCGATTTTGGGGTATCTTCTTCTTCTTCTTCCAGTCATCTCAGATTTTAGGAAACCTCATCTCATCGCTTGTTTTCAGACAAGAAACCTCGTTTGTAAACAGCACCAAATACAAATGTGGTTCGCAGGACTGCTACGTGGGTAAGTATAATCATTACTAGACCAATAAGCCAATAGTTACTTAACCCTAATAAAGCCGGGTGCCCCCCCCCCCTCCATGATTTTTCCGATTGCTCGGGAACGCATATGAATGGCGCCCCGCCGCTCGCTGACTTTTTTTTTTCAAGTCTTGCGCAACTTTTAAAAGAATTTTTTTGAAAATCGGACCTACGGTTACAAGGTCACGTAACCTTTTGTCTTTGCATGTCAGCCCGAAAATCGCTCATTTACGTGATTTGTGTACAAAACATATGGAAAGTCATTTTTCCTAAAAACAGATCAAACATGGGTTATTGGGTCTTGTTTAAAGTTTAGGTGGTTGTTTTGGGAGTCAAAATAGTTGAATTGTAGTAAGAAATGAAATAAAACAACAAAAACAATGAAATACATAAGTTAAAAAAACAATGAAATACATAAGAAATTATCAAAACAAAGGATAACATAAGGAATAAGCTGGCTCTTCCGAATTTTTTTGTCGTATTATTATTCAGAATTGTCAAATGAATATATGTAGTGAAAGAGAATGCTTAAATATGAATAATATATGATTTATGGGTAAACATGTGATTGTTATGACTTTATTTGCATAAATTACCATAAATATGCAAATTAGTAAATTTTTCAAAAAATTGAAATTATCATATTATTCTATACACTTCACTTGACATGCGTGCAAATTTTCGTTGCGATCGGCCGCTTTGCAGCCGATATCTTAAGGGGGGGCCATAATGCCCCCCCCCCCCCCCCCCCGGCCGTACTAAAACCTCAAATAGCCCGGCCTTTTTAGGGTTAAACCATATTTAGCTGAGCACACTTGTGTATGGAGCGCACCGTGTCAAGCTTTATATTCTGTAAATAAGAAATTGTTGCGTAGATTCTATGACGAAACGAAATGCATAACATGAGAAGGAGGACATAGTATTATTTCGACTTGATCAAATACATTGTTAAATATTTTGTCAGTGTCATAAAAGTATTAGATAGTTACGTAGTTATCATTACAGTTTTGACCCTTTGGTAAAACAGCAGTGTTGTAGCGACACAACTGAGCAGTTGAAATGTATGTCAAAGAGGTGCCAATTTGTGTTTGATCAATTGAAATTTTAAAAAGTCAAAACTTGCTTATTTTTATATCGAATCTTCCTAAAAATTTCAATGATTTGTTAATTGCTCTGTTTTCTTTTACAGAGCGCCCTTTTAATGACTCATTTTGTAATTGTTTTCATAATATGCAATCATAAGGTCTAACTTCATTTCAAATCAACCTAGCGTTGGAAAATTAAACTTAAACTTCGATTTCTACAGAGACCGGGGATGTAAATGGAACATATTGTGATCCTCCCGAAGAGAGGCTAACCTACACTTTACTCAGTATCTATCTCGTCTCCGGTGTAATCGCCGTGGTCATCGTCATCATCTTCGTCGACAACCTTGGTGCAAGTCGAAAGATCAAAGACCAAGGAACGTTTGATTTATTCTGCGCGACGGCACGCTTAATGAAGGATAAGAAGTTGATGCTCATCATACCTCTCACAATTTACAGCGGATTAGAGCAAGCCTTCATTACAGGCGATTTTACAAAGGTTTGTTTCTTATCATAAATGCGCAATATCCAATAATCATGTTTAATAATTTTGGCTCGACGAGAGGATTGAGTTTCATGAGCAAGATTGCTCTGTATTCTTACATTCATGTGAAAGAATATCATTTTAGAAATGTTTCCTGAAAAATTTGTCGCTCTTCATAATTACCAGAAATAGCGGGGAAAGGGAGATAAAGTCTCATACCACAATGTGGCATAAAGTACACATAGCCCTTATGAAGATCAATACAACTTCTCAGTGCACAGAATCATACCTTCCAACGTTGTCCAAGTTAGTTGCTTTCATATCATTTTTTTTCACAATGCAATTGCTTGTGAAGAAGTCAAATTTATTGTTAATAGCTACAATGAACAAGTGTTACGATGATAATAAACCCAATAAAAGACAATGTGAACATAACTTCTTTGACAATGATAAAATGTTGAACCTCCTTATTTTTTTATTAAACCTGCTCTCCTTCCCGCACTCCAAATCTAATAATTTTTAAATATTTGTTCCCACCTTCTTTTCCACCTTTCTCCACCATTTGTCCTCTTCTTCCTTCCTCCCATTTTTATCTTCACCCTCATCTGTATCCCCCCTCCTACCTTCTCCCCATCATTTCCCGTCCAGTCATACGTGACCTGCAGCCTAGGTGTTGGTTGGGTGGGGTACGTCATGATTTGTTACGGGGTGGCTGACGCTCTCTGCTCCGTGCTGTTCGGTCGCCTCGTCAAGTACACTGGCCAGGTTCCTTTATTCTGCCTTGGTGCCCTCATCAACCTCTCACTCATCATCGCTCTCTTCATCTGGGAGCCACGCTATGAAGAACTCCCCGTTTTCTTCGTGATCGCTGCCGCGTGGGGTGTAGCCGACGCCATCTGGCAGACACAGCTAAATGGTAATTACTGGTATCGTATCCGGACACCTACCCCCTGGACATCCACCCCGGATAACCACCCCAGTCACTACTACCCCCTAGGACAACCGCACTCTAGGACGACTACCCCCCGAGACAACTACCCTCTAAGACAAATACCCCTTGGACAACTACCCCTAAGATAGTTGTCCGGGGGTTGTTGTCCTAGAGGATGGATGCCCTAGGGGGTAGTTGTTCTAGGGAGTAGTTGCCCTAGGGGGTAATTGACTGGGGTGGTTATCCGGGGGTGGATGTCCAGCAGGGGTTCGGCGTCCTAGAACTACTGATAGACCAGGTTATAGAAAGATTTTCACCGATTCGGTTTCACTCGGTCACAACATTGTGTTACTTGTGCTTTCCCGACAAAGCAGTATTCGCCATAGTATGCTCCATGACCCTCCTTTAATAGTTTACAGAGACACAAACCCTTGTCAGTCGCGGTGTTTAACAGTGTCTCAATTGTGAGACTAGTTTTAGTTTTTAGACGTGTATCATTCAATTGTGAATATTTTAGCAAAAATCTATTCGCATTATCCAAAATTAAAAAGAAGCAGAATAAAGATAGAAACAAAAAAAGGCTGCACAATTTCCCTCAATTTGTGGAAATTCTCGACAGGCTGTCAACTGACAGCATACTACATATACTATAGGAATTGTTGTATTAATTTTCAAATTAGATCACGTACCTGTAGACTAAACGTTCCTAGTCAATGTCTTTGGGTTATTGATAGGAGTCGCCCCCTCAACGTCCTACCAGCCTTTCAATTCAGTGGAATATTGCGTAAAACTCACTGTTCACATATCGGTTTCAAGTTTTTTATTTCTGCATTTTCCATAAACAATGACAAAATAACAATGAAAACATTTTAGCAATATAATGATAAGTAATACAAGTAGTAATTCATATAAATAAATAAATATAAATAATCAATAGTACAATTAATCGTATTTGAAAAGAAAGAAAAGGGGGAGAATGCAGAAGACCGATATCGTAAGCAGAGCTTGAAATGATACCGGCCGTATGAAAGGTCCTATAGGTTCGTTCCTAATTGCAAGGTGCTTTTATCCTTGGACAAGGTGTTTACATTATGTCCCTCTCGACCTATACAGCTAGGTTGATCAAATCTGTACCTGGTAATGCTGCCTGTGTAAATAATAATGGCAGGACTCATAGTAAGAAGCAGTATACATATCCATTTAGCTACCAAGAGCAAATAAGACCGATTTGTTATTGTTTTTATTTTATACCGATGATCCTTATTAAAACTATCAAGTTAAATGGGGCTTTTTATAGCGTATTTAATCGTTGATGACTGCATTTAAAAAACGCACAGATAATCAGTTAGCGCAGGTAGTAACTCCTTGGTTGAACCAGGGTATTTTTTCACCCACACTTGTCGTCCATTTAATTGCTACGGTTAACCGCGGCATTCAAGTTATTTTATAGAAATGTAACTCTTGACTTGTCTGTTTTTCCCTTCCTCCCCCAGCCCTCTACGGTATCCTCTTCCTGGACGAGCAGGAGCAGGCCTATTCCAATTATCGTCTCTGGGAGTCTGTAGGCTTCTCAGTGGCGTTTGCCTACAGTAACTTCCTCTGTGTTTGGATTAAACTAACCATCTTGGTGTGTGTCCTCGGAGCAGGGATGCTGGGTTATGCAGGTGTAGAGCTCGTAGCAAGGAGAGACCATCGAGAGAAATAATATCAAACGCATCACAAAACGAAAGCGAAACATCGACAATTTAGCTTTCGAGAATTTAGTTTTCGAGAAGAAAAAAACACCACAATGATTATTATTTTACAGTTAGGTTGTGTCCTCGGAGGGTTTCTGTGATTTTTGTTAAAGAATCATTCTTTTATTAATGGCATGACGAAGACAGAGAAAAGAAGCACGAAAGAAAAAAGATCGGGCAAAGTGGCATATTACGAATCATAAACAAAATGAGATTGTTTTCGAGAAGAAAGACTTCCGGAATATTCCTGTATAGTTGTCTCTCATCAAGTTTTATGAACGCCATCTGTGTAGTACGAACAAAAAGGTCTGCAGAAACTCATTACGATGCAAGAAAACAGGAATATTCCCCATGGATTGTGACGGAAGATAGAACTCATATCAACATTCAATTACCAATTAGATTAGGCTGTTCTGTATAACTTCTTATATTCATTATCATCACGATAATACTTTTCTATTTGAAATTTGATAATCGTGCCGGCCGATATTTTTGTTCAATGGGGTGGGGGGTAGTGAGCGCACAATTTTTTATTTTTATTTTTGCGGCCCCGGAAATTTGAAAATCGTGCCGCCAGATATTTCGCTCAGTGGAGGGGGGGGGGGGGGGGGGGGGGAGGTGGGTAGTGAGCACTAAATTTTGACCCCGAAAATTTGAAAATCGCGCCGGCCAATAGTGAGTGAGGTTTCTATTGTTTTACTAACCACCCCCCCCCCCCCTTGAGCAAACAAGAAAAGGTATTTTTTGGTCACCATTCTTTCTTTTTGGGGTCAGGGGGAGGCTTGCTCCCCCCCCCCCCCCCCCCCCCCTCGCCTGGAGCGGCGCCTGGGCAGAACCGTTGCTCTCGGCGAGCAGCTGAGAAGATATTATTAACCGGAGTGCCCTTTTTGTTTTAAAATCTCTCATAGACTGTCGGTGTCACTATTTTCCTAGTTTTTTTCTGGAAGCCAAAACAAGAAAATGTTCTACCTACTACCGGGCTTCCCAAATTCCGGACCGCGGTCCGCATCAGGACATGCCAATCCGGGCCGCCCGGGAGAGAGTCTCCAATTTCCTCATTATAGGAGAATACGGAATGTTAAAAGTGACAAGGAAATAAAAGAAATTCAAGAAAATCAAAAGGAATGTAAGATATTCTGAAAAAGTGATAATGTCCGTCTTTTATCATCAATTTAGTTTTAAAAACAGTGGTTGATCCATGCAGGTGGAGGCCGAATCGGTCGACCCCCCCCCCCCCCCCCCCTCCCCTCCCCACTCCTTGTTGGCCTTAAAACATAAAGGGAGGAAGAGAGACGGAAGAAAAAGGAGGAAAGAAAGAGGAAAGGATGAAAAAGAGAAGAAGATACAGGAATTGTGGGAAATAGATAGACAAGGAGAGAGATATATATATATATAGAGAGAGAGAGAGAGAGAGAGAAAGAGAGAGAGAGAGAGAGAGAGAGAGAGTAAGGAAGAACATGATACTTAAATCCTCCCAAAAAGATTACATTTCTGATGAGTTGGCTCGACATGCGTCTAAAAGGAATGCGGACGAAATTATAACAGTACGAAAAAAAACGGTTCTATGAATTTCGTTCAAGCGATAGAGAGAAATGATGTAAAAAATGAAATGTTATGAACTATGTGACTTTCAAGGAGTGAATTACAATTTTTATCGCTCGTGAATTGAATTTTCTAATTTGTTACAAATGTAAGAACTTCGCCGAGACACCGGCAGCGTCATTTTTTTGCCATGAGAGTTTCGGACCCCAGTATGAACTATTTTGCATACAGCCAATCAGAGGAGTCTAGTTAACTAGCTAAACCTGCGCATGCGTACATGGTAAGTGTTAAGGTTAGTGATAGGGTTATAATAATCATGCAAACCTTTTGCATATGTGACCCGGCACCACAAAACCAACAAAAAGTCGCAACCAGCGATTCTCCGTAATCAGCTAAAATGTCAATTTAGGTGAAAAAAAAATTTTTTTTGTTTGTTTGCATTTTCTGAAAGAGTGGTCTTTTCTGTACCTAGTATCAAAATTTGGAAGTCTAAAACATAGTAGAAGATGTGTTTTAAACGGTTTGTCTAGACCAGTTTTTTCGCACAGCCTTCGGTCTCTTCCAAAATTTGATCACTTTTCCCGAGCGAAATTATCGTAGTCCGGAAATGGTCGGTCGTTGCTAACGGGTCGTGCTACGCGGGCTGTGATTGGTCCGTTATAGCAATCAGTGCGGCGCGCCATTTTGTTTGTATCCGCTTTCACATCCGAGTTCCAGATTTGCGTTCGTCTTATATTCTCCGTTAACGACTTCGAGTAGCTTGATTGTACATCACATATCCAGAATTTGTTGATCAAGAAATGAGATCAGGATGAGAAATAGTTGTTGCATTTTTAAACTTGTGATAAAGGATGAGAAAGAGTTGTTGCATTTTAAACTTGTGATACAGGATGAGAAAGAGTTGTTGCATTTTAAACTTGTGATACAGGATGAGAAAGAGTTGTTGCATTTTAAACTTGTGATACAGGATGAGAAAGAGTTGTTGCATTTTCAAACTTGTGATAAAGGATGAGAAAGAGTTGTTGCATTTTTAAACTTGTGATAAAGGATGAGAAAGAGTTGTTGCATTTTAAACTTGTGATACAGGATGAGAAAGAGTTGTTGCATTTTTAAACTTGTGATAAAGGATGAGAAAGAGTTGTTGCATTTTTAAACTTGTGATAAAGGATGAGAAAGAGTTGTTGCATTTTCAAACTTGTGATAAAGGATGAGAAAGAGTTGTTGCATTTTTAAACTTGTGATAAAGGATGAGAAAGAGTTGTTGCATTTTTAAACTTGTGATAAAGGATGAGAAAGAGTTGTTGCATTTTAAACTTGTGATACAGGATGAGAAAGAGTTGTTGCATTTTTAAACTTCTGATAAAGGATGAGAAAGAGTTGTTGCATTTTAAACTTGTGATACAGGATGAGAAAGAGTTGTTGCATTTTCAAACATGTAATAAAGGATGAGAAAGAGTTGTTGCATTTTTAAACTTGTGATAAAGGATGAGAAAGAGTTGTTGCATTTTAAACTTGTGATACAGGATGAGAAAGAGTTGTTGCATTTTAAACTTGTGATACAGGATGAGAAAGAGTTGTTGCATTTTAAACTTGTGATACAGGATGAGAAAGAGTTGTTGCATTTTAAACTTGTGATACAGGATGAGAAAGAGTTGTTGCATTTTCAAACTTGTGATAAAGGATGAGAAAGAGTTGTTGCATTTTAAAGTTGTGATACAGGATGAGAAAGAGTTGTTGCATTTTCAAACTTGTGATAAAGGATGAGAGAGAGTTGTTGCATTTTTAAACTTGTGATACAGGATGAGAAAGAGTTGTGACATTCCCTAAATAATTTTGTTTTCATTTCTGTGCTTCCAAATTTATTCTCCCATAAGAGTTTTGAAATCAAGTTCTTATTGTTAACACACATTCACACTCTTGATATCATCATTTTGCTTACAGCTATCATAATTCTCCCCCTTCTTTTCCCTCTCTGTCTCTCTCTCTCTCATTCTTTCTATTTTTCGTTATTCTATGTTGGTGTCTTTACTGTGTGTCTCCTGCCTTTCTTTATTTTTATACCACTTTCTGGCTGGTATTTATGAATTGCTTCCATTAATTATCATCAGGATGGCTACTGGAAATGAAAGAGCAAGTCATAGTAAAAAATACTTTGAACCTCCTGTGAGAAAGAAAACAGTATGGGAATTAAGTATAAAGCAAGTTCATAATGTGGTTACAAATAATTGCCAAGATATATACAAAACAAGATAGGTGACAAGCAGTGTTATGTAAGGGGGAACAAAAAGACTCCGGGTCCACCATGAATAGGCATTGTCTAGTGCAGGTGTCTCGGCACTATGTTGCAGTTCACTTAATCTGTCCAATTACAACTCTATACATTTACAACATAATAACTTTTGAAACTTTAAGTCCACACATTGAAACCTCAGAAACATAATGAACAGACTATAGATAATATACAAAGAAGCCAAAGACATCCCAGGACAATGGCAATGCGTCTAAACGTCACCAGGCTGGCATAACGTAACCATCAGGCCAAATTTCAGCCTAATCTGAAAATCTCTTCATAGTGGTTGCTATGGCCTTTTGATTCACCCTTCTATTGATTTCCCTGTGGTTTGCTTGCTCCGCATGCTTGAATAGCCCCAAACTTTAAAGCTCTCTTTCTCACAATTTAATACCAGTAACCTCCCTCACCTCAATAGCCTTTACAATATTTCATTAAAGAGATATATCTCCAATCAAATCAAACTGAGTGATGTTATCGAACAACTAAACAATATCAATCTTCTATTGTCCTAAATAAACCTGGGAAACCTGAAAATTGCATTACAATGTAAATTCATCGTTAGTGAAAACGTAATACAATATACAACAATGGGCAAATAATTGTTTCCAGACCAATGATTTACGTGAGAAGAACTTACATTTAATAATGAAGCTGTTGCCGCTTGTATATGGACTTGAAATATGGTATACAACAATGGGCAAATAATTGTTTCCAGACCAATGATTTCAGTGAGAAGAACTTATATTTAATAATGAAGCTGTTGCCGTTTGGACTTACAATAATTATAGCCCTGAAAGTGTCGCAATATATCATGTGTGAGTGAGCTTGAAGTTTAATGGTGTATGTATGTTTGAGACTATATAGCCTTTACACTATTTCATTAAAGAGATATATCTCCAATCAAATCAAACTGAGTGATGTTATCGAACAACTAAACAATATCAATCTTCTATTGTCCTAAATAAACCTGGGAAACCTGAAAATTGCATTACGATGTAAATTCATCGTTAGTGAAAACGTAATACAATATACAACAATGGGCAAATAATTGTTTCCAGACCAATGATTTACGTGAGAAGAACTTACATTTAATAATGAAGCTGTTGCCGCTTGTATATGGACTTGAAATAATAAGTAGCCCTGAAAGTGTCACACTATATCATGTGTGAGTGAGCTTGAAGTTTAATGGTGTAGGTTTGTTTTCATTTAGAATTCACCCAAGTTTTCATTTATGTTTTTATATTTATTCATATGTTATTTATTGTTTTTATCACGGAGCATTATATTCACATCATCATCATAATTTAGGATTTCGTTTTATATTATATGTGTCTAGTCTACGAATACCGTCTAAGGGCCATCGCAATTTGTGTTGCTGTCATAATGGTCACTTTTAGCGAAAATGGACACATATATATTTTAAAACTTTCTTCTCGGTGGGGGAGGGAGGGGGCCGGGGGAAGGGGTCGGGGTTGGGGTACGATACCAAAATAATATATCATTTCATGTAATGCTAGATTTGTGATGAAAAATGTTTAAATTCAGTATTTTGGCCCGCCCAAGATTTACCTTTATTTGCCACATGTTCTCATATTATTTTTAGATCCCTCGGTAGAACAATTGCGCTGTAATTGCACAACCTATCCATCCGTACCATGTACCCACCTTTTCATTTATGCAATTAGCATACTAGCTTATATCGAGAAATACAGGTGCCATCGGCTAACTTAAAATCACATTTCCTATCCATATCTTGTTTACCTTGAACTCTACACTAATCTTACCTTATTTTAACTACGGAATACTCGCCTGGGGGAACAGCTCAAAATTCCTCATTAATCGAACCCATAGTTCCCCACTTTTTTTACCCATGTAAGCTCCTGAAGATACACGAACTCTATTAATTCAACTTGAGAATAATTAGGTTTTAACTCACAAAACGCCAATTGGTGGTGGTGGTGATGCAAATTTTTCTTCTGCCCCCTCCCCTTCCAAACGTTTTTGCTCGTTACGTCACTGCCCCTGGAAGGTGAGCCCCCTGGAATGTTTGCCCCCCAATCCCAAACTGCTTCCGGCGCGCCTGTCTTGAGGTATATTATTCCACAATTGTGGCCCTTTAAAAATTATTGATTTCTTAGTTATATTTAGTCTTATTTTATTTAAATGAAAATTAGAAGAACTTCGAGTATTATACACTGTTGGTCATAATGGTGGAATAATTTTGTTTACCCCAATTTATTGAATGATTTTGACAATGATTTATTCCTAATAGATCTAGATAATAGTATACATTCTCAGATTTTATTGAATGACAATTGGGGAGTGTTTGTTTTGCGTGACTGCTAAAGCATGTGTATGCTACAATGCTAATCAACTAGGGGACCTACGTCATTAAGTCATAACTGACAGTAATGGGGATTAATACCTCATAAAAGGGCACTAATATAGCACATCGACACGGTCTTGATCCTGGGGGCTCGCAGTAACGAGGCCATTGCTTAGCCAATGAATCATGATTGTACGCAGCGGGCGCTAGGGTACGTCGACGCCCCACAAAAACAAAAAAACAAAGAAAATGCAATAAATTTTCAATAATTCATTGCATTTTGCCCCGACCCCAAACATAAACAAAATCTTCTATGTGGGCATGCCTTGAACCATAATGCAAACGGTCCATTGATCTGAGGTTGAGCTTCTTTCAAACAATGTTATGTAACAGAACAAAGAAAGCACTTACTTTTTCACTAGCCGGTTCCAACACACTGAGCAAAGCAAAACCCAAAAAGGATTGGGCAACTCAATAATGACGTGGTTTGAGGTGGGAGGCACGCTATTCATGCTATCGTCTGCTGTAAGAAAAGCACAGCTGAGTTTTAGCCTTGTTGTTAATCATACATCAGTGGAGGCAGACGTAGATGTGGATCACTGTGTGACGTCCTCACATCCGATACATACGTGCGGTAGCTCGTTACCAGTTTGTTTCTGTTGATTTTAAACACTTTAGAATGGCAACTACTCAAGTGTGTTTCCAGTTACTACTCATTATTTCACTTATCTCAATTTGCTCAATATTTGTGCTCCAGTATCCGCAGGACCATGCAAGATGGACACGAATTCTGGAGGAAGGTCCTAACCACCTTCCAAAAATAAAAAATAACCTGAGGAATATGTCCAAATTATCAACAGATTTGAGACTCAGACAATGGAAGCAATCTACAGCAAACGATACGCAATTTACGAAAAAGCAGGCCCAATCTATGGAAAACAGGATGAAATTGATTGCTAACAGACTCAAAGGGAGCGTTGAAAAAGTAGAATATGATGTTCAAAACGTGGATGTTAATTTGACTCTAAACGCAATTACTGAGGTCCCTTTGGAAGAGAATCGCCTCATCCACAAGATTCAACGAGCTCTGAGGTATCCAGAAGAAGAATGTGTTATCAGGCTTGCCAAGTATTGCGCCAAACGTTGCGATCATTTACTGGAAGGCAATCACCCAAGAGAATGGACGCGATTCGATTGTGATTTTGTCAGTTCTTGCCGTATAGAAACTCGTTTCATGGGAAATCTTACAACCCACATCATGCAGACCGTCGATGTGCTCCTCGTGGTCGACTCACTCCACGATGGACTGCAGCTGAAGACGTTGATGGACATACGTTCTAAAGGACAGCTCTGGGTTCTTTACTCCAGAGAAAACCCCATTCACGATGCCGAGTATGCTCCTCCAGGTCTAACAGGAAACCCTTTCAATCTCACCATAACCTACTCGAGAGACTCCGATATTCCTTTCCCATACTGCTTTTTCCAGAATAAAAAAGTTCGCCCTCCTCCCATACCAAAGAAGACTAAATTGATAGCATGGGTGGCTTCTAATTGTCGCCTTTTGTCTTGGCGGCGAGGTGAGTTCGTCAAGGAACTTCAGAAACACATCTCGGTTGATACCTACGGTAAATGTGGCGATATGGGACAGCTCTCCGTCCAGGATGCTGCTAAAACCCTGAAGCAATACAAATTTTATCTGGCTTTTGAGAATAGTGAATGTCGAGATTACATTACGGAGAAAATCTGGAGAACTTGTCTTCTTCAAGGTATTGTGCCGATTGTCTATGGAGCATCACGGAAGGATTATGAGCAGGTGATGCCTAGGAATTCTTTCGTTCATATAGAGGATTTCAGCAACATGAGCACGTTTGTTGATTACATTCACGCTCTAGACTCAGATGAAGACCGTTACAAGAAATATTTTGATTGGAGAGCAGAAGGTATCGTCAATTGTATATCTGCTAGAAAATTTATAATGGTTTCTCCTGAAGTGTCTTTGTGTTATCTTCTAAGGAAACTGATCCATGTCTACATCCATCCAGAAACATCGTGGAAGAAACAGACGCCAGACTTCGCATCCTGGTGGAGAGGACAATGCCGTGAAGTGACTGCCAAGAGAAATATCTTAGGATTCCCTGTTCATCAAAAAGGGAACACCTCACGTTAAATCATTATAATGAGGATATTGCAATAGTTATGATAATAATTATAATATTTATTAAGATAAATGCGATAATAATTTGCTATGAAATGTAAGTTAATGACTTCCAAAGGGCATTAGTGGGTAGGGTTTCGAACCCCGGTCCACATGTTCCTCGAACACGATTCATTGTACGGGAACAAGATATACATGTATATAGTTCAAGACACCTTTATTATATATTATTTGAAACTCAGAAAATGGATGGCTATAAACCATAGCACGATAGCGACTATTTTCGAAAACAAATATTTCAAGGACAATTTCATTACTCCATCGAATGCCCAATTGGAAATCAAATTTGGCGTACGTAATACGAAATTGCATGTTCGCATATTTCAGTACGTGGCGCACAAGATATCGAAATTGCCTATGCATACATTTTCCAAAGTAGTGTTAAGGGTGCATCAATCATAAATTCAGAATTGAGAATGTAGTACATATTATGTGCAGGTAGGGCCTAATTGACAGCCGAGGTCATAATGTGTACGGCGCTACGGAGAGTAGTATAATGTATGCATACATCTAGGAAATTATTGTCAGTTTTCATGTTTGATATATTTACAGATTCGTTACATTTTCTTGGACGAGTTACATGACACGATGAATACGCACTCGAATACATCAATCGACAATTTAAATCAAAATATGAATAAGGACGCTAGGTAGTTTAGAATGTAGAATACAGTCATATTTATATAATGATTCTTTGCACACAATCAAGTGTATCTGATGCAATAAGCGGATGGTGTATGGCATTCGATTTAAATATAAGAGAGTAAACTCTTGCCGAAAATTATAAATACACTCATATCAGCAACAACAAAAAGATAGAAATAATGTGGATATAATTCATGATTTAGATTATCAATCAAATTTGATTATAAATGTATCTTTCATAATCAAAATGAAGTTATATAGTTTATTCCTCTTTAACCCTAATAAGGCCGGGGGGCATTATGGCCCCCCCCCCCCCCCCCTCCACGATTTTTCCGATTGCTCGGGAACGCATATGGATGGCTCCCCGCCGCTCGCTGACTTTTTTCTTTCGAGTCTTGCGCAACTTTTAAAAGATTTTTTTTGAAAATCGGACCTACGGTTACAGGGTCACGTGACTTTTTGTCTTTGCATGTCAGCCCGAAAATCGCTCATTTTCGTGATTTGTGTACAAAACATATAGAAAAGTAATTTTTCCTAAAAACAGATCAAACATGGGTTATTGGGTCTTGTTTAAAGTTTAGGTGGTTGTTTTGGGAGTCTAGGTAGTTGAATTATAGTAAGAAATGAAATAAAACAACAAAAACAATGAAATACATAAGTTAAAAAAACAATTAAGAAATTATCAAAACAAGGGATAACATAAGGAATAAGCTGGCTCTTTGATTTTTTTTTTGTCGTATTATTATTCAGAATGGTCTAATGATTATGTAGTGAAAAAGAATGCTTAAATATGAATAATATATGATTTATGGGTAAAAATGTGATTTGTATGACTTTATTTGCATAAATTACCATAAATATGCAAATGAGTGATTTTTTCAAAAAATTGAAATTATCATATTATTCTATACACTTTACTTGACATGCGTGCAAATTTTCGAGGCGATCGGCCGCTTTGAGCCTGTGATCTTAGGGGGGGCCATAATGCCCCCCCCCCCGGCCGTATTAAGACCTCAAATAGCCCGGCCTTTTTAGGGTTAAGATGAAATGCAATTGGAATCATATCGTTCACGTAAAAGTAAGCATATACATGTAACAATAATTGAGTCTGAGAGAAAATTGCAAAATGGGGCATCTAAACGTTCAAGCATATCCATCTTGTAGAGTCAAATAAAAACAATGAGAAAACAAGAAAAACGAAAAACACAAAATGAGAGGCATCTCGATCATGCTTGTCAAAACTGTGCAGTCCTGAGACTACAGTTGACATCCGGAGCTCAATCCTTTCTCTCTTCCCCTTATTTTCAATGTTTTACAATAATATCGTAAAGATGCAGGTGCTTATTTTGAAAGGCTACTAGTTATATCTTAGTTTTTTGACATCCGGAGCTCCATCCTTTCTCTCTTCCCTTATTTTCAATGTTTTACAATAATTTCGTAAAGATGCAGGTGCTCATTTTGAAAGGCTACTAGTTATATCTTAGTTTTTTTTACATCCGGAGCTCAATCCTTTCTCTCTTCTCTTATTTTCAATGTTTTACAATAATATCCTAAAGATGCAGGTGCTCATTTTGAAAGGCTACTAGTTATATCTTAGTTTTTTGCATTTTTCTTTATCAGAAATTATAATGGTTAAATGAATGTGCGCATCTAAGAGTGAACGTTCATAACTTGATCTTAATTGACGTTGGTATTGAGTATTGAGTTTCCTTTTATTTGATATTATATTGAATTATATTTCATGGACGGTTTACGTGAAAACTTTTAATAAACAGGAGTGTCCATTATCAATCGTTGTTGCTGAGTGTATGTATATGATATGGTATAATAATAATATAACATGAATGCAGGCTTGTATTTATAAGATGTTTAGGTCTTTGTTCATTTTAATAAAAAATATGATAAACAAATTAAGATATCAGGCATAGAATGATTGCAGAATTACAAATTGAAAGACTGAATGAATGAATACATGATAGATTGAATTATTGACTGTATTAATGATTGATTGTTTGATTGATTGTATTCTTGATTGATTAATTGATTGATTGATTGATTGATTAATTGAGTGATTGATTGAATGATTAATTGATTGTCGATTGAATGACTGACTGAATGATTGATTGGTTTATTGCAGGATTGATTAAGTGAGTGGGTACATGTATAGGTGAATGAAGATTTCACTGATTGAATGGATGAATTGATTGATTCCTTAATGCTTAACTACATGGTTGATCAATTGATTGCGTTATTGATTTAAATATTAATGTTTTGAGTGATTGATTGTTTGGTAAATTGGATGTTATTTTTTCTGATACAATTGTTTGACGATGTTACTTCTCCCATAGCTGGAGTTTGTTGTCTTATCAAAGGTCACAGTAAAAGGGAACGAGGATGAATAATTACTTTTGCTTTAACACGATACCAAATTTAATATCATTTCGACTCATTATGTTGACTTGAAATAAATCATATTCATGAAATGGATAAGTCTAAAGAATGAAAAACAGAAATAAATGTAGAGCTTACCGGACAATTCAATGATTTGGTCTGATTTGATCTGGTCACGAAAAGCTTTTTATATATTCTACTTCACTTTAATAACGCCTTTCTCTTTAAAAACAAATTAATGTATACGTAATAGATAAATAGATAGATAAACAAACAATCAAGCTAATGAATACATTAATTAATTATTGGATAGTCAAATAATTGAGTAAATAGATGAATAAGCTAAATAAATAAAACAATATGTGTCTCGTTTAACCTGATGCGTCTAGATACGTTTAAAGAAAATGAATAGACAATAGGTTCATAAATCAACAAAATTTCCCAGGACGTTATCACCATACTAAGGTCCTCACCAAAGAAATACCGAAATTCCGATATTCCTTATCAAATAAAATCTTGATTTCTGAGAACTTTCTTCATTTTATATACCACATTTGCATTTGAAACGGGCTAATTTCTCGCCATTGCTTTCAGAGATGTGCGCAAAATACGTGTATGACTTCTTTCCTTCTTTCTCGAATACAGCCCCCCAAATAAAATTAAAACCATGACTTATTTTCAATTCCATACAATTGACTTACTTGACTTAAGCCGTCCACACCATCACTGGGATGTATGATGGCTTCTGTTTTACTATGGCTTGCCACACCTTCCTGTCTTCTGTTAACCTTGTGGCTTTAGTCAGGGAGTCAACTTGTCTGTTTTTGCAGTCCGCCTTGATGCAGTCTGTCCATCTCTTAGCTGGTCTTCCCCTTGGGCGTTTGCCATGTATATTTCCATTGAGAAGGATGTGGGGGTATATTTTTGAATTCATTCGGTTGATATGTCCAAAGTATCTCAGTCTTTTTGTGGCAACCCTGTCGATGATAGTTTCTTCCATATTCAGTTGTGTTCGTATGTGTGTGTTCCTTAGCCTTTCAAATCTGGTCACACCCATGATTCTCCTGAGGCATATGCCATCTCAAAAGTGTGAAGTCTATTTTCATCTACCTTCTTTAATGTCCATGTCTCTGCACCATATAACAGAATAGACAACACCAGGACTTTGTACAGTTCTACCTTTGTTGAGCAATTAAGTGAGTGTAAATGTTTGTGATATCACATGATTTTCAACAAAATTTCTCCATTTTTGTTGCAAACTGACACATTTTTAAATAGCCAGGAAGAACATGTAAGTGTTTTTTTAGTCACTAATGGGCCTTAGTGGCCACTACAGTTACGCTAGTAGATAACCGTATATCCAGTTTAGCGAAAAGTCTGGATACCCGTATGTCCGGCCTGCGTATTTTTTATTTACACGCTAGCGAGGGGAATTTTTCGATTAATTCCAATAAAACCGCTCGCGGAAAGCCTAGACTGTATTTTAAACCTTTACACGTACGTACTGTTCTGATATTTTGATAATGTACTGAAATTGTTTTGTCGATGTTGTGTGTGTGTGTATGTTCACGCTCGCTGCGCTGATTTCTGCTCTCATATTCAACAGCAAATTGCAAAATAAATATCAACATTTTTTAGTTTTAGTTTGTATCGCTCTTGAAAGTCAAATAGCACTTTGATTTCTTTTTAGAGATAAACTCTTATCCACCCCTTGATATTTAAATTGCACTGCCCCTATTGTGTGTTCTTTGTAGATATTCATTGATTTTAAAAACTAACTTTATTTTCATTATTGCAAAGTTGAAACTTTGATTCGACTTTGGTTAGCGTTCAACTGTTTTGGGTCCATCTGTATTATTGTGGTTGACTGAAATTGTTTTGATGACCGGGAATTCATGTCAAAACCCTCTTTGCCACTTAATAATTGTACTCCGAATTGTCATGCCATCAAACATTATGTCATAGTCTGCTTTAGCATGCATGAATATTTCTCATCTGCATAACGAATCTCTTTGATTTGCAAAACACCCTTGTCAGTCACACGATTCGTATATGATGGGCTTATTAAACTGTAACAAATACATGGGCTTGTCGTTCACATGTGTCTATAACGTTTGGACGTGGCTTCTCCGCGCCACGGCTGACCGATCTTGATATTGGTCCGCAGTGGTGCTCTATCTCAGAAATACTCGACGCATGGGTGCGATGGGTCCATTGTTTGACCAGCCTAATTTTCTTCTCAAAACTTTATTTATTTATTTATATTTTTTTGGTTTTTGTATATGACAATTATCATGATGGAAAATTCGATTGTCCAAATGGGTAAAGCATTTGAATCTTGAAAGAATTGTACGGTTGTCACTAATCCTAAATTGTCATGATTGTATTCCTTCCAGGGGACATGCAGTAGAACTTTGTATCATGCAGGAATGTATTCTTTACCCTCAAATGGGCTTGAGACAAGTATTCGTTATCTTTTGATCTTGACGACTGGGATTATCAAGACCGAAGTCCTCACTCTTTATCATTCATTATTTTCTGTATAGCATTCAATTGTTTCGAGTCTATCTGTTATATTGTAATTGACGAAACTTTCTCTTTTATGATGAGCGGAAATGTCAAAACCCTCTTTGCCATTTAATATTATTGTACTCCGAATTGTCATAACAGTTATCAAGTATGTACATACGAGCCTGCCTTAGCATGCATGTATCTTTCTAATCACCTGTGTCAATCAAAAATACATTCGAAATTTCGTGTGCTTATAACCTTAACAAATACATGGACTTATCGCTTACGCGTGTCTGACGTATAGGTACAGGGCGTGGCTTCTCCGCGCCACGGTTGACCGATCTTCACATCGGCCCGCTGTAGCGCTCTATCACAAACATACTCGACGCATAGAGCGATGGGTCCATTGTTTGAGCAGCCTTACTTTCATTTCGAATCTGCATTTATGTTTTGGTGTGTCTTATTGTTTTGTGACCAATAATAATGGAAAATTCGATCGCCCAAATACGTAAAACATTTGAATCTTGAAGGAATTGTACTTTTTCACTAATGCTAAATTGTTACGATTGTATACATTCGGGTGTCATGCAGCTCCATTTTGTATCATGCAGGAATGTAATAGCTTACCCTCCACTGGGCTGGAAGCTGGAGACAAGTTTGTATTAACCTTTGATCTTGATTAATGGGATTATTAAAACCGAACTCCTCACTCTTTATCAATAATTATTATCTGTTTAGCATTCCAAAAATTTCTGTTATATTGTAATTGACTGATTTTTTTATATTTTTTTTTGATGAGCGGGAATGTCAAAACCCTCTTTGCCATTTAATATTATTGTACTCCGAAATGACGTTATTGCTATTAAGCATCATCTCAGAGTCTGCTTTAACATGCATACATTTTTCTCCTCCGCACAACAAATCTCTTTGTTTTGCAAAACTCCTGTGTCAATCACAGAATCCATTGTTATAGACTGAACTAGTTTTGATGAGCGGGAATGTCAAATCCCTCTTTGCCATTTAATAATCGTACTCCGATTGTCATTATTGTTATCAAGCATTTTGTTTCTTCCCAGCCCCTCTATTTTGCGTGTCAGCTCTGTTGCTCCTAAGCAATTATTGTAACTGTGACCAAGATGGGTCTTATTGTATTTTCATTTGTATTATATTTTGAAGTTCCCCGCACACTTGCACTTCGTACACACACAAACGCACCAGCATCACACATGCAGTTGTTCATCCTCCAAATTTTCGGTACTTTACATAATACGTATCGTTAAATGAATTCGCACGCGCACACTCCCGATATTCTTGTCGACGATATAAACGAGAGCAAATACTACACACCCCAAGAATTCAAAAATTCATTTTCTTACAAACCAGACAATATTTCACTTTTACATATAAACTCCAGAAGTCTGAACAAAAATTTCGAATACGTTGAAAACCTTTTACACTCTTTAAATAATTTTGCATTTTCCGTCATTGGAATAAGTGAGACATGGTTACATCAGAATTCTCCAGATATGTTCAATTTGCCTAATTATAAGTTGATTAGGGCGGACCGCAAAGGAAGAAGAGGTGGCGGTGTTGCGTTTTAATACACACAACTGCAACTTGGAAAATTATCAAAGAGGTAATGGGAAAAAAAACAAATCCCCCACCCACGGATAATATCACATTAAATGGCACTAAAATACATGATCCTAGTCTTCATGCAAATTCATTTAACTCATTTTTTACGAATATCGGCCCTGAACTCGCCAGCAAAATTAATAGAACTCACGCTCACTTTAAAGACTATCTTTCCAATCAAAACCAAGAGTCTCTCTTTTTAAATCCGACAAATCCTAGCGAAATTATTAACATTACCCAATCTCTTAACAACTCAAAATCGCACGGTTTTGATAAAATAAGTATGTCTCTCCTAAAAGAAATAATGTATCCACTTGCAAAGCCTTTAACTCACATATTTAATCACTCGTTATCGCAAGGTGTTTTCCCTGATCTATTAAAACTAGCTAAAGTCAACCCCATTCTCAAAAAAGATGATCCTCACGAAATAAGTAACTATCGTCCAATTTCCCTACTTCCAAGTATATCCAAAGTCTTAGAAAAGATCGTTCATAATAGGCTACACAAATTTATCACTAAACACAAAATACTCAATTCAAATCAATATGGCTTCAGAAAAAATTACTCAACTGACTTAGCATTAATTCAAATTTATGACAAAATTACAAGTGCCATAGCTAATAAAGAGCATGTTATAGGTATATTCTGTGACTTGAGTAAAGCATTTGATACGCTCAATCACGCTATTCTACTCTCCAAACTCAGTCATTATGGAATTCGGGGTCAGCCACTCTTATGGTTTAAAGATTATTTAACAAACAGAAGACAATATGTTACATTTAATAGTTATGATTCTGATCCTCTTTTAATTCAATGCGGTGTTCCTCAAGGCTCCATCTTAGGTCCACTGTTATTTCTTCTTTATGTAAATGATATTATCAATACATCCCCCCTTCTTTCTTTTATCTTATTTGCCGATGATACAAATATCTTTTATTCCCATAAAGATCTTAATATGTTAAACAATACTTTGAATTATGAAATTAACAAAGTATCCGATTGGTTTAAATCCAATAAACTTTCACTTAATACAAAAAAGACTCATTTCATGTATTTTAAACATCATTCTCATAATACAGAAACACCTATATATATTAAAATCGATGGTATGCTACTAGAGAAGAAAACTAATTCCAAGTTTTTGGGTGTCCTTATAGATGAAGCCTTGACTTGGAATGATCATTTACACCAAGTTACAATGTGCATTTCCAAAAGTATTGGAATAATCTCCAAGTTAAAGTTTCTTCTACCCCATGCAACCTTATTCCTACTATATAATTCGCTAGTTCTCCCGTATATAACATATTGTAATAGTGTATGGGCAAATTGTGGTTCGACAAAAATTAATTCTATTTTCAAACTGCAAAAGAAAGCCATACGTATTTGTACAGGTTCGCATTTCTTAGCTCACACTGATCCTTTATTCTATAAACTTAAAACACTAACATTTTTCGATCTGAACACTACTCAAGTAGCAGTTATTATGTTTAAGTACATTAATAATCTGCTTCCACCATCCTTTGATAACATGTTTAGGTTTAATAATTCCGTTCATTCATACTCTACTCGCATATCTGGAAACTTCCATCTTACAAACCCCAAATTATCAATAACACACAAATCTGTTAGACATTCTGGCCCGGACATTTGGAATGATTTACCCGACAACATAAAGTCTTGTTCAACCATCTACTCCTTAAAAGCTACACTTAAACGACAAATAATACAATCATATGCTCCCCTCTCTTTAAATTAGTATAACAAAACCGTGACTTAATTATTCTTTATCATGCAACTGCTCACTGCACCTGCACTTGCACCGCACCCTCTTGGTCACTCAGTTTTTTCGAAGAGGGTTATGTCGCCAATTCTTTTACGAGGCCGCCATCTATTTCCAGCCTAACCGCTCACGATGGTGGTCTCCTGCGTTCCAAATTACCTCTCTAATTTATTGAAAATATTTCATATTTCTTATGTTATTGTATGCTTCGTACATGTTTATCGAATTATATAATTGTACATGATTTTTCATTTAATTACTTTTGTAAACATTGTATTCATTGTATTTGTTATTGTTCGAAATTTTGTACTTTGACTTTGAATTTGTATATTTTTGAACGCAGAAATAAAATCAATCAAACAAACAAACAAGGTTATCAAAATTCAACGCTTGAAAGCATTCGAAGTAATGATTATCATAAATTACAAAACGCTTAAATACAGCCCCGGCATAGCACCTGAAGAGCTCTCCGAACGCTACTGAGATGTGTGAGATCACAGTATGGACATAATTTGCACAAGCAGACGATGTCCCATGACATCTCACACATTTTCAGTGCCTGTGTTTTCATCTTCTCTTAAGTTCTTTCTCTTACTTCAGTACCGTCAGGCTCAATGTATAATCTATTGCCTCACTCTAAACCCCGCACATGTTTTTATTTTGATGACAAATGCAGCGATACAAAAATAAAGGAATCTGTGGCTTGTAAACAAAATAAGACGCCGGCGTTTCGAGAGGGAACAAATGCCGTCTTTAATATCATTCCGGGGGGTTTTCAATTTGAAAGTCTGGTTTCTTTGATTGTTAATTAACCCCTTTCCTGTGTATTTACAAGCAAAAGATTTTAGTTATCAGGATCGGGTCAAAAGGTATACTAAAGAAAAATAGAAAGAAAGAGAGAAAGAAAGAAAAAAAAAGAGACCTGCCAGTGTCACAAAATAATGAGGTATCAAAATATGTTCATCTGACCGTGATTAAATGCCTAAATCCCCTGAGCTTCCGGGGGCTCTGTCCCCTGGATTCCACCTTGGGCCCTACGGCGGGCCCCTGGATGCTAATCTAACGGTAATTTAATGCTTACAAAACATGAGCTTCTGGCCAATTAGTGTCCTGCCAGTGTCACAAACAAGGTATCAAAATATGCTCATATGGGTAATTAAATGCCTAAAACCCCTGAGCTTCCGGGGGCTCCGCCCTCTCGACCCCACCAGGGGGCCTATGGCGGGCCCCTGAATGCTCAATAACCGTTATAAAATGCCTCAAATCCCTGAGTTTCAGGGGGCTCAGCTCCCTGGACCCCACGCCAATTAGTGACCTGCCAGTGTCATGAATAAGGTATCAAAAATATGCTCATCTGACCGTAATTAAATGCCCATGCCAGGGCTTTGCCCCTAGACCCCACGCCAATTTACACTACGCTCTACCTGATCGTAAATACTTTAGCCTCCCCCCACCCACTTTGAAAAACGTTCAGCGGGGCCTGCATGTAAGAGTGGGGTGATGCGGATTTTTTTTTGCCTGCCAGCCCCCAAAAAACTTGTTTGCCTATTACGCCACTGAATACAATGAACATCATATGCTCATAGCCACACGTAGTTGTTACAAATCTATGTGATCCCTGTTGAAAACATGTTCGTGTCTAGCAGATTTTATCTCTCGGCAGTTTGATCAAGTCTAAAGTCTCTCGTCATTAGTTGATTCATCGCCGAGTTATTGCAAGTCTATTAATCATTAACAAACGGCGGGCGACGCTCAGATAAAGTTGAATATTAACCAGCCATTGTTGACAGCACAAAACAGAACAAATATTACTGTGAATGTAGACTTATTCCAAGGAATCCTCTTCTCGTCAATAGTTTACAATTCTGTCATTTTAAACCAATTTTCGACATTTCTGACGTATGGTGTGCATTCCTGCGATTTGAAGATCGGTAGGCCCTTTTCAGAAATATTCCGACATTGCAATCAAGTCTGATAATCGCACACGAAATAGATCTATTTTTTTAATATTTTTTATATGTAATAGTAGCATAACTTATCACTTGATCAAGACTACATTTTTGACCTGGCAGTGTCAATAATTAATGAAATATGCGACCTTTCCTTTTGTATTTCCTCATAAATTTTCTTCGCCATTTTGAATCCCTGTTAGAGCGCGCGAATAACATAGATCTCCTGGTGTATTGGATGTTACACACCCTGGCACGATAGGGTTAGTGTTTGGTACGAAAAATTAGAATCATGGAATAATGTACTAGATTTGGTGGAAAATAGAGAAGCTGAGTGACATTCAAAAGGAGGAACAAAAACAGATTACGTTTTAGGAAAAACAGAGGGAGTGTGTTTTACTATCATCTGCTAAGCGAAACAAAACAGCAGGAATTTTCTTTGAACCCGTCTCATAGTCGTGATCATCGACCATGAGTCGTATCATACAAGCCCTGATCGCCATCGGCATCTTCTTTGTCGTTGGCATCCTGATTTTCGTGCCTTCTTTGGTGATGACCACGGAACCGTTCTCCAACTGGGGCCAGTTCGAGGCCGTAGACTGTGGCGAGACCGTGGAGGATGAACGCATCAACTGTTATCCCGATCTTGACCAGCCTACTGCCCGTCAATGTGAGATTAGAGGATGCTGTTACCAGAGAATCACTTGGGATCGCTTGAATAAGATCCCCGAGTGTTACTTCCCTACAAACGTCGGTTACAGGGTCATAGGGGATCAAAAGGAAATCTCTGAAGGATTTCAGTTGGAGCTTTTTAGGCTTCATACACCAAGGTTCTTCTACGAGGAAGTAGAAAACCTTAGATTCAGAGCAGAGTTCTACAAGGAAAACATTCTTCACATGAAGGTATATCACGTCGTCAATATTAGTTTATTTCATTTAATTTTGATATGATATATTTCTTAAATTTGTCTTCAAGATGTTTTGCTTTAGTATATGCTAAATCATAGCAATTTGGCAGCTTAGCAACATAATATGTAAAGGGAAGGTATGAGTTCTGGTGAAGGTGAAACGGATAGACTTTTAAGCCTTGATTCTCATTCTTTGTATGCTAGTTTGAGCTATTATTAGAGTAGAAATTCCCCCTAAAAAGAAGTGCTCTTCACATGCTCTCAGATTCTTAATATTACTTGAAATAACTATTTTTGAACCAAACTTCCAAGCCGCATGGCTGTATAATAGTCCCAGACAGTGGCGTAGATTCTTACTTAATACATATTGTTCAGGGGGATGAATCAATTGATCCCCCCCCCCCCGATCAATAAGTAAGGGCAAGTCCACTCCAAAAATAACTTACTTTCAATAGAAGCAGAAAAATCAGACAAACCAATCAAAATGGTTTTAGCAAAATCATATAACTAATAAGTAAGTTATACATTTTTAATGACATGAAAATCTTTGAAAATCACAAGAGAATATGGCAACTTACTCACTATCCACTAATTGTTTGTTTATATTGATTATAAAATTTCCCATTTTCCTCCTAAGAATTGTAATACCTCACACCAGAATCCAAGTTATAGTGAAATTGTTTTTGTGTGGATGCACTAATATACATTTTTTTTTTCGTGACAAATTTGAATTTTGATGAAGTATTTATATGGAAATCAATGATTATGATTATACAACATCAGAAAATATATAGTATCAATTCTTCAAAGTTCATAAAACATTATGTGAAATGCCATGTACGCAATATGATACAAAATAATCATTTAACCTGGGCAAAGGCACGTGGAAATCAAGTTATTGGGGATAAAATAATGGAAATGGAATGGATACAAATATATAAACCATTTGATGAATAGTGAGACAATGACGTCACAAACTGACCAAAATTGGCAATTTGTTTAGTGATTTCCATTGTTCCGTACGTTTGCATACTTTTTCAAAAATTCATGATTTCCTTATTACTTATCCGATTTTGCTCAATTTTGTTGGTCTGTTTCCCCTTGTTTTTCTGCATCCATCTATTAAAAGCAGATTATTTTTGGAGTGGACTTAGCAAGGATCTACGCCACTCCCAGATACCATTTTATGAGTGCAGTGCATGGGATTCTAGCAAGAATGAGTCATGTTCTGTTTATAGGGTTAAGACACTAGCCGCAACAAAACGTAGATAGTGCCACTTTGTATCGCGAAATACTTGTTTGCCACATTTAAAGGATCTCTCATTTACTACAAATAAGTTAGTAATCTAACTTATTTGACGGTTTTTTTTTCTTCTCCAATTTCGCAGTCTAAATGTGTTACGAATATCTTTTTAGTGTGTGCATATTATGTATATCTTTTATCTTGTTTTGTGTACTCAACTATTTTCAAGTAGAATATCTATAAATTTCCACCCATCATAATGAGATAGAGATATAAAGAGGGGGAAGGGGAACAGAGAAATAGATGGATGAACAGAGGAAGAGAGGGGAAGGAAGGGGAACATAGCTATAGATGGAGAGAGAGAGGGGGGGAGGGGAACAGAGTCAGAGATATAGATGGAAGGAGAGAGAGAGTGAGAGAGAGAGAGAGAGTGGAAAGAAGGGGAACAGAGATATAGATGGGGGAGAAAGAAGAAAGAGTGGGGAGGAAGGGGAAAGAAATATAGATGAAGGGAGAGTGTGAGAGAGAGAGAGAGAGAGAGAGAGAGAGAGAGAGAGAGAGAGAATGAGTTTATACTCTGGTTCATTTCCATATCACGTTTTTTAAATAAAATCTTATGGATTATTTTGCTCCTTTTTATACGAATCTTTAAATATTTAATTATCAACTGTTCAAATTATGTAGATTGTATCTCGACCACAATATTTAGCTTTATACTATGTGAATCATCGACGATTTTTTTTTTTTTTTTTAATTTGTATTTTAATCAATAGTTTTAATTTTAAACCAACAAGGTACCAGACAACCTGAATTATATAAATGAATTTTTGTTCGCTCGTTTACAGGTGAAATTATTCACCCTTGGATCCTTGATACGAAAAGCTAGATCTGCCCCTATTATCATTGTTATTTATGATTTACTGTTTGAATAGTCAACAAGAGTGGATGAGAGCTTGCTCACTATATTTTAACGTTGGTTGAAGCTTCAACTATATGTTATGATTCCCCCAATCCATGAAAGATGTCTGTATCATCATTTACGATGACTGTACTTTCGTTATCCTATGACTATACTGTAGTAGGGCGATACTGAGTGACTCGGCGTTATGTAAACCCACTTGTTACGTGTATTTGGTTGTGTTTGCAAAGCGATAACATCGTTAATTGTTTGCCTGTTTTATAGACGATGATTCAAAGTGTAAACATACCATATTCACGTACCACTTTAGAATCGGCACTGAACGTTTGCATATTTTAATTTAGCATATATTATCGCTTTTCGGTTTTTAAAAAGAATGAACGGTCGGGAGTGCATATGTAAAATGTCTGGCTTGGAATTAAATATCAATTATTTTCAAAACCATCAAGATACAAAACCCGACGTTCAGTATATCAAGTGACGAAGTTCCTACAATAACAAATATTATTTATTTAACCCTCAGTTACATTTTTGTTAAAGGTTAATCATTTATTTGACTTCTTGCAGAAGCTGTTCATTGATTTTCCTCCTCACAATTTAATGCAGTTTGATGACCTTTTTTTTCAATGCGACTACTACATAAAAATGAATCTAGTTAATGTTTGTTTACGCTTTTAATATCATATAAAACAAAACAGATGAACAAAAACCAAACCCAAAAATATTTTATACAATTTCGAAGAAAAAACATCGAATAATCAATAATTATATAAAGCTTGACTGACCTTTTAATGTGGCACATTAAATGATTATTATTACATTGTCACTTCCCTTACCAAGATAATATTCAAACTTTTAAAATTCCAGATAATGCAAAGTGGTCCTATCCAATGTGAGGGAGGTGGTCGTGGGGGCGGGGGGGGGGGATTCGTCTTACGAAGTGGATGAAATGCGAATCAACCGGGCGGCATATTGTGGGGACAATGCGGAGGGTCGTATCAGTTCTTTTCATGTTTGCTCTCCCCCCTCCCCCATCTTCTATTTGTATTTGTTGATGGGGAAAGGCGCACGTCCCAACGTGCCCCTGTCAATGTATACGGTGCGTATACACTAAACAGTGTATACAATAAATACACTAAACAGTGGTTTAGTGTATGAGTGCATTTAGAGATTATGTGTTACGGTTTGGAATATTGTTTATCATTATCATACTTATTGGTGTTATCATTATTATTAGTTGTAGTAGTAATGGTAGTAGTAGTTGTAGTAGTAGTAGTAGTAGTAGTAGTAGTAGTAGTAGTAGTAGTAGTAGTAGTAGTAGAAATAATAGTAGCAGTGGTATTTTATCATTATAGTTATTGTTACTACATGTATATAAATATTATTATATCCTGCATCAAAATTTTGTTGGCTTTTGATTGGTTGAGAGCTCGTCACATGACCAGAAATATTTGACCTATTTTTAGAAAGTACTATATGAGAGTACTATTTGGGTTTACTATTTGGGAGTTGAACAAAAAATGTGATTTTTTTTTTTTTTTTATTGAATCCATTTTTTTAAAAAAATCTTAATTTAAAGGCCCACTGCACTACTTGTAGCTACTTGCGCCCTCTATATAACAAACAATGCCTAATCGGTGACCATTGGTCCCCCATGATCCTCTTTTTCTTATCTTAACTGAGAGCTGAGTTGATGAGATAACCACCTGTCCAGTGACCTTGTAGGGCGGTATAATCCCTCCAGTAAACTACGGCAGATAAGCTTTAATGAAAACAAAATATTTTAAATCTTTTTAGATCAAAATTGACAATTTTGTTTGTTCTAAAAAATAAAAAAAATCCAAAAATGTTTTTTTAATTATTTTTGTATTATTTTTTTAAAATAAATTTTTGATGCAGGATATAAAGAAAATATACCATGCCTTCTATTCGAGGTACTGGTTAAACTATGGGCCTCGGTGACTCCAAAAGTACCATCTGCTTCGGGGCTGCGCCCCTCAGCAAATAGTACTATTGGAGTCACCTCTTGCGCAAAGTTTTAACCAGAACCTCTCAAGGCAGTGTATATTTGTATACTATTATAATTGTTATTATTATTATAGATTTTAACATCATCATCATTACCATTATTATTCCTGCAGATATACGAGTACCGCTACGTTGACAGGACTGAGATTCGATATGCTGAGCGAGAGGATAGAAACTGGAAGCCACGTTATGAGGTTCCTCTGGAGTACCCCAAGACCACACTCAGGAACAGCTGGCCCGAGTATGAAATCGTCTATGACAGAAACCCATTTACATTCAAAGTCATGAGGACAAGGACAAATACAGCACTGTAAGAACAAACAATCATGATACTTCTTCTTCTTTTTAAAATTAAAATTGGTTCAATTGCTTACAGCCACTGTACATAGGCCCCTCTCAACCAATCAGGATCAGGTTACAAAGTAGTACTCCAGTTTTATTATCCGACGTGTCTTACGTATTAAAAAGCAAGACGTTAATATTATGCAACACGTGTCCGTTTAAGAATGCTTCATATTTTCATGGAAATGTTGTACCAGTCTTTTCAATTAACCCATGACTGTTTTTGTTGTTTGAATATTGTAGAAGCTCTAAAATCTTAAGATTTTAATACGCAGTACTTTTCTTCTTACATATCCTTTTGAAAAGTTGATTGTTTATCTGTAAAGATTTTTTTTTAAACCTTTCCAGTTAATTTGTTCTTACAATAATATTCTTTTATTTAAATAACAAATGTTAAGAAACACGATCTCAACTATTTTCGAGAAAAAAAATCACCTTCCCTACCTTCTCTATCTACCCCGTCTCTCTCTCACTCTCTCTCTCTCTTTCTCTATCGCTCTCTCTCTCTCTCTCTCTTCTCTTCTCTTCTCTTCTCTTATCTTATATCTTCATGTCTTCCCTCCTCTCTGCTTAGTTTGGACACGAATATCGGAGGTCTTGTTTTTGAGGATCAGTTTCTTCAGCTGTCAGCTAAGCTACCTAACAGTATGATGTATGGCCTGGGAGAACACAGCAAATTGAGATTCAGACATGAGGTCAATTGGCATACCTACGGTATCTTCTCTGCAGATAACGACCCGGATGTAAGTGCGCCATTTGGAAAAGTAAAAAAAAAAAATAATATAGGGATGCAATTAGCAGATCGATTATGACAGTTTAAAAACTTCATCAATGGATATCAGGGTGCTTCGAAGATTTTTTTTAGCAAACTTGGTTACGGATAAAAGTAATATCAAGAAGTTACCTGCAACTTCTTGGTAATATTATACAAGTAAAAATGATTATGGTAGAAGGTTTCTATAACTAAATTTTCTGCTACGGGAAATATCAAGGAAATTAAATGAAACTGTATCAAACGAATCTAAAATAAAAGAAATAATTAAAGAAATGGCTCCATCGAAAATGTTTTGAAAGTGTTGACAACCTAGCAGCATGAAATGATCTCTCACACCATCTCTTACATGTATATCGCAGTTACTGCAATAACATTTTCATTTTGTTCGGGTCTTCTTTCGTGTGCGTGTGTGTGTGTGTGTGTGTGTGTGTTTCCCTGAGTTCCTTTGTTGTGACTCACAATTTAAATGATTCAGTGCTTGAATCAAAAGCAATTCTATAACTGCATAAATGACCATTTTGATATTTTTCTTTCTTCAGGATAATCAGTACAAGAATCTTCACGGACATCATCCTTTCTTCATGGCTATCGATGATCAGGGAGACGCATTCGGTGTGCTCTTTGCAAACAGTAATGCCCAGGGTAAGAAATCATCATCATCATCATCTCCATTATCACCATCACCATTATCACCATCATCGTCATCATCATCACAATCACCATCATCACTACCATCATCATCATAATCATTACCATCACCATTGGCATCATCATCACCATCACCATCATCACCACCATCATCATCATCATCATAATCATCACCATCATCATTGACATCATCCTCATCACCATCATCATCATCATCATCCTCACCATCACCATCCCCACCATCACCATCATCACCATCATCATCACCATCACCATCACCACCACCACAATCACCATCACCATCATCATCACCATCACCATCACCATCACCATCATCATCACCATCACCATCATCATCACCATCACCATCACCATCACCATCATCACCATCACCATCACCATCACCATCATCACCATCATCGCCATCACCATTATCACCATCACCATCATCACCATCACCATCATCATCACCATCACCATCATCACCATCATCATCACCATCACCATCACCATCACCATCACCATCATCACCATCACCATCACCATCATCATCACCATCACCATCACCACCATCATCATCATAATCATCATCACTACCATCATCATCTCAAGCACCATCGTCATCATAACAATCAACATCATTATACTATAAATTTACAAAAATAATAATGATTTAATGTTGCTCTAAAAGGTTTGAATAATTTTTCTTACTCCTCTTCGTGAATTGATTGTGACAATATGATTTATTCGTGATTTGTAAAGTTCCCATAAATTTTATTACATCTATGTCTCTGTTTAAAGTTCTGAGAAGATGTGAAATTTATCTTTCAAGAATAAATCATTCCCTGAAAAGACATAAACAAAAACAATTATTCCAACTTTATGGAAGTAGCAGTGTATGTTTGTCTACCCAGTGTAACATTATTAGCATCAATGCTGTTCTTTCTTAGGCCCTGTATTTAATAATAATAATAATATAGTTCTTATATAGCACTTTTCAGGACCGATGGCCCTCTCAAAGCGCTTTACAGATATATATATTACAGTATGATTACTCGAGTTCAAGTCTTGTAAAGATTTCGTTAGCTTTCTGAGACTCTTTTTTTTTTTTTGGTCGGGGGGGGGGGAATATGACAGTAGAATTGTTACGATAAAAAAAAAAGCTTTTCAAATACCCTCATATTCGACAAAAATAATGCGAAACAGCTACAAACTTTTTACCAAACTTTAATGCCATTGTATGTGTGCCTAAATAGTCCCGTTGTAAAGTGCATTGATTCCCAGCAATTTTTGTACAGCACAATCACCCCCCCCCCCCCCCCCGTGTTCACAATAGAGTGGTGAAGTGTGACGTCATCAAAAAATCTATTTTTAGAATTTCTCAAAATAAATTCTTCATTTTCCGAAAGAGCATCAAAAATAATGTCCAGATGTCGAAAGCAACTGAATGTACTAAGTATTGGCTGAGATACGACCATCTGAATAAATATATGTCATATGAGAACTCAGTGTTATACTAGTGCTCTGGTTCATAACATTAGGAACCAGAGCACCATAACACTGAGTTCCCATAGGACATATATTTATTCAGATGGTCATATCTCAGCCAATACTTCCCTCGAACATTATTTTTGATGCTCTTTTGAGAAATGAAGAAAAACTTGAGAAATTCTCAAAATAGATTGTTATGATGTCACAGCTTCGGTACTCTTATACTGTAGTACCGAAGCTGTGACATCGCTCTTTTACACAATGTTATCGCATGATCTCTTAGACAATGTTATCCCCGAGACGAAATCGTCGTTCAATATAGCATGCTACAAACACACCTTTAAGAAAAGGATGGTAACAGTAAACCGTACAACCATAGCACACATATATACACGCCGTTTCATAACACTTTGAAACTTCGTCAATTACCCCTGGCACTATTATGTAGTGCTACATTCTGAATTACAAACACAGATCCCATATCCCTCAGTAATCCGCTTTATAAAGAGGAACTTTCCATGTTGACCCTACCCCAATTTTATTCATTCGGGTGCTCAATCCGATGATGCGCTTTGTCCTAATTATAGACCATGAAGCTCTAAGTCTGTGCATTATTTTGTCTGACCTATTTAAGACGCGAGCTTTTAAACAAGGTACCACTATGAACATAACGGACAAAGAAAGAGGACAAAATATACAGTTCCTCATTCTACCCTCAACAATTGCTGTGGTAGACAAAGGAACATCCCTTCAATGATATTATGTAAAAATGTGTAGAACAGGTGAGTATGCATGTCACACCAGTTCTACACATTTTTACATAATAGCAGTGAAGGCAGGCGCGGATCCAGGATTTAAGGGGGGGGGACCGTTATTTCAACTTACCTATACTGACAAGGTCATATTAGAAGCACTGTACTTAGTGCACTGGTACCGACAAGCGGGCACAATTTTGGAAAGGGGACATGCTCACCTCACGTCTCTTGTCCGATATCAACATTCCCCGTTTTCCCAGTTATGCTCGCGCGCAATTTTGTTGACATTTCCATCAGCTAGGGCTGAAGCCTCTTGCCCCAATATCTATTTCCTGGTTTCATAATTTGGCGAGCGAGCGAAGCGAGCGAGCGGAAATTTGAGCATATGTATGTTGTGAAAGTGTTATTTTTTCACCAAATATACGAGATAAGATATAAAAAATGCATATCGGTAATTTTTAAATTTTCAGGGAAAGAGAGGCTGCAACCCCATCCCGCATTAACTGCAGGTGTTTTGAAATCAAATCAGACTCCCCAAAAAATTATTAACCAAAACGCACGAATCCAGTTTCAAAAATCCGAAAAATGTCAGTTTCAGAGGGGGGCACATCCCCCTCAGACTCCCTCTAAAAGTATTAACCGAATCGCACGAATCCAGTTTAAAAAATTCAGCTTCAGAGCTAGAGAGGACATCCCCCCACATACGCCCCCTGTGCGCGCAAGCACGAAATTAATGCTGGCGCGTCCTGGCGCTAATGCGTAAGCAGGGGCGGCGGAGCTATTTCCAAAGTGGAAAGCAAACAACGGGTTGAATATAGTCGGTCGAAGTGGACATTCTTATTCCATACTACCCTAGTTACACAAACAAAACCGTCATAATAACCCAAAGCTTAGTACATATGTGAGACATGATGAAAGAGACAAGGAGCCGTCCTTGTCTCAACCATTACGTAACGTACAATGAATGAATAGCCAGAGCCCTATTCATTTAAAAGAGCACAAAAGAGCCTTCAGAGACCTTAAGCACTCCATCTGAAACGCCCAAGATTTATCCTTCTGTCAACTAGAGTCTTTCTTTTATTTCATTTTAGAAATCATCTATCTTTCTCTCTTAATATGTCGATTGTATAGAACTTTTTTAGCAGACTCATCAGGAATGTAATCTGTATAATTATGTGTAAAGTTAGGTTTCGTGTTTTTCCTTCTTCTCTCTCTACCTCTCTCTTTCCCTCCCTTTATTCTCCCTTCTATAGTCTCTCTTTTACATTCTTTACTCTTTGTTTTCTCATTTTTTTAATTTAATTGCTAAGTCGGATAGCTCAATACTAGTAATATTTTAGACTTCCACTCGAAAATTTCAATGACATTCTTTATCTACATACAGGCCTTTTCGAAACTAGCTTACCTGTAGATTTTAAGCAGACCGATTTTAAGCAGACCGATTTTAAGCATTGTGAGCGTGACGCCTGGCTGGAATACTCCCCAGGAACTTAGAGAATGTGCATTACATGACTGGGGTAATGATACATGAATATCAGTAAAGCGCGTAGAGACCGCGTCGATGTATAAATCCACAATTGTATTATTATTACATGAATATATTATGTCGTTGTTTTGTTCTTCTTTGTAATATGATAGATGTGATGCTAAGCCCTGCTTCTGCAGTTACATGGCGGTCTATCGGAGGAGTACTAGACTTCTGGGTGTTCACAGGACCGACACCTGAGATGGTTATCGCTCAGTATACTGAGGTATGTCCTATCTTATTCCCAGTCACACCTACGAGAACGATACCAGACCTGCACAAGACTGAAGAGATATTTAATCACCACAGAATTAATGGTCAGATTGGTCGTGTTTCTTTTATAGTTTTATACCGGTTAACAGAACCCCGGAAGAGAATGAACAAACAATAACATTATCCCGAATGGTGACAGATTCAGTTGGTCGCTTTGGAATGGTCACAATGTCAGCTTGAAGGCTCGAATAAGATTATCTACACCCCAATCCAACTATGAATCGAATTTTTTTTTTCTTGGCTATTTTGTAACCAGGGTATGTGAGTTAAACACCTCCCTGGTGTAACTTATTGTTTGGTGTTTTGTCGGTCTTGTGTCGGCCTAATACCTCAGCCACACCGCCAAGTCGCTTGAGAGTCATTCTGGGGTGTGACAGATACCTACACCACACGACCGACATCATACCGACTCTAAACCGACACATTTCCCTTTAACCTATATCACTATTTATAAACCTTGTGGCAGATTAGTCCTGTGCTAAACAAGTTATCCAACGAAATCTGTTACTACTTAAATCACTTTTTTCTTTGTCACGCGGGCAATTATTATTATTATCATTATTATTATTTTTTCATTTTTTCATTTTTTCTTGTTTTTTTTTTGGGGGGGAGGGGGCGGAGGGTTCTTTGTTTATATGGTGCCATTTAGGAGTCTGTCTAGAATCTAGTCACATCGGCGAACCGACTCCAAACTACTGACTTGACTTCGGGGGTGGGAAATGTCCCTTTCCTCTTCATTAGTTGTTTTTATTTTAAGGTGTAAGGGGCTTTTATTTCACTGTCTCTGTTTCGCTCTCTTTCCACTTGGATATGATACGATCAAGTATTCGAAAGAGGTATATCCCCCTTTGAGTAAACCCCCATGGCGCTCTGAATGTATTCCACAATCTCTTTTAATCTGAAAAAGGGTTTCAAGTTAAAGTTAAATATGTTAACACCCTATTATTGTATATCCCATAGAAATCGTGTTCGGATTACGTAATATTGTTACGTAATATTGTTTGGTACTAGGGACTTTTATTTTAGATTTGCACGACGAGAACGCGGACTGCCAAGTGTGACATCCTTTAAAGGCAATGTGATGTCCTTTTAAGGCACTGGCAGTGCCACACGTGACAGTCCACGTTCTCGTCGTGCAAATCTAAAAGTCCCTATTATTTCAACAGGGTAGCCCCGACAGCAATTTAACACTGTGATATTGGGGACTGTATATTACGTAAACAATACAAAATACATGTATGCACATATTATTTACATGGTAAAATAAATCGTGCATTTATAATTTGTTCTTTGGTACATGCTTACCATGCTTACATTAAAACGGTAAAGAATAGTAAGACAAAATAAAATAAAAATCAGATCTCATAAAATTCCGTTGCATTAATAAATGTATTTCAATCAACGTTTTCTTGATACCAGGTAATAGGTCGAACCAATATGCCACCGTTCTGGGCTTTAGGATACCAGTTTGGCCGGGCTGATTGGCAAAATGTAGATCAGATCAGACAGGTCGTGGATAGCAACGTAGCAGCAGGTGTACCGTTTGTAAGTCATTAAACATAAATCATTCTACAACCCTTCTTAAATTGGCAACACGGGCACGTGTATTTTATACTCGTCTTTCTTTTCGTCATTAAATATATGGTATCAAATAATGATTTGATTGAATTATTAGTTGTTAAGTAGTTTGCGTCGCATGTTGCTGGAAGGGGGACAGCGAACTGGATCGCTGTACAGTAACCATTTGGGTGTCTCCTTCCGAAATGGTATAACAAGATCCCCCGAACGTAAAAAGAAAAGAAAAAAGGAACGGATGAGGTGATATGAGTAATTCAGCATATTGGACTTCAAGATGCATTGCCAATTTAAAGATGGCAGTGCTTCTCTTTTTTCTGGTGACAAACACTATGGCCTGATGGAAATAAATGAATACAGTTTATGCTAAAGCTCTGAAAACACGAATTCACTAGCTCTCTAGCTATCAACTTTCTATTGTAAGAATTCATGTTTGAAATATATGCCATTGTACTTTTCACATGGTCCAAGTCTTCAAGAGGCGACTCGCTTAGAGACATTTGTATTAAGCGCTATATAAATATTAAATATTATTATTATTATTGTAATTGCCTTAGTTTGAAAATCTGGAATCGTTTTTTAATAGCATAGTCTATTGCCGATTTTACGGGAGTTTTGTGAACGCCAAATGTTTATTCCTTTGTTGTCTTCATCGTCGTTATGTTTTGATCTCAGGACACAATCTACAGTGACGTAGGGTACATGAAGGATTTCATGACCTTCACCTATGATGACGTCAACTTTGCAGGATTACCGGAGTTTGTCCAAGAACTGAATGCAGGTGGAATGAAATACATTCTGACACTGGTGAGAAAGATATCAACAAAACTTAATATGTTAAAATATCATATTCATTATAACTTATTTTTATAATAACTAAATTGTGTGCGTTTATAATATTGTTACTATTATTATTGTTGTTATTATTATTTTTGTCATCATTCTTACTATCATTATCTTTGTTATGATTACTATATAAGTGATCATCACTAGTATTCTTATTATTGTTGTTATCAGTAGTAGTATTATCGTTATTTTTGTTTGTTATTATAACTTTCGTTTTTGTTGTTATAATATTATTAATAATATGATTAATTAATATAATATTGATAATATATTTATATCATTATCATTATCATTATCATTATTATAACTATCACTGGTATTTTCGTTATAATAATATTAATTGTTATTATTATTATCATATCATCATTACTATTTTACAGAACCCTGGAGTTTCTAGCCAGGTTCCTGAGCCACAGAACTTCTATCATTTCTACTACTACGGAAACAAATATGGATTTTTCATCAACGAGACAGATAAGAAAACGCAGGCTAAAGGCTTCGTAAGTTAAATTAAAAGCATGATTATCAGTATCACCAGCTTGTCAGAATAAAATGTGTTGGTTCTGTCTTAGATATATCAAAAAACATTTAGAGCAAAAGTGGATTTTGTTTTGACATGACAAGTTGTTTAGTACAGTGCTTTGTAATGTCTCTTTGTAGCAAAGTGATTTCAAGACCTGATCGAGGTCTGAGTGGGGTCCGAGTGGGGCCCGAGTAATGCCCGAGTGAGGCCCGAGTGTGGCCCGAGTGGACCCGAGTGTGGCCCGAGTGAGGCCCGAGTGGACCCGAGTGAGGCACGAGTGGGACCCGAGGAAGGCGCATAGATGTAGCTCCTCAGAGCTGTCCTCCTGTGTTGTGTTAAGGGTTTTGTGTGTTACTTGTGATCTCACCAAACAACATGGTTTATCTCTCTCTATCTCTCTTTATAATTGTATACTCCATATCAACAAATCACATATATTCGAGATATATTGGTGCTTCGAATACTATTGTAACAAAATTATAAAATTTCCGAAAAGAAAAATCATTACGCTCCCAAAACGTTAAAAAATATCATCTTGGAAAGAAAAATATTATGAAATCAATTTTGTTTCCCCATGTTTCAGCAATGGCCTGGTGAGGTGGCTTTTACGGATTTCACTAATCCTGATGCAAAGGATTGGTGGGCTGATTTCGCCTTGCAGTTCTCACAAACACTTCCATTTGATGGTGTAGACATGGTAAGTTGAAAATAAGTAGAAGGAGTAGTAATAGATATAGTTACTGTAGTAGTAGTAGTAGTAGTAGTAGTAGTAGTAGTATAATCATTGTTAGCAGTAGTAGTGTTAGTAGTATAATTACTATTAGTAGTAGTAGTAGCAGTAGTAGTAGAAATAGTAAAATTAGTAGTAGTACTAGTATTACTAGCAGTACTAGAAACAGTTATATATAGTTACTGTAGTAGTATTCGTAGTAGTAGTAGCAGTGTTTGTAGTATAATCATTAGTAGTAGTAGTAGTAGTAGTAGTAGTAGTAATAGTAGTAGTAGTAGTAGTAGTAATAGTAGTAGTAGTAGTAGTAGTAATAGTAGTAGTAGTAATAGTAGTAGTAGTAGTAGTAGTAGTAGTAGTAGTAGTAGTAGTAGTAGTAGTAGTAGTAGTAGTAGATTCTCTCTCTCTCTCATTCTCTGTCTCTGTCTCTCTCTCTCTCTCTCTCTCTCTCTCTCTCTCTCTTTCTCTCCCTATATTATCTTTTTCAATTTATTCATCCGTCCCCTACCCCTGTTCCGACCCTCGGCGTCTCACTTTCTCGCTCTATCCAATTTCTCCATTATGTTATGACTATTCAGACGATGAACGAGCCCGGTAATATGGTGAACGGATCAAAGATCGGATGCGGAAATAGAAAATGGAATTTTCCTCCATGGGTTCCAAGTAAGTGCATTCTGATTACACGATCACAAAGACTTTCGAGAAATCAACACAAGGGCAATTTCTATATGCTACTTTCTATCCTTTTGATATCCTTATGATATGTCCTCCTAATGATCGTACATTTGACAGACAGACACGGCTATTGAAATTGTTGATATTCCGAAAGTCTATGCGATCGTGTAAAACGAATTCTTCATTTATCTCATTCATTTATTTGGTATTGCTCCACAATTAATGATAATAGAAACATACACCAGTGCCGCTCATTATTCTTTCTTATATTTGAATCACAAGTGGTGGGGTGAGTTAAAAAAACGACGAATTTAAGTTGATGATGATCATAATGATGATGATGACGATTGTGATGGTATTGATGACGATGGTGATGGTGGGGGTGGTGGTGGTGATGACAATGATGAAGTTGACGATGGTGATGGTATTGATGACGATGATGATGGTGGGGGTGGTGGTGGTGATGACAATGATGAAGTTGACGATGGTGATGGTATTGATGACGATGATGATGGTGGGGGTAGTAGTGGTGATGACAATGATGAAGTTGACGATGGTGATGGTATTGATGACGATGATGATGGTGGGGGTAGTGGTGGTGATGATGACGATGGTGAGGATGATGATAATGATTATTATTATTATTGTGATGATGATGATGGTGTTGGTGTTGATGATGGTGATGATAATGTTGGTGATTATGGTGTTGGTGATGGTGATGATGATGATGGTGATGGGGATGATGATGATGGTGGTCGTCGTGATGGTGATATAGGTGATGATGAAGATCATCATCATGATCACTATGATGGGAACTATCAACAAAATTACATTAGCAGAAAAATAAAAACAAATAGAAAAATATTACAATCTTACTCCTATAATTATATATGCATCAACACGTATATGTACGTTATGTAACATACTTGTACCACTATCTCCATCGTTCTAACTCTTAACCATCATTGCCATCGAACTAGATCGACCAAATCAATTGATTCATAATACATTTATATATATATATATGTTTACAGTATATATATATATAATGTCTTTTCCCGTAACATGAGAGTAATTCTAATAGTTTTATACTTTTAATTAAATGTAATGTTAATTGTTATTGTATAATTGTTTTAAATGGGGGCACGCTACAAGAGTCCTATCTCGCACCCCGGGACAACGTGTCTGACACGGCCGGTTGTAGCAACTACTCCGAAGATCAAGATTTAATCTTGATCTAAGGAGACACGAACGAACGAACTCTTAACGTTTTTTTGTTTGTTTTGTATTGTTTTCACAGAACTTTACAGCCGCATGCTGTACTACAAAACAATATGTATGGACTATGAACAGCATCTTGGCGTTCACTACAACGTACACAGTCTCAACGGCCACTTCGCTGCGGAGGCTGCACAATAGTAAGATTTGTCTTGTTGTTCTGTTGACTTGGTTCAATCGTATCACTGTTTTTTTATTCTAAAATTTAATTGCTCGCTAGAAATCAGATAACCAATCCTGTATAAGGAACGTAAAGAAGTTTACATTGGGCGTTGGCCAATCTTTATGAAGTTTGGAACTGGTAAATTAATTGGAAACATACGCTCCTTTGGACGAATTGCATGGGGTACAACCTTGCCAATCTTGTTTTTCTGCATCTATTAAAAGCAGATAATCTTCGGAGTGGACTTAGCCTTTAACCAAGTGCTTTGCATATCGCTAATGCACGAGCTAAAAACATGTACTATTTGTTTTATAAGATGGGTCTACAATATAGTCGAGGAATTGACGGTTGTTATCACCAAAATGCACACTCCGTGGTCAAATTTCATGCAGGCACGCGTGATCTATTTCGACGCTTCTCATTGGCTCAATTCTTGAACACATTTTATTTTTTCCCTCCATATTTGTATTAGTAGGTATCCATTGAGGGCAGTCGTGCTATAAAGCTTTGCTTTAGTACTTTGTCAACCCTCCTGTCTTGATGTTTCCATTAGTTACAGCCAGCCTTACTTTATTCTACATAATTATATACTCTTGTGTCATGTATACAATTTGCAATGATTTTTCTTATATATTTGTAAAACTGCAGAAGAAAAAGAAAATCAAACATAAATGAATCAATCAAATCAAATCAAATAATTATGTAAAATACGAGTAGATTTAACATGATAAGCTATAAATTAATATATTGCATTATTATTAATTACACAAGCGAAATATGTTTCACTTGATGATTACATAAAATATCAAATCTCACATCATTTTCCCGTCATCTTAAGGATTAACTAATCCCTTAATCTGATTAACCATCTATTCTTACAGTCTTATGGAGCAGGTGAAACCAGATAAACGTAGTTTGGTATTATCTCGGTCTACGTTCCCTGGAACGGGCCGATACGCGGGCCACGCCCTCGGAAAGAACAAAGCAGGCTGGGATGAGATGTACAGATCTCTCGTTGGTAAGTTTCATTCTTCTTCTAGTTTTAATCTTCAAAGAGCTGGGCTAGAATGCTCCCCAGGGAGTGTAAAATGTTCATACATTGTGTTGCGGGTAAGCCTGAATATTAGGCGCATTATGGTAGAGGTGCCGTGGTCGAGACGTTAAGTCGCTGGACTATCGATCACAAGGTCCGCGGTTCGAGACCCGCCGCGGCAATTAATGTCCTTTGGCAAGACATTGATCTACATTTGCCACACTCTAGAGCGTGGCAATGGCAGCACAGCTAAAGCCGGGGTAATAATCTCCAAGTTTGGAAGCGCTTACTAGTGATTCTAATAAGCGCTTTATAGCGATTTACAATTACAATATAATAATAATAATACTTAGTTTTTATATAACTGAGTATTATTATTATAAATGTGAGCTAGTATTATTAGTAGTATTATCACGAAGATCTGTATATAGATTAACATTTGTGTTTATGCACTTTTCTAACAAGAGAAGTGAAAAGGACACTTATTAGAAATTGGAAGGAGCATGTGTCAAAGTAAAAAAGAATAATATTAGTAATAATAAAAAAGGGCAAATATCATAGGTAAAAAGGGGTATTTTTTAAAACCTGAAAAGGGGTACTCACCAGAGATGAAAAGGTGTGAATATAAGAAAGAATAAAAGGCGTTTTAATATTACAAAGGAAACGGCACACTTGCCAAGGAAGAGTGGTGCCTAACAAATATTAAAAGAGGCCCTTATCATAGGTAAAGGGGCACTTTTTAGAGGTGAGAATAGAATATTATCAGAGATGAAAAGGGGCACTTACGAGAAGGGGGAAGGGGCCCTCATTTAAAAGGAAACGCTGCATTTATCAGAGTGGAAAAAAGTCGTATTAGAAACCATGTGTCAAAATAAATGGAGCAATTATTAGAGGTAAAAAGGATCACTCGTCAGAGATAAAAAGGGAACTCATTAAAAGGGAAAGGGGTACTTGCCAAATTAAAAGGAACACCTATCATATTTAAATAGTGGCAATAATCAGAGATGAATGGGGTACTCATTAAAAGTGAAAGGGGGCACTTATCAGAGATGAAAAAGTGCACTTATCAGAAGGAAAAAAAGGCACTTATTACACACGAAAATGGATTCTTATAAAGGAAAAAGGGGCACCTACCAGATGTGAATTGGGGCAAAGTTCAGAGGCTAATGAACACTTATCAGAGGTGAAATGGGGTGCTTATCTGAAGTAAAAAGAGGGCAAAGGGCCCCCATTTTTTCAAGTACCCCCAAAAGCGCCCCCCCACCCTTAGGAATTAGAATTTGTGCATGTGTTGCCTATAACAAAGGAAAAAAAAATCAATATTCGTCTGGTTACCATGGTTAAATAAATGATCTATCTTGAGCTGAACGAATTCTGCTTCTTCCGATTACACTCTCACAACTCGGCATTCTGAAAAAGAAATGTATCATTTTCTGCAACGTTTCATTTAAACTTTCACCGTCTCTTTATTTCCAGCTGTGATGGATTTCAACCTGTTTGGCATTCCTTACGTAAGTTTAAACAGATCTGAATATGATTATATTGGTTTAATTGTTCAGAAATATCGTGGTGTACTGAGTTAGTTATTTGAAGATGATTAAGTTTCTATATGGGTTTTAATAAGTTAGAAGTTCTATGCAAGTCGAGAATGTTAAGAGTTATAAACCTTCTTTTAAAGTAATCAATAAAGAAAAGATTGTGGCATTCTTTGTTTTCTGTTTAGTTTATCCTAGAATAAATGAAAAATATAGAACAATGAAGATATTTGACTCCTGTCATAGAAAGTCCAGCAGTGATAATAAGTATTGCCGGTTCCACGAGTTTGTTATTCCGATGCTAATATTTCGTTTTATCATGTTTATCATGAGTTCGTCTATTATACAGCATAAGATATAGGTATATTTAACAGCATTATTTTCACACTCATCAGCGCCTGTGAACAGGCCAATGTATCATGACAATAGGATACTATTTTGGTTTCCTTTTGTCAATTTTATTCCATCTGAATCATAATTGAAGGTTGGTCCTAACACATGTGGTTACTATGACGACTCATCCATGGAATTATGCATCAGATGGACGCAGATGGCAGCATTCTTCCCTATCTTCCGGACGTACAAAGGTCGCGGAACAAATGTAAGTTAATAAACATAGAAAACCAAAACCAACAGTGCAAGATCCAAGAATCCCAACCAAATTTCACCATCTCCACTCCCCTTCCCAATCTCCACCTCCTGTTCTTCTTCTTCTTCTTCTCACTCTCTCTCTCTCTCCCCTCCTCCTCATTTGTATTCCTTCTTATCTCTCCCAATCTCTCTCTCTCTTTCTCTCTCAGTTTAATGTTGATATTATTATTATCTCTGATTAAAAAAAAAAAAAAAAATCTTCTTATCTGTCTGTAAATATAATATTACTATTTTAACTTGTTAATTGTGTACATGTCTGTCGGAAACCCCAATGGAAATAAGCTCTCGAGCTTTCGTGGGTTATCCTGTTCAAGCTGACTTAATTTTAATCTGTTATTCTTGTATATTGTTGTATGTTCGAAGCTTGGCGAATAAAAATCAATCAATCACTCACTCTCTCCCTCTATATATATAGGTAGATATATATAATTATATAGATAGGTAGATAGATAGATAGATATATCTGCTTTTGTTACTCTGCGTTCTCCTCCAACTCCCTCTTACGCTCGCCTTCGCCTTCGCCTTCTGTTTGACCAACACTGGGGAAGCAATAAATAACGAAAGGAATATTCAGCTAATGTTACATGAATAATCATTTTGAGCAGCACAAAGTTGTCCTTTTCGCCTAAGTGTACTCACTAAACGACACTATGGGAAGAGCACGTCCACCATATATGACCACCCTCTTAATCCCTCTTAATCCTCTTGATCTCATCTGTGTATGGTGATTAGCCAGCTGATCCAGCCTCTTTGGGTAGTGAGTTCATTGAAAGCACACGAGAGGCTATCAAGTACCGTTACTGGCTCCTCCCATACATCTATACACTCTTCTACCACGCCAGACTGGATGGGTGGACGGTGGTTAGACCGGTCCTCAATGAGTAAGTAGACACCACTGATGTCAAATCTCATATCTAGGCACGTTGTAGGAGATGATGATGACGATGGGATGGTGATAAAGAATGATGATTACCATGGGATCATGATGATTACGATGGGATCGTGATAAAGAATGATGATTACGATGGGGGTCGTGATGATGACGATGGGATCGTGATAACGAATGATGATGGCGAGGGGGTCATGATGATGACGATGGGATCGTGATAAAGAATGATGATTACGATGGGGTCGTGATGATGACGACGGGATCGTGATAAAGAATGATGATGGCGAGGGGGTCATGATGATGACGATGGGATCGTGATAAAGAATGATGATTACGATGGGGGTCGCGATGAAGACGATGATTTTGACGATGATTTTGACGACCATGGTGATGATTTTGACGACCATGGTGATGACTGTGATGACCATGGGGATGATGATGATGGTGATGATGATGATTACGATTATGATCATGAAGAAGATTAAGACGATAACTACTTGTATTAAGTATATATGCGTATTGTATATAAAAGTCGGTATACACGGTAGCAAGGATGACGATGATGATGATGGTGATGATGATAACGACGTGGAAGACAATGATGACAAAAATGATCACCACCGCCATCATCATCATTATCGAGAATGTACATGTATATTTGTGGTGTTTCATCATGAATAAAGAACCAAAAACAAAAAATACACTTTATGGCTAGAGTACTATACAAGAACACACTATTGTTATTATTATTATTATCATTATTATTTAATCTACATGGTTATTCTGTTGGTCATAAATGGTGAATTTACCGAGGCCAACCTAGACTATTACTCTTGCTTTTTCTTGGCTCCAAACACCAAATGTATAGTTATTGTCATGCTGAAATATATTGTAGCTTGAAAATTTGTTTGCTTGTTCGTTTATTGTTTTGTTTTGTACGAAATAGATGAAGTGAAATTAAATGAATTGATAGGAAACTCTTCTCTTGTTTTGTTCCTTGTTAGATTCCCAGGTTATGAGCATGCTTGGGATGTAGACTGGGAGTTCTTCCTTGGCCCTGCCCTGCTGGTTGCTCCTGTCATTCATCAGGTTAGTAATCAAAGAGCTGGAATATGGTAATACATGTAATAATAATAATAGGAAGAAGAATGATAATAATAATGATAGTAATAGTTATATAGTTGTACTAATATTATCATTATTATTAGTTTTAGTAGTAGTAGTACTAGTAGCAGCAGCAGTAGCAGCGGCAACAATATTACTATTATGATCAGGAATAGTAGTATTAGTATCAGAAGTAGTAGGAGTAGTAGTAGTAGTAGTAGTAGTAGTAGTAGTAGTAGTAGTAGTAGTAGTAGTAGCAGTAGCATCAGCAGCAGCAGTAGTAGTAGCAGTAGTAGCAGCAGTATTATAATTAGTAGTATTAGTAGTAGTAGTAGTAGTAGTAGTACAGTGTGAGTCAAAAAAAAGTTTACACCTAGAAAATTGCTAATTATTTAAAAAATCATCGATGAACATTAAACTGTTATATGTCTCATGAAAGAGTGTTTTATCCCAAATCATTTGGTACCATTTTTGTGTGGTATGTGTTCACGCTTGGATGAACAGGAGACATTGTTTGCGAGAGTGCAAAAATCGACTTGCGCCAAAGTTGCCTATGTGATGTTTGAATAAAACAATTGGGATTTTGGTATTATTCGGTCTTTGCAGATCCAAATAACACCCCTAACAAAATTAATCATGCCACACATAACAAACATCGAATATCAAATATCAACGAACATTTGTGCGCGTGTGTGTGGGTGTGTGTGACTTTGCACTTTACAAAAAAACATATGCAATGCATTTCATTTGATACATTCAATCCATTCTCTCACTCCGCTAATCCCAACATAATACATACTGAAGGCATCACTTTGGCGCAAGTCGATTTTTGAACTCTCGCAAACAATGCCACCTGTTCATCCAATCGTGAACACATACCACACAAAAATGGTACCAAATGATTTGGGATGAAACACTCTTTCATAAGATGTATACTAATTTACTGTTCATAGATGATTTTAAAAATATTAAGCAATTTTCTGGGTGTAAATTTTTTTTTGACTCACACGGTAGTAGTAGTAGTAGTAGTAGTAGTAGTAATAGTAGTAGTAGAAGAAGAACAAGAAGTAGTAAAAGTAGAAGTAGAAGTAGTAGTAGTGGGGGTAGTGCCTTCTTGCTGGTACCACCCAAATTATTAGTCGGTGAAGCAGCACTGTATTAATTGCTTCGATATTGTTTGTGTTTTGACAGTCGTCTGCAAGTCGTTTAGAAAACTCGTTAGTGCTCATACTACTGATTAACTAGCCTATAATCTAGGCGGAGTGCCGAGCATTTTTCTTTGCTGCTAGACTAACCTTAAGCAGAACGTCTGATACGGCGAGACTACAAACCGTGAGCCGCGCACCGCCTATACACTCACTGGTCTAGCTTTAGTCGTTGTTTTTTTTATTATCGACCATGAATCCGTGGCAGTTTTTCGTAGTCTCGCCGTATCAGACGTTCTGCTTATTAGGGTTAGTCTAGCAGCAAAGAAAAAAGCTCGGCACTCCGCCTAGATTATAGGCTACTGATTAACCTGCATGAGTCCTATCGATCTTCGACGGTGTTTACATTTCTGCACGTTTGTTTTGTACGAGTTAATATTGTGTAACATAATCATATTATACAACTGTAGTAGATCGCATTCTATTGTACGTTATGCATGATATTTTTAAAATAACGGTGCTTACTTGCGATATTAACTAATTCTTGATTGAAAATAAATTATTTTACATATTCGAGATTTAACAAATTCATGAAAAAGTCTTTTCTTGATTATGATTTTCAGGGAGAAACAACTGTGAACATCTATATACCCGACGATAGGTTCTACAACTTTTACTCAGTGAGTACAATCCAAAACAATCCTACTTTTACTCAGTGAGTACAATCCAAAACAATCCTGCATGCTGATATTATAGCCATACTGTACGAGAAGCACTCTCCTTCTAGCGCCATCTCGGGTCAGCTATAACAGTATGATCCCGATCCCGTAACTCGCGGATTTCATCGCTGAACTGCGAAGTAGGAATAAAGCATTGGGTTACACGCTGTTATTTTTAAATTGAACAATGGCTGGTCCAAGATTTTCTTTTGTTATTATTGTCATTATTAATATAATTTTCATCGTTGCTATTATAATGATCATTTTTTTTATTATTATTATTATCATTAAAGTATTATTATAATCATTATTCTTATTATTATTTGTCCAGGGTGCTATGATTCCCAATGCAGTGAAAGACAGCAACACGACAGCTTCTGCTCCCCTGGACAAGATCATTCTGAACCAGCGTGGAGGGACCATCATACCGCTACAGAAGAATGCTAACCATGATGTAGCAAACTCAACCCATTTTAGGTAAGGTTCAGGCAGTGATAGGCCAAATAAAACAACAATATCTCTGCTCTCGTCCCCTGAATGTAACATCTGAGAACATCTATAGACGATTGGGTCAACACAAATCATTAATGTAGTGCAATTCACCCTGTTTTGATATGCAAATTGTACAGAAGGAATATCAAATAACATGGAACTCTCCCCCCCCCCCCCCCCCCCTTAGGGTGTATAGGGAAACTAGGAATCAAGTTTACATGGCCTTCTGCTCTCTTGTGGATACTTTTGTTCAGTTTGTTTTCTTCACCCTAGATGAGTTATTATTTAGAGGGAGGGACGAGAGAAACATTATTCACTCCATTTGTCTAAATTTCCTACAAAAGAAACTCTCCCCCACCCCCCACCCCTCTCTCTCTCTCTCTCTCTCTCTCTCCCTCCCTCTCTCCTTCTCTCTCTCCCTCTCTCTCTCTCCTCTCACTCTACACTGTAAAAAAAAAATAGTCGAAATAACTCAATAAAATTGAGGAAAAGAATTGCCTTATTTTTTATTAAGTAAATATTACCTACGACATCTTAAGTAGAATTTACTTATTTTGCTGAATAAATTTTTACTCAGTTAAATCGAGTTACATTAACGTAAATAATTTAAGTATTGTAATCATTTTAGATAATTAAAAAAAAGCTATGATAGGATTACATATTGCCCGATTTGCTACCCATCTAATCTAACAAGTAACATCCACTAATCATTCACTACTTCTATTTAAGATTTAACCGTATATATATATCTACCACCATCACAAACTATTACATACGCTTCAATTCGACACATATTGAAAGGCTCCAAATGTTATATATACTTGATCGTAGCATCTTAAAAGGAAAATTGGTTGACAATTTCCTGAAATATCAAGTTTTGATTTGTTTTGAACTGGGTAACAATTAAAAATTGTCTTGTCTTTGCTTAGCCATGTTAAATGAATTAGTAAATGTTTTAAAGTCCTTAAAATTTCATTCAACCACAAAAAAGAATTGTTTTATTTAAAAAAGAGTTTAATTTGGTCTTAATGAATATTCAAAAATTATGTAAATATTTATATTACGCACTGCATCGGTCCTTACTTTAAAAAGATAAGAATAATCAACATAAATTGTTTGAGTAATACGTATAATTTCTGATTTTTAGTTAAAATTACTAAATTAATACAAGCTGAAATTACTTAAGTTCTTATGTATTTGATTTTACTTAAATATTCCACGTATGTTCTACTAAATTGAAAGTTTGAGTTAGCAAGACTTAAATTTAGTGCGTAAGTGGCAAAACTTATGTTTTCAAGTAAATTCTACATGGAAAAAATACGTAAAAATTACCAATGAACAAATTCTTTTTTACAGTGTACCTCTCCCTCTCTTTATCTCTGCCCCCTCTCTCTCTCTCTCTCTCTCTCTCTCTCTCTCTCTCTCATTCTCTCTCTCTCTCTCTCTCTCTCTCATTCTCTCTCAGGGGGGGTTGATTGGTACACTTTAAGTTGATTTCTCGGTGTGCTTGCAATCGTCTTAATATAATCGTCATATTTTTTTGTTGTCTTTTTGTTCGGACTACCAGTCGTCTAGACCCGTTGACCTTGATGATTGCAATCCCCGAAGAATTGAGCCTACAGGCATATGGAGACCTTTTCTGGGACGACGGTGAAACTTTGAGTAAGAATAATACTTTCATATTCCACCTGTTCAGAGCAAGAAGGGCGTTAAGTAACACTGTGTGCCATCCGTCTCAATGAGCAAATCAAACAAAATACTTGTCATGGTATTGATTAGATATGGATGGATAACTTGTTTACTAGCAACAACAAAATATTTGAGATGCCGTACATTAAATATGAACCACGTTTAACAAATATAATTGCTAAAAGTCATTGCACGCCAGCCCGTAGGCTGAGTTGTGCAATATCTTACAATAGTCAAGTATTCTACACATAACATAATGCACAATACCATAATATTCGTTATGGAAAAAACATCTTACTAAGAATTATAACAATTAATTTTGTTTATCATTGTTTATAATTGCATTATAGTGTGGCTAATTGTGCAAGCGGTTCAGTGCAGATACAATGGTGGTCAATGTGGGGTGGCGAGGAAGTAAAAACAAATGCAAATAACTCAGGATGAACAGAAAATAAACAACTATATGATATAGATAGAAAAGGGTGAAAGAAGAAAGAGAATATAATTAGTGATGCATACAGTATTTGACTTGGAAAATTATTTGTAATTGTGTTTTCTTCATGTCCAAACACACAGATTCATATGAGAGGAACCTAGATTTGTACTTGGAATTCTTCGCTGACCAGGTAAAATTTGTAGTTGTTTTATTATTATTATAAGTTCTTTCTTCACATTCAGCAGAAAAATTACGTATGACGTCAAACTTGGTATTATTGCCTCTCATTAAGTTCAGAATACAAAATTGTTATTCAGGTATTTCTGATCACCATTAATGATGTTTTTAATTCTAAATTGCAGTTATTGCAGTTTTACACCTCATAATTTTTACATCCGTACTCAACTTCCTCTGAAAGGTAAAAAGATTGAGTTCCTGTAACAGTCGAAATAAGTGGTGAGCTTTATAAGGACAAATATTAAGATAAACATGTCCCTTCAAAAGGATTGCTCTTTATGACGAGAAATAACTGGATGGTTTGGACATATCTTTATGCCGCATGACGTTTTCACCCGTATACGGAAAAGTGTTAGCAGTGGATGTCATTTCTAGCAAGAGTTAACTAATCATTCCAAAATCTGACTGTATACATCAATAGCCAACTTTCCCTAATCGCTTTCAGTCGGTTTATTTCACAATCTAATCAATCACGTGACTTTTCTTGACCAATCATGCTTTACAGGATCGTATCGACATCCTATCGCAACGTACCGGTATGATCGAGAACGATCCCAAACTGATTGACGATCTACCTGTGATCGAAGCTATTACGATGTACGGTATGTCCAACAATCCTGGCTCAACCGTATCGGTCGATAACGAAGCTTTAGAACAATCACAATTCACGTACAGCGAATTGGAACAGGTAAGTTATTTTCATGTTTTAAGTAATTATTTTCCTCTTTTAAAAGAAAATATTTAAAGAAATTTGAATCATCAATTTTAATTTTAGCATAAGGGCTTTATTTATGTAATTCCCCATTTCATTTCTGAATTTTTGCGTGAATAATTTTGTATCTTTTGTATCAATGTAATTTTTAATCGAGAATAAAATAAATGCGAATTAAATTCAATAATTTCACTCATAGCCTGCCATTACTATTGATACTGCATGTGTGTGTAACTGTCTTCATGGAGTTTCAAGTCAAAAACCCGACTCCGGTATTTTTCCTTCTTCTTTAAAAAGAATTATAATTCAAAGATAAGCACAATTTTACAGTAATATCTACACCATTATCCTTTAGACCTTTCCCCCTTTCATTTCTTCTCCCGTTTTCCAATCATTATGTTCTACTCTTTCCTTATCATTCTCTTTCGTATTCGCCTTTTCTCTCCCCCCCCCCCTCTCTCTCTCTCTCTCTCTCTCTCACTCTTTCTAAACCCCTCTCATTGACGTCCCCAAATCTCTCTCCCTTTCTCTCTTTATCGCCCCCCCCCCCCTCACCCAATCCCCATCAAAAACACATTCCTTACATCATCTCTGAATTTCTATCATCTTGTTCCCTCCCTACTGCAGGTATTTAATATAACCGGTTTAGCATTGGACATCATCTCTGATCACGTGATTGAACTTGGCGCCACTGCAAACCCAATCTAATCAAGTCTATCAACATCGCCTTGGTCCGCAAGTGCCATCGCCTGAGCCTTTTTGATGTTCTTTCCACCTTAAATCAGCAAATACTTCAATAATACTTTTGGGGGTATTTCCCCATTTATTTCACCACAAAGCCATACGCATTAGCTTTTTACACTGTTTTCTTTTAGTATTTAGACCATCATTCTTTTGTTTGGGAGAGACATGTATTGCAATGTGTAAATGGCGTTAGTGCATAATACCCATTGACACTACCGCTGGTGCATATAAGAATGATATTCAATGTTAATTATATTCAATGTCATTATTGTCCAACTCCTACTACCTGATGTTTCAGAGTGGGATACCGCTTAGAGTAGTTTATAAGATGATGACGTGGATCCTAATCAAATGATTGGTTGAAAGCGTACACGTGACCAGGCATTTATTTTGCCTAACGCGTAATTTGGATAATGACCGGTCATTACCCAATTCTAATGACCTGTCATTAGTAAAATCATGTTATAAAACATCATTTTATATAACAAATAAAACATAATCTTATAAAACAAATAATACACAGCATTTTGTTCGGACATTAGTTACACTCGGTACCTTCAAAAAAGTCCAAACACCCTCGGCTACCGCCTCGGGCGTGTTAGACTGTTCCAAAGGTACCTCGTTTGGGTAATTCTTACTAATGCCCTCACTGATGTGCATTATTTGTATAATATACATGCAATTTCTGTTTAAGAAAATAAAAGCAATTGACTAGTTTCGCAGCTTAATATCTTTAATACTTTTAATATACATTTGTTTTTCGTTTGCTTTTCTTGCTTTTCACCGCTGTAACATACTAAATGCAAGTGTAACAGGCTTAAAATAGTTTATTACTTTGTAAAAATAAAATAAAAATCATGCAGGCAAAGATATATTTGGAGGATTAGATACCACTAATGATGTGTTCAAGATCTTGTTTCGTTCTTATGTTTTGTGGAAATTCGTGCCAAATCTAAGTGCAATTGATTCGCAGTTAAATTATTTATGATTTCGTTTGTTTGCTCTAATGATGATGATAGTAGTGATTATATAGAATGATGATGAAATAAAATGTAACCATAGTAAAAAATAACAATAGTAGCAATGACGACAAAAACAACAACAATAATAATACTAATAATAATGATAATAATAATAATAATGATATCGATGATAATAGTAATAACGCGATATTCATTAACGTTTGTGCTGCATATATTGCATACGACTGATTTCTTATTGTTATATTTTATTATCGAATCTATGGAAGTTTTGAAGATGACATATCTTGTTTAAGTAGTAGTTCACTTGAAATAGCATTTAAACCGTTTAAGAATACGAATATAAAACTGAGATTATTACTGTGGATTCACAATCCACAGCGCCATCTAGTGACATCGGTGATTCGACAGTTTCACGTGATGCATCATGGGAAAAAGTCGACAGCTCAGGCTTTGTTATACATGATGTAGTTTTCTTTCTTTTTCTTTATTTCATTTATTTTCATTTCTAAACATAAAATGAAACAATATAGAATGTTGACATGTGCAGGATATGGTTGATAATCATGTAGCCCGACGAGATAAGGAGATTTAATCGGAATGTTTGGTTCGGGAAGGTTTAAAGAGCGTATAGGGGGAATCATTTTGACCCTACTCACGACGTTTTCGTAACTTTTTGGCCCAAACTAACCATCACGATCACTTTGGGACAGGCGTAATTTTTCTAATCGTTTATATGAGGCAAGAAGATTTGATTGGCATATTTTGGTTTAAATGTGCACCGCACAGGTTGAATGATGTACTCCTTGAGATGAAAATTGTCCTGTCTTGGATTGCCGGTGTGGGCGCTGTTCATTGTGGATCCACCTTTTTATCATAGATCAAACGGCAACCTAGCTCAGTTTGAAATACAATTTTCTATCTTTCTAACTGTGTACATATTTCTTTTATATATTTAGTGCAAGTAGTTTATAGTCAAAAGAAATTGACTGCAAATTATTGAAAAGATTTGTATTTGAAATAAAATGATTAAGTGCTTGAAATCAATGAAAATGTAATAATTAAATGAGTCGGAATCGTATTCTCAAGTGGTTCAATTATTTTAGTCTGTCAACTTCAGTTATCTTCTTATCCGCTTTTCATGACATTTGCCCCCTCTTTTTGTACACACCTAACTATACATAACTGAGGGAAAATAGGTTTTATGAAGGAAAAATAAACAGAATCAACAACCTCATATTTAAGGTAAATAAACATACAGAGAACGAACTTCAAAGTAAAAAATAATATAACATAATTTATGTGGCTCAGGAAGCTCTCGAGGAGCAAAATACATTTTTCAGAAATGTATATATAACTATACACACTAGGCAAGAAAGAAAGTGGACACCGTTCACTGTTCAAAATGTTCATCAATAAAATACAATACAGTATATTTCGAATTCAAAGAAAGTTAGTATCAACATCGATTGAGATCGACTTTTAAATTTTCACGCTTGGATGGACTCATCCAGAGAAAAGGCGCGAGCAAGACAGAGAAAAAGAGTGAGAGTAGATATTTATACGGAGAAAGATAAAACCAAAAAGACAACTTGTGGTAAAGAGAATTTTGATACGATTTCGCATCCGTTTGATAGGTTTATATTCTTACAGACTTGAAATTTCTTCTTGATCACCTTCTTTCTTCGTTTAATTACTCTTCGCCTTCTTCCCTTTCCCTAATAATGACAGTACTACTCGGCAGGTCATCGTCCTTTCTCTGGCGTGGTATAGTAGTGGTGAAATACTGCTAGTAAGAGACGACTCGATTCAAGTGGGAGAGAAATGACAGTCTTGCATGGAATCAATACGTGAGGGATATCTTCTCCGCTCAATTAAATTTATTAAATACCAGGAGCCCGTACCAAGGATACACATGATAGATGGAAATGCTTGTTATCAGATAAGACCATGCGTCTGAATGCATGGTTAGAGTATTGTGAATATTGATGAATGGGGAGAGAAAGCTGTCGCGAATATCATCATAGCGACATAGTATGAAAATGAAATGCATTGACTCTTCGTGCCCATTTTGGCGTTAATCTCGCTCTTCCTTTGTATAGTTCTTCTCACCCCACCCCCCTCTCCCTCGATCTCTTCATCTCTCTATATTTCTTTCACTCTCTTCTTTAACACTCCTTCTTTCTGTCTCTCTCTTTCTCTCTCTCTCCCTCTCCCTTTCTCTTTCTCTTTCTCTCTGTACATATCTCGTTATCTATCTATCTATATTTATGTGTATGTCTGTCTATCTCTCTCCCTCGTTTTTCCATTACTTACCTCGCTTTCTATCGACACATTTTTCTGGTCATCCTTCCAGTAAACTCTCTCTCTCTCTCTATCTCTCTTTCTCTCTCTCTCCCACACACACACATACGCACACACGCACGCCGCACGATACGCACACACGTCTGTCTCCTTCAATGTTGCTAGTTCTTTCCAGTGTATTTACATGCCTTAATGGAAGGCAACTATAACATCCCTTTTCCGGACTAACAATAATATTTTTCTTTTAACGTTATGTAGTTATTACTAATGCATTCGTAAGCATCACGTCTTCACAATATTGTATTGTTACATAACACGGGCTATGTTTATAAGAGTACAGATTTTTACCACAGGGGGACTTTAGAGCTGGGAAAACATAAAAATGAGGGGAATTGAAATCCGATTATCCTCCACGACCCAAGGATGTTTAGACAAAAACTCTTCTCTGTATTTCGTAAACGCTTTCTACTTTTCTTTGCCCTCCGTTCGTACACTAAGCATTCTGAAGTACGTGATCCTATGCTTTTCAACGGCGCAAGTGTGAGCAAAGCCGGCAGACGACAACTAGAACACACTGCGATTGGCGCGAACCGAAAATTATATGTGAACCCTCATTGCTCGTGGCATAGCAAAGCGTTTGGAACATCATACAGTCAGTATAAGGGCGCTTGATAATAAAGGATATAGGCCTATACTATCATCAAGTTGTTGTGATCGAAGAGCTATTGTTGATTAGGAGGGAACCTGAACGTCAGAATGATTGAACATTTGAAAGAGGTTAAAAGGTTTGAAGATTCGTCGTCTGCGGAGCTACGTTACGCTTCGAGGAAGGAAGGAGATACGGAGAAGTCTTCTCACTCGGGTGACTACAATTGTCATGAACTGGTTTTAAAAGGTAAGCAAACATATTATGTTACACTCCATTTTAAAGCATGATAACAACTCAAAAAATTATTGTACGAATAATGAAAAGACCTTTCATTTGTGATTTTTTATTTATTTAATTTCCCGTTGTCGGAGAACTGTTCCATGTTAAACATATGACAGGTGTACGGATTTCGCATTCTCGCGAATTGTTTTTTTTTTTTTATAGATGTTTAAATTTGGTGGTACTAATTTGTGATTGCCTAAAAACAACTCTGTTTTGGGATAACACATCAATCTCTATAAAGATCCTCACAAAAACCGTGTTAAAAAGATTGCAGTCAAAATACTGCTATCGCACCGAGATACATGACACATCTTACAAATAGTGTATTCATTTTCGGTTGTAAACTGATCATTCTGGACAGATGTTTAGAAATAGTTTGCGATCTGGTTTGACATCGTTCTTACTTTCATATTTTCACTGTGCTAAATTTGTCAGGCATAAATGATACTGAAAGCGCTTTGGTCGGTAACCTAATTATTAACTGGAAAGGTGCTTTAGAAGAAACAGTACCATCATCGATATTGTATTCCCTGTTTGATTAACTCAATGTTGAATTGTGTTTTCGGTGGGACGTCATATCAGTTTATGGCCCCTGTATATTAATCGATATGATTCAAATCAAAGTAAACATTTATTGATGTCCTTTATTTACTTATTGTATTTCATTGTTGTAATTGTTGTTGCTGTCTTTTTTGTTTCTTATTTTTGTTTTTGTTTCATTTTATGTTTTTTATATATATTCTTTTATTCGTTTTTATGTGGATCCTCCCCAAATACGTAATACTTTTTTTGTTTAATCTCTTTCCTGATTTTCTGTGGTAGAGCAAAAAGTAATGAACTTGTTTGTCCTTTGTCTGAATGCAAACACAACCGGTATCTGTCAGCGCCTCGATGTTTCCTTTCGGCGGTGTCTCTATCACTATGTTCTTCTTTCGGTCATGTATGCTGAAACGATTAGTATCTACATCTCCCATGATTACAAACTTCTCTAATAAGCAATCTTCATTTCACCACTTCATTATGCCGATTGCTTGAGACATTTAGACTTGGTGATATTAATTCCTAGTTGATTATAACGTCTAATGAAGAACCATGAAAACGTTGCTTACTTCACATTAACACTTCGATTGCTTTCTTCCCTTTGCATTGTTGCTCGTTTGCCACACGTACAATCTTGCACAAAACAATGCAGATACCGATTAGTGGCTTCATCAACTTCCGGTCTTGATCAGCTCAGCACCTGTATAGAATAAACTTGGACTGTAAACTGAATAATCTAGAAGCCTTTGGTAATTTGAAGCCTAAGACATGTTACAGATCATCTGTAAATCGCATGCAAAATAGTATCAATTTTTTTTTGTCTTCAGGTGACAATACCAGCTCACTAAATAATCGACTTGGAAAGTGAATCGGTTGACAAGAAACCATTTTGTTGATTTCCGGAAGAAGAAGGAGAAGAAGAACATTACACGTTGATGGCAATTGTCGTATACACACCAGAATCTAAAATGTATTGAGTAAGAAAAGCTAGTTGCTTAATTACACAAGAAACGAACTTAATGGTGGGGTATGCCCCTTCCGTAATCCGTATCGGAATGTCATTAGAGCATTTGAATATAAGATGATGTCGGAGTGTTGTCGACAAGTCGGTCTCGTATTTTCTTATTGAAAGCCATTAATTGTCAAAATTGGCAAGAACAAAAGACAACAACACTTTTGAATGATAGTGCCCCCCCCCCCCCCCCCAAACAAAACAAAAATCGGTATCTGTCAGCGCCTCGATGTTTCCTTTCGGCGGTGTCTCTATCACTATGTTCTTCTTTCTGTCATGTATGCTAAAACGATTAGTATCTACATCTCCCATGATTACAACATTGGCAACAAAACAAAACAACAACACTTTTGAATGATAGTGCCCCCCCCCCCCCAGACACAACCGGTATCTGTCAGCGCCTCGATATTTCCCACAACGCTTTTGAATGATACCCCCCCCCCCCCCTGTGATGCCCCTGATCCTATATACTTCGGATACCATATATTGAGAGTCAGGAGGGTGAACACTTGGTGTTAAAGTATATGAGTTTCTCTGGATACGTTACTCTAGAATAGTGAAATGGGATGTATAATGACATATTCATATCACATCTTAAAAAGCGACTCTCATGTATCCAAAGATACCATACATTGAGATGCGGAAAACAGGCATGCACTGATATTAAGCGCAAAGGCGTCACTGTCACGTACTTGCAGCAGCATCAGGGTGACGTTTCACGAAACCGCCGTTAGAACAAATCCGCCGATATCACATTGCAATGTGTGCATTGACATGAACATGCATTTCAATGTGATGTCTGCGAAATGATACTAATGACGGTTTCGTGCAACAATGCACTGGTGCCTTTTGATTCTAACGTCCCTCGGTAAACACCATGGAATAGGCAAAGTGCAAGCGGGGAGAATGACACGAAATTTGAACTCTTACCAGAGACCATAGCCATGAAGTGAGAAAGAGACTTGAATTAATAATTCCAGAGATAAGATGCAGAGATACCAAATGATTTTACAGATACATTATGTTTCCGAAAACCCTAGGATTACTATCTATCTCTATCTATTATAATTATCTATCAATACATCTCCCTTGCACTCTGTATAATTATGTTTGCCCCTCTATTTCTTTCTCTCCTTTGCTCTATCTACTGTATATCCGTCTGATACCAATCTCTATTTCTATTTCTACCCTTTTCATGCAAGTGAACGAAGTAATCTGATTGAATAAATGAGAATTTTTTTTTGTAGGAACGAAGAAGATTATTTTCTAGTGAAAGGATAATGACGTAAAGGTTTTAAAAGATGCACGATGACAATAAAAAGGGCTTATGAGCGATACTATTAATCGTAAAGCTAAGGATGGTTGTTTAGCTTGGTCATGGAGGTGGTACGAAATATGTCTTACAATATTTATTTGATGAATGAAGGCATACTAATTTAGTACAGCTATATCGCCATTCTTCGTCTTCTACCATCTAGCTCACCCCCCCCCCCTTCCTCTCGTTCCACTCCCATTCCCACCGTTCTAAACCACACAAAATATATTACCATTCCAATCCTCTCAACCCCCTTCATATCCCTCTTTACCCCTCCCCTCCCATCCCCTTCGAATCTCATTTAATAGTCATATTGCTTTTCTCCCCTTCCGATCTCTAACAAGTCTGTACATTCCCTCTTATCAGCCCATGAATGCCCACTTAACAGCTCCTCTGTACATCCTTATCAGCCCCCCCCCCATCTCCTTACCAGCCCCTTCCATACCACCTTACCAGCCCCTTCATGCCCTCTTACACTCTATATACCCCTTTACCAGATCTTCCTTGCCCCCTTACATGCCCCTCCATACGCCCTTACCAGCCCCTCCATTCCCTCTTATATGTCCCTCTATATACCCCCTTACAAGGCCCTCCTTGCCCCCTTACATGCCCCTCCATACGCCCTTACCAGCCCCTCCATGCCATCTTACATGTCCCTCTATATACCCCCTTACCAGACCCTCCTTGCCCCCTTACATGCCCATCCTTACGCCCTTATATCCCCTTATCCCGATACCCATCCCCTCCTGATCTAAGACCCTCCCTAATGCCCCTGCCTACCACCAGAGTTCATTTCTTAGTTCATTCATGTCATATGAGAATCTGAATGAGAGATGACTGATAATGCACCATATAGAACGCGATTGAGTCTGGTATGATACTAACGATGTGCCAATTCCATTATCCTCACTCATCGCATTCTCATTGATCATGCGAGGCTTAATATCAGATGGAATTACCTCAATCCGATTCATATTAATAGGATAATTAGCATACGTCAGTTCTTAAGGATCGAGAAATAATCTTGCAGAGTGGCATACAAACTACCTCTGCAAATCATCTGATTATGGGCCCTATACATGTAATACGAAAAATCGACTCACAATTAGTCGTAAAGGTCTGCCGTGTCTCCAATGTTGCTGGTACATGCATCGTACCCTGCATTATTTAATTAATTAATTAGGTGATTAGGTAATTAAGTAACTAAGTAACATTTTTTGCCCGCCGGACAAATTAATGAACTACATTCTGCATTAAACTCATGCAAAATTGTATTAAAAACCTACTTTTATATTTCTTTAATAAGATTACATTTATCAATAAATTGCATGAATATATCTATGTAGAACAAATAATTCAATTTGGATAATCCTCCGTCAGGGTAGTATTCAAATAATGATAATTAAACCACTTATTGATAAACAAAAAATTGAAATAAAATCCTTGAGAGTTCACTTCTTCCCTATATGTCTGGTTTCAAAAATAAAATTGAAACGGGTCATAGTGAAGAGGTAAACTCACAAGGATTGGTTTTAATCATTATGTATTTATGTATATATATATATTGATGTGAACTCTATATCACACACACCTACCCACAAATATACCCACAATATATATATATATATATGTATTTTGTGTGTGTGTGTGGGTGTGTGTGTGATATAGAGTTCACATCACACTTTGATTGCTACATGAATTAGCTTCTGCTCGGCTCATCATGAGAAAGGATTACCAGTCTGATTTTGAGATCAGTGCAGATAGTCATTATGTATCATACCGTACTTGAGTCTAGAGCTCTAGGTTGAACGCAACATGGCACAAAATTATATTCACAGCCTTGCATTCGCAATACTATTGCTCAACTTGTGTCTGAGTTGACAACTGAATTTAATAAGGCCATGAATAATGCATTACCGCTGCATGATAATGGTATAATTATTGTCACACCTCAGATTTTACTGTTTGAGATTCATAATATTCAACACTTTTACCCACAATCACTACTGGCATAAAAGTGTGTTTAAAATCTAATAATCATGATAACCATTCTTATAATATAAAATTTTGTCACGATAAACAGATTTGTATATCAACGAATGAAATCGGAATAAAACAATTGCATCTGATTTCACTTTTTTGTTTTTGACGCCCCCCCCCCCCAAAAAAAAAAAAAAAAAAAACACACACAAAAATAACAACAACAAAAACAAAATGAATATTAAAACAAAAAAAATCAGCAAAACCAGCTGTAATTCGTCATTGATTATTATTGATTTATGCACATCGCACCATGTTCCGTGTATTGATTGTAGTATGAATTGACACGTTTACGCTTCAGGAAACATTAAAAATCATTTAGTGGTCATTAATATTCAGGTATGTGTAAAAGGATAGCAAAACCACTATGATAGCATGATAGTAATAGTACTTAGAATATTCTATGGCATTATGACATGATGGCATTATTACTATGAGATTGCACGTTGCACGGATATTAACTATCCGGGAACCCCATGACTACCATTGTACACAACGTCTCATCATAATCCTCCAAGTGACTGGTATATAGGGAAGCTGGTAGAATACTTGGTGATGGTTGTTAGATCGATCATCGTCGCATGTCAAATTGATTCTTCTGACTACCACTAATGACGGACCAGGTCACGTGCTTCTCTATGATCTATACATTCTTACGATGACACAATGGCCCTTGCAACAGATAGATGTATAGCCGCGAGAATGTCCGGCAGATGGTATACGGGGTTTAAACACGATAGTACCGATTATAATAATAATAATAATCATTTCTTGTATAGCACATCATACATTATGAAATAACATCTCTATGCGCTGCCAAAGAGCTTTAGACTTATTACCCTAGCTTTAGCTACGGCAGCCGTTATCACCGCACAGTGAATTTTAATGAATAATCCTACCAGGTACCCATTTACCTCACCTGGGTCGAGTGTGGCAAATGCAGATTAATGTCATGCCAAAGGACATTAGTGCCGCGGCGGTCCTCGAACCGCGAACCTTGTGATCCACAGTCCGGTGACATATCCATTCGACCACGACACCTCTATATATCCATGGTTCGAGTTATATAGGCGTGCAGAAATGGTCTAGGAACGTGAGACGTAGCTGTACTTAACGTTCCTAGACCATTTTCTTCACGCCTACATTTTCTGGAACACCCGTTGTCATGTCAGAGTTGAGAATTCTCGTACTTATATATATCTATTGAAATTAAATGTTGTGTTAAATCCTCCACCTCATTATGCTTTTATGCATGCTCAACAGAACTTGGGATGGTCACTCTAGTAACTTAACACTTGCAGCTTTGATTATTTTAGAGGGAGCATCTTTAAGTTCAAGTTTATTTGTTCCTCATCCTACAAAAAATAAAGGCATACATATAAAATACAAATTATACAATACATGTAGTATATATAAGCACGTCTCAATGATTTTCAATTCATATAATAGATTAAGTAGAATGTGAGGAACCTATTTAAAATCAGTGCGTGTACAGGTATAATATAGTAATAATATGTATTGTAGATGTAAAAACCGTAGCAGTATAGAGAAAGACGTAATTCAGAGGGGGAAATTTAAAACACAATGGAATAAAGAAATTTGTATACTAAATAATGCATTAGCACCAATACCCAGAGTCACCCGGTTAAAATGCGTTTTCAAAATGCGTAGCTACTACACCCGACTTGATAAATACACTGTTGGTCATAATGGTGGAATATTTATTTTTACCCCAGTTTAGGGAAGGATTTTAAAAAATTATTTATTTCTAATAGATCTAGATAATGGCATACATTCTCAGATTTTATTGAATATTAATTTGCGAGTGTTTGTTATGCGTGACTGCTTAATCATATGTGTGCTACTATGCTAATCAGCTAAGGGACCTACGTCCTTAAGTCATAATTGACAGTAATGAGGATTAATGCCTCACAAAATGGCACTAATATATAGCTTATCGACACGATTTTTACCCTGGGGCCTCACAGTAACGAGGCCATTGCTTAGCCCCTGAATCATGACTCTACGCAGTGTTTGCTAGGGTACGCGGCCCCTTCCACAAATCCCCCAAAACAAAGAAAATTCAATAAATTGTCAAAAATTCATTGCATTTTCCCCCGGCCCCCAACAGGAAAAATTCCTCTGTGTGGTCATGCCTTCAACCATAATGCATGGCCCTACAGAGGAATTTTTCCTGTTGGGGGCCGGGGGAAAATGCAATGAATTTTTGACAATTTATTGCATTTTCTTCGTTTTGGGGGATTTGTGGTGGCGGCTGCGTACCCTAGCAAACACTGCGTACAGTCATGATTCAGGGGTTAAACAATGGCCTCGTTACTGTGAGGCCCCAGGATAAAAATCGTGTCGATCAGCTATATTAGTGCCCTTTTGTGAGGCATTAATCCTCATTACTGTCAATTGTGATTTAAGGACGTAGGTTACCTAGCTGATTAGCATAGTAGCACACATATGATTTAGCAGTCACGCAAAACAAACACTCGCAAATTAATATTCAATAAAATCTGAGAATGTATGCCATTATCTAGATCTATTAGAAATAAATAATTTTTTAAAATCCTTCCCAAAATTGGGTAAAAATAATTATTCCACCATTATGACCAACAGTGTACATACAGGCAGTCATGACAATGGCTTAGCGTCCATTGAGGGGCGATATAACGATTGTGGGAGGGGGGCACCGGTCTTACTCGGAAATGTGAATGTTTGGTTTAATATTACTGATTATTAGAGGGAGGGTACGTGTAGGAGGTACAATGTAGTCCAGGCATCTTGTATTGTTATCGTCCCTTTTCCCCTTCAACCGGTTCACCTTCTCTTTATTTTTTCTGAATTTCTTTATTTTCATTTTTTCACCACTCCACGGGGGGGGGGGGGTTCCCCATGTCTCCTGTAACCGCGCCGCTGCATACTGACCTCACTTGGAGGAATGAATACCTGACGCGTATAAGTGCTTGGGAATATTACCACTCCAAGACGTGGATATGAAAACATATAGAGATAGAATGACCACTTCAAACCGTCTCGTCGGACGTCCAAAATTCATTTTACGCCAAAGCAATTTCCTTTTTTGATTGATGTCGACATTGTATTGATTATCCTGAAATTGTTAGGGACTGGCATCGAAAAATGCGATTTAATCTGATTGCAATGCCCCTTGAAATACCATCCCCACGGACAACGAACCCCACCGACCGATAACTACACCTAGGACATTATTGTCACCGGACATCTCCTCCCAGATACATTAACTATTCCTACTACCTTCTAAGACAACTACCCCTCGAGAAAACTATCCGGGACCATTAACCCCACCTTCCCTATACCGATAACTACACCTAGGACAACACAGACATCTAACCCATGATAACTATCCGCAGGGCAAGTATCCTTGGACATCTACTCCCTTACACAACTATGCATTTACAACCGGACAACTTACCTAGGACAACTACCCCTAAGACTACCTGCACCGGACAATGACCCACTGATAACGTATTCGGTGGCCTTCTGTATAAACACGTACTTTGGGGCATAAAGTGGGAATACCTTTTTAGACATCTTTTCATGAAATGATTGTGACAATTTGACTTGTTCTTAATAAATAAAGCATTTATCTTCTCTAAACTCTATTGGTCAATCTTTATTTATCAATCTCTATTTATCAATCTTTATTTATCAATCTTTATTGGTCAATCTCTTTTTATCAATAAAATTGTGAGAAGATTAGTCGATATCTATCAAGAATTAATCATATCCTCACAATATTATTAATCCAACTTTACAGGCAACAGTGTATGTTATCCATTCCACCATGCGGATTAATAGAATGTATCTCTTTGATACATGAGTGAAAGTGACATGTTTCATTTAGGGGATACTTGGTTTGCTATAAGGCAGAGTTTTCTGGGTTAGATGATCGGATCGGAGGAGAGGTGATTGAAAGTGACATATCAAACATTTTCTGATGTGAGTTCACAGGACTGAAGAACTTTTTACTTTTTCTTTTCTTTTTTAAAACGTAAATGAAAAGAATAACACAAACGCGTGTGAACAGAACAGAAGAAAGTTTGGTTAACGGGCTTTGGGTATAAAAACCCATCATAACCATACACAAAAAGAGAAAGAGTAAGTGCAAAAGTAAATCGTATAAACATCTCGAACAAGCACTGGTAATGAATTCATTCTCCGTCAAAAGTGCAATGATGGAGAGAGCGATCTGCCAACGGGGAGGTTTAGGATTAATGCCACTTCAAATTTGAGATCGCGTCTTTTAGTTTGAACTTTTTTTTATTTGTTGAGTGTGATAAAAGCTAAACGAGGGTGTTTGAGGGAGAGCTTTAGAACACCTGTGAGGTGAGCAACCTTGCTGGGCTGGGAGACTCGCCAAGATGGCAGAGTTCTCTCTCTCTCTCTCTTTTGTTTTTTCTTCTCTTACACACACACACACACGCACACACACACACACACGCACACACACACGCGCACACACGCACACGCACACCAGCACACCCACATGCACTCTCTCTCTCTTTATCTATCTATCTATCTCTTTCTCTCTCTCTCTCCCTGTCTATCTATTTATCTCTCCTCTCTTTCTTTCTCTCTCTCTCCTTCTCCCTCTCTCACACTCTCTCTCTCTCTCTCACATCTTCCCTCTCTCTCTCTCTCTCTTTCTCCCCTCTTCCCTTTTCTTCCATTGTATTCCCTTTCTATCTATCTCTCGTCGTTCCCTTTGTCCGATATCTCATCTTATGAATACCATAAAGGAATAAAATACCATACCCTCGCTCTCCACACACAAATGCACACAATTTTTGTTTTCTGATTTAAAAACCGCTAAGATAAGTATTACAGGAGTAGTGAGAGTGAGAGAAAATGAGGAGCGGTTGGGGAGAGGGGGGACACATACATGTACTTGAACCTCTCTTTGTTTCCTGGCATAAAATGTTGTTTCCGAGTGCGCAGGATTGCTTTCAACTTCGCATACAAAAAATCAAATCCTTTTGTTTAAATAATTGTATTATTTATGTTCAATGCAATTTAGGAGAATAACAAAGAACGTATATACAAATACAGCCGGAGGGAAATTGGTTAAGTGGAAGGAACTAGAGAGGGAGAAGTGAGATGAGACACACATAAGGGAAGGGGCAAATAGAGAAACAAACACGCATCTTCACAATAGAGGGTGACAGTACAAGGAAAATAATACAGAACACGAGCCGTGAATAATAAGTGTAATATTATGACGGATCTATTGAAGAGAAAAGGCAGCTTTGATCAAAGGTACGAGATAGAATGTCATCAGGGACTTTTAGATTTGCGTGGACTGAAACATGTGACGTCCATTCAAGGCAGTGCATTAAAAGGACGTCGATCGTAGCAATCCCCATTGTCTTCGTGCGAATCTAAAAGTCCCTATTATTAGATACTTTGTACACACATTAGCGATCAGCGATGTGACGCCTCTTTTGCTATCTCTTTATTCAGTCGAGGTTTTAAGTAGATTAGCCAATGGCAAAACATTCTTGTTTGTTAGCCTATTATCCTGGCGGTTATAGTAAGTAGGTCACACAGATACGTGACTTGCTGCGGTTTAATCATAAAGACACGGATCTCGATATAAAATAACCACATTGCATGGGAAGAGGAAGGTGTGGAGTGTGTCCTACACGATCATGATCATAGTTGCTCAAGCATGTTTGGAGAGGAATATAACAGAAGAAGAAAAAAATGAAAACAATTATCACGAAATAAAATCTCTCTCTCTCTCTCTCCCTCTCTCTCTCTCTCTCTCTCTCTCTGTCTGTCTCTCTATGTCTGTCTGTCTGTCTCTCTCTCTCTCTTTCTCTCTCTTTCCCAATGTAGATTAGGTGTAAAAGCAATTTAAAAAATTCAAATATAAGCTTATTTAGCAAGGATCTGTGACCGATATATCACCATGGTTCCATGTCAAAGCAGGCATATTTTTGTTTTAAAGGTTATTACCCGCCCCCCCCCCCCCCGAATGACAAGAAAAACCCTATTCTGGTTATACTATACATTATACATGTTAAAGTCAACCATCCTGGCAGCAAGATTGCTTCTTTGATCATAATACCACGTAAATTATGTCCATCTAATCTCTTTCTGCTTGCTCCCGTGAAATAGGTGCATCCAACACCACCACGTCAATGGATACACCGCCAGCGGGCGTCCTGTCCCGCGCCCGCCCGGTGTTCCGGGTTGCTGCCTTACTGTGTATGGTGCTCGCTGTGTCTCTAGTTCCTTCTATCACCTTGTATCATCGGGTCAGAGAGCTGGAAGGACGAGTATTGAGGCAAACACGCGACCTGTCTGAGTTGAGGTTAAGAGAGGATGAGGGGTTAACGGGTGTTGGTGAGGTGGAGGATGCCCGCTACATCGGGAGGAAGATGCTAGCTGAAAGCTGTGATTGCCCTCCAGGTAAAACGCTTGTCCTAATAATTTATGATGCAATGTGATTGGTCATGGCCAGCTACAGTCTGCTTCCCAACTTCTCTCTTTCGGTGGTTTGAAAACGTACTGGTGTAACTGTAGGCCCACATTTAACATCAGGAAACTGCGTTCATATGGTACATATGTAATTGTGCAGCACATAAGTAATTATGTAAAGTCATGTCAGAATTTAAATAAATCGATCATCATAATTATGCGATAATGACACGATCATTTTTTTTTTCTTCATAATTTTGTTATTGATTTTTTTCTTCTTCAAATCAGTTTTTTAATAATAAAGCTGTTTTTCATTAAGTAATCTTTTAATTCGTAGATAATCGTAGGACAGGTCTGATATCACTACGATCCTTTCGAGCCAGAAGTTTTCATAACCTAGAGAATCGTTGTAGTCTTATTTGTTCATGTATATTCATTTAAAATGATTTTTGCACATTCTTCCCAAATCGGGATCACAGTCAGACCGTACTGTGTGCGGCGGGCTGATTGAGAAGAATCCATCCTCTGTTTAATCTTCATCTCATTCAATCTGATACAATCCGATACAGGCCCAAAAGGAGATTCAGGACCACGAGGTGAACGAGGCAGACAGGGATCTACGGGCAGAAGAGGTAAGAGAGAAAGAGAGGGAGAGAGAGAGAGAGAGAGAGAGAGACAGAGAGTGAGGGACAGACATAGAAAGAGAGAGTGAGAGGCATGCACAGAGAGACAGAGAGATAGAGAGGGAGGGAGTGGGAGAGACAGAAACAGAATCAGAGAGAGGAAGAGAGACTAATAGAAAGAGAGGGAAAAGAGGGGGCAGAAAATAAGAGGAAGTGAGAGAGAAGATAGACGGAGAGAGAGGGGGGGGGGGGTGAGAGAGAAAGATATATATATATAGAGAGAGAGAGAGAGAGAGAGAGAGAGAGAGAGAAAGAGAGAGAGAAAGATATATATATATAGAGGGTGAGAGAAAGTGAGAGAGAGAGAGAGGAGATAAACGTACTTTAAGAATAGTGTTAGAAACGTTAACCTGTCCACATCATTTTGTAACCATGCTCCCAGTGGTTTCCTCGTTGCAAAAATGCGAAATAATTGATTATTAATTCAATAATTCATTTCAAATGTCAAACTTGGTGTATGAGAGAATTACGAAATTATTTTATGCATTAGGTCTAATGGATGTTGTCGTTGATTTTAGAGGCAAGGATTATTTTCTTTTCAATCTAAAACTAAAGAAGTAACTGCGATTTCAATGTGGTGTATCTCCGTTATTTATATTACTGAATTCAACATGATAAAGGTTGTGTCCAGCATTTAAAGGTACATCTACTATTTTAATTTTCGAGTGCATGTTCCATTGTCGGTAACATGATGTGTATTGGGTGGTATGCATCGGTCTATAGCATCATTTTCATGCATTCTAGGTATTTCCAGGCAATATCAGTAATCATAAGGACACCATGTCACGAAACCGTAATAAGTACAGCTCGTCAACATCCCGTTGAAACACGTGTATCGAAATAAACACGCGTTTCAATGGGACGTCAGCTTACAAGGAGCTTACTTTTTTTCTTCTTTCTTATGTTGGGGCATATCGAATATCAACCTGGGCTCAGTCTAATAAACAGTTGCGACTAATCGCAACTTTTTTGCGATTGATGTCAAAAGCAACTATGTACATAAGAGATAGGTGACTGTAAGTTGCGATTGATTGGAGGGCTTTCGATTGATTCGGATCAATTGTAGCTCTTTGTTAGACAGGGCCCTGGAGTTGTCCTCTTCACAGTGAAAAAAAGAGAATCTGATCATGTTTCTTTTTTGGCTTCAGGAGAGAAAGGGGATCCAGGAGAATCTGGCGTAGATGGCGTGTTTGGACAGGATGGGGATTTAGGGGTTAAAGGAGACAAAGGAAACCAAGGCCTGCCAGGTGAATCAGGTAGGTCATGACGTCATCAACTATTTCGTCACCATCATCGTCAATATCGTAGTCACGGCCATCATCGTGTTGATTATATTCCTCAGAAATATTATAATACAAAATGCATCGAGTATTGTACATCGCCTTCAAATTCCGCTGCTCCCTCATTCTATCTATCTCTCTCTTTCTCTCTCTCACTCTCTCTCTCTCTCTTCCTCCCCCTCTCTCTCTTCCTCCCCCTCTCTCTCTCTCTCTCACTCCCTCTCTCTCTCTCGCTCTCTCTCGCTCGCTCTCTGTCTTGCAAATACCTATTCAATCTCATTTACAATCCATGTATTAGAACATTTTACATAATTCTCCAAGTTCATTTTACTTTTTTGTATTTGTTTACATTTTGCTTTGTTTTATGAATTTTTTGTTTGATGATTGATTAATTGTCTGAATTTTTTTCTTCTTCATATTTTAAATACTGTTCCTGCTCAATGCTCTCTCTTATCCCTTTTCGTCATTCTCGTTTATCTATATAGGACCAGCCGGTCCCAAGGGCGTGGCCGGTGGCCCTGGTCAGCCTGGTATTGGAGGCCCCCCTGGTCTACCTGGCCCCCAGGGTATGAGAGGACAACAGGGTGGGGAAGGCCTCCCTGGACCCCCTGGACCACAAGGACCTCCAGGTATTTTAGAGGCATGGTCTTCATGTTGTCTCATTAACTAATTTTATTTATTATTTGATTTATTGATTGATTGATTAATTAATTTATTTATAATATAAAATAAAATAAATAAATTTCTAATCTAATATAGTGTACAATGTTAATACTTCATAACAAAACAATTTGTATGAATATCTGTTACATTAACAAGAATTTAATTTTTTAATTGTAGCTATTTGCTTGATTAAAAGCCTTTCGCAAAACTATTTAATAAAATTAGTGAAATAATTATGTAACTTTTTTTATTTTTCACTTTAAAAAAATATTATCATAGGAACTCCGATGACTGCGGGATTGGCTTCAACGCAGGTAGGTTGAAATAGGAAAACAAGATCGACTGAAGTTGGATTTTAACTATGACAGGCCGTTCATGCCACCAGTAACTGTAACCATTCCTGGTATTGATTTCTCAATGGTCACAAATCTACCGAATTACATTTTTTGATTGTTCATTATTGAAGGAAAAAATATTATCTAAAGATCATAATAGTGAGACCAATGGAGTGAGCAACCAGTGGCATGAATGGCCTGTCATAGTTCAAGTCTATCTTAAGTCTATCTTAGTTTTTGTGAAACTCCCCCAGATATACATCGAGTATTGAACTTTTCATTCGATTTGATGTATGTTTTTACAATAAATGTACGCACATACGTGTATATAGCAGACAGTAATTACATACATTTGTAAAATTGTATTATAGCTCCAGAGGCTACCAGCTCACTATCATTAGAAAGATAACAAAGACATGAAAAGAACTTGTATTTACTGTTAAGTAAATACACATGCAAATCTGACTTTTATGTTATGTTATACAATCTGTAGATAATTAGACCGGTAAAGCACCGAAAGCCTTGTCCGTGCATTTATTACCAGTAGCCTCGATTATCGTAATGTACTACTATTTAGCTTACCAGATTCACAAATAATAATAAAGTTGCAGCTTGTTCAGAATGCATGTGCAAGACTTGTGTCTTATTCCTCATATTCCTCATCCCCATATTACACCAGGGGGTGATTCACTAACTGGGAACGATATCGTTCCTAAGAGCAATTTAATCTCATTTGGGATCGATTTTAGCTGTTAGTGAATCACCCCCCCCCCCCCCTCCTGTTACATTGCCGATAAGGCATAGAATCGGATTCAAAATACTGTTGCTAGTTTATAAAGCATTGAATGGTCAAGGCCAAATTAATTGTCTGAATTATTATCTTTTAAATCACATCCATATCCACATAACATGTGAAGTACGCTGCACGCAGGACAAGCTGCTTCTGAAGCTACCTCACACAAAAACAAAAGTTACTCTTGGAAATTGTGCTTTCCGTTGCGCCACTCCAAAGCCTTTGAATAACCTACCACTATACATAAGCAAGCCTTATTATGTTGATGTCTTCAAAGTTTTGTTGAAGACGCACTATATACTTGAGATTTTGATTGTTTTATTTTTATTGTGTAACTATAAATAAGGTGTTGTTTTCAAAACAGCGTAGAAGATTATATTAATATAATAGTTGTGCCCTATGAATTGATTAATCATTATTAATATTAGTTGTAGTAGTAGTAGTAGAAGTAGTAGTAGTAGTAGTAGTATCATTAATAATATTGTCATTATTATAGCACTCATTAATAATATTATTGTTATAGCACTCCTACGTATTTTGCTGTCTTTCATCCATTATGAAATATTTTCCTCTTAATAATCAAATTGATGAAAATAAGAAGGCGAAATTTGCTTCTTTTATGATTACGTAGAAGACCGTTTCTTTTTTGTTTTATTTTCAGCTTGGTACTTCTACTTCTCCCTTAGCTGCTATACACCTTCAGGCAATGCCAGAAGATATTTATTCAGGACTAACACGACTAGGTAAATAATATCATCGTATTGGGCCTATTCCTCAATGTTTCGTTTATGTAATCCTGAGGCTAATTCAAGTAGCCCCCCCCCCCCTCCCCCACCAGTACCTAGGATCCGGGGATGGGTGTAGACCACAGACCTTTATGAGGAAAAATTATGGGGGAATACTTTTAATTTAATGGAAAAAATCCACCCCTCTCACAAAACTAATTTGGGGACTGAGGGGCTGGACGCATTCCAAAAGTCACATTTATAGGAAAAGGGATTCTCCAAATAAATATGTTTAGATAGGTGTTTGGTCTTCTTACCCCCCCCCCCCCCCTCCCCACTTTTTCCTCCGCCTCTCCCAATGTCCCTAAGTCTCGAGGGAGTGGAGAAGCTAGGAGATGGGCGGTATACCCACTCCCCCTTCCATCCCGGTCAATCAAAGAGCCTATGTAGCACTGTGTGGTTCTTGAATCTTACATTTCTGGAAATTTCCTGCGCAAAAATAATGTCGGGATACAAATCGCCCCATCACTTACAACCCTACATTGGATCTGCTTTTAATTGTTATTGCATCGCAACGAATTGAATCTAAAAACCATTTCATGTATGCCTCTTCCGTTCTGTATTGAATAAACAACATGTATGTATGTATGCATGTATAGTATCCAGTTTACGTTGAAATTACAATACTTAGCAGAAAATTAACTGGATCTCCAAGATAAGCAAAATGTTGATGCCCTACGAGCCCTGACAAATTAAAAACATACTTTATAGCGATAAAATTCCATCACAACGTAATCATTTTATCCTGTTTCAGATGAGTATGGTCACTTGAACTCTTGGTTTATTAGCACCACAACAGGAGGGTTTTCACTTGGTCGCGATGGCAACGTAACGGTGCTCTCTCGCGGGCATTACTATGTCTACAGCAGTGTGAGTATGATATCAATGTATACGCTTCCTTTGTTTTAAAAGTCGTCTTCTATTCCATTCGCTCTGTGGGCTATAGCTGCATGGCCATGGGAAGAATTAGTTTCACCTCTCTTTTAATTGCTAAGTAATATATTACTGCTTCCAATGCTTCCAGTGCTGGGATAATAAAACAAAACAAACAAACAAACAAGAAAAACATTCACGGTGCGTTCCCCAAAGAAGAGACTTTATATATTATCTCATCTTAGCCGAAACTTATCCATTATGAGAAAAGATAAAATTGTCAGTATAGTCCCTGTAAAAATATAAAACTGGTCTAAAAACTCATCTTTTTATAAATTGCTTTTACATAGATCGACATCAGTTTTCTAAGTCTGTTGTCTGATTTTTGCATATTTGCATGTTCTTATTTGTCTTTTCCGCATTGAGCACATAAGTCATGCGGAGTTTACGTTATTTAGTTATACTGTACTACTGTTATATTAATAATAATATTCAGCTTTAAACATTATTTGTGGCTTACACCCAGTAAATAAGATCGATTGGTCGATCTGTGGTATTGATTGCCGCCGATACGGCACCATGTTTTTTCAATTACAGATCGATCAATCGATCTTATTTACTGGGTGTAAGACACAAATATGTTTAAAATATTGAAATTTTTCCCAGGAAGCATTACATTTATAAAAAAAATATTCAGCTTTTATATAGCGCTTGATACAATGTCTCTAAGCGTCTTACATAGTTATTAATGAAAAACTTTTCATGTGTATGTAGGTGCTGTTCTACGATAAGTCTGCTTTCTACGGTGCTTCAACGAATATCAACGGTGTTCCTTTCCTTAAATGCATGGGTGTAAGAGGTTCTGCTTTTGCAAGGTAAGAAATTGTAGAGGTGCCGTAGTCGAATGATTTAAGCACTTGACTTCGAATAAAAAAATGCCGAAATGACAGCAATGTCCTTTAGCAATGCATTAATCTACCGTTGCCACTCCGTACCCAGGAAAGAAAGAGGGACCTGGTAAAGTGACTAAATCCTTTATGTTAGTGATTGTCATATGTAGAGGTGTTGTGGACTAGTGGATAAGTCACCCGACTGCAGATCACAAGGTACGGGGTTCAAGTCCCACCGCAGCACTAATGTCCTTTGGCAAGACGTTAATCTACATTTGCCACTCTCCAACCAGGTGTAAATGGGTACCTGATATGCTTGAGCGCTAGTTACTTTGGCAGCTCGTCTACGACCAGGGTAATATGTGTAAAGCGCCATGAGCGTCAGAACCTGGCGGATACCGGCGCTATATAAATAACCATATTATTATTATATGCTCTCACGGTGACCATAATGGTGGAATACTCCCAAGGGAGTGGAGATGGTACACATTGTGTGTGAATGAATCCGATGATCCGGGTAATAACATAAGCGCTTAGAGACGGTTTTTCGTATCGAGCGTTTTTATAAATCCAGATTAATATAATTTAGACCTTTTCATATAGTTTTAAAGTATCAATCGTATATAATATATCAGCTTGCTGTTATAGTTAACCTCTGTAGTTATAATGTGCAAATATGTGTTTGCCTATATTTTTTCTTCATTTAAAAGGGTTTTTATCACTATCTTTAATGATGATTTTTTTTTTTAATCAATAATCCATATGGTAAATGTGATTGAGCAAGATTGTGGAAATAACGGAATATTTCATATTAAAACGAAGTCGTGTTTTCTTTTTTCATTAATTCGCTTATCCATCAGGAGCAACGCTCATGGTCGAAAATAATTTAAAGAATATATTTGAGGAAGGATGCTGTACTAAGAGTTGGGTAATATGAAATTTGTAGGCCTGTGGAAAATGTTTACATTGGTCTGAAGAATAACTCTCAATATAGCAACTTATTACCCCCCCCCCCTCTCTCCTCTCTCTCTCTCTCTCTCTCTCTCTCTCTCTCTCTCTCTCTTTCTCTTTCTTATTTTAGATTCGGATCGTGCAAGTCCAGTGGCGTGATGCTATTGGAGGCAGGTGATCACGTGGGTGTTGTGTCGTCATACCCCTCACGAACAGTGGACATGCGCCCTGACTCGACATACTTCGGCTTCATTAAGCTAACGTAGCATGTTGACATAAAACCACAAATTCGGAATACAGAACGGGCCAGAAACCAGTGGCAGATCCAGGGGCATCTGGGGCACGTGCCCTCCCCCCCCCCCCACAAAAAAAAAACGTGCCGACGATTTTTTGTTTTTTGTTGTTGTTGGTTTGTTTGATACGGACTCACATTTGTGTGCCCCTCGGAGTGGTGTATCCCCCCCCCCCCCCCCAACCAACGAATCCTGGACCTGCCACTGTTAACAATAATTATCTAACATCATTATCCCATTTATTCTTTATTCTTTATTCTTTATTTTATTTAACTTTTTCCACATATTTGTGTAACATTTCGTTAACTATCAAGATTTTTTCCCGTTATTTAGGTGTAGGTTGACTTTAAATTACTTCATTTTAGCCCCCGTGGGGTTGGTCATTTTGTGTGTGGCAAAAGGAAAGAGAGAAGGCGAAAGATTGTGGTGCGATAGAAATTAGTATAATGAAGATTATAATGATGCCATAATCATATTTGTTCAGTTCCAAATTCAAATGTGTTTAATTTCAGCATAAATCCTTGTTCAGTTATATTATTATTATTATTATTATTATTTATATACTGCGCTTTTTCCAGAGTGGTCAAGAGCGCTTACAACAACAATATCCTACAAAAAATGAAAATGAAAAATTACATAATCCTAAAAATCTGGATTACAAAAAGAATTGTTTTAAGTCCCTCTTTGAATGAAGAGACAGATGGTGATTGCCTGAGTATTAAGGGTAGCCTATTCCAATATTTAGATGCAGTTATAGTGAAAGTCCTATCTCCAGCTAGTTTCCGTGTGATGTTGTATATGTGATATATTGTATTCGAAATTGCGAATTAGATCTCGTGCGAAACTGATATTTAAAGGCTTTTAAACACCATACAGTATTTTTGTACAGATGCACATGAAGGATGAATAATCTTGGAGACTACTTTATTATGAAGAAGAAAAAATGAAGGGTCTTGGCGACAGATTACAAGGTTTTTTTGTTTCTCGTGTACTATTCAACAATCTTAAATGGAGGAAATGTATATTGTAGTCAAATGAGAAACCTGACTACGTATCATATATTCTCTTGTATGAATGAAATCTGTAAATGAATAAACTTTATTAAAATAATGTTTTATTACTGTAAATGAATAAACTTGTAAGTAGCATATGCGTACGTTTAGCTTGGTTAGTTGGCTTTGAGTTTCAGCGAAACAAAGTGTATTCATTTTTTTTACTGGTTGTGAAATATGCTTATTGTTTGTTTTTGTTTTATAAAGAGCCAATTGTGAAAATGACCAAGCAAAATAATATTGACAACTACACAAGTACTACTCTTGTCTTTATTTATGTTGGTTCCGAATCACCACTTTACAATTGATCGTTTTAGACCAATATGTACTTACAAACCGTATGAAAATCGACGTTGAAACTTGTTATAACTTCTGACATTATACCCTTAGACTTTTTGAACTGAATATTGAAGAAGTTCGTTCTTCCTCTTATCCTTCTTCTTCTTCTTCTTTTGCATTATTTTCTTCTTCTTCTTGTTTAAAATAAGGCAATGCCGGAAAATCGACTACAATTTATATTACCCATCAATGATTAGAGAGCTCTTACATATTCTATAAATATATTTGTTCGATATTATACTTACGTTAACTTGTTTTACCTATCGCTTTGTGTACATACGTTGTAATAAAAAAGGGCATTTTTAGAAACATATAACTTTAGTGTACTCGAAGTTGTTATTACCTGTGTTCAGGGGCGGCGATTTCTTTTCATGACCCGGGGGAACGAAAAGGGACCAGTGGCTTAATGAGCAAAATCGTTGGGGGGGGGGGGGGGGGCAGATACAAAAAAAAATCCACATCACAACCACTCTTATATGTTACATGTATACCCCGCGGAACGTTTTTCAAAGCGTTTGGGGGGGGGGGTAGCGTATTGCGTCGGGTCCAGGGGCAAAGCTCCGGCGGGGTCAAGCCCCCGAAAGCTCAGGGGTTTTATGCACTTAATTACGGTCAGATGAGGATATTTTGATACCTCATTTGTTGCACTGTCAGGTCAATATTCTTTCTTAATCCCTTCAACATACTTTTTCAAAAAAGTGAGGGGGCCGGGCTCGATCTTCCCCAGCCCCGTCGATCCGCATATTTTGTATATCACTGGCATCGAATGAGAAATAAACAAAGTTTGAATTTTATTTGGGGGGCAATTGTGCCCCCAAGCCCCCCATCAGTACGCCAGTGTGAGGGACGTGGAAGCATAGTGAACAAGAGGGGCGAAGGTGACGGAAGTGAATACCCCTCAGGTTTTTGAAGTTGTGTTGTATTAAAAATTACATTCCTTAGCAAAACTTTAGTATAAAACCAAACAATATACCTTTTTTACATTTTGTTCATTTGCCGGTAATTAATGTGCAGTACGAAGGGTTGTAAATATTTCAGTTTAGTAGGTACATTTAGTAAGTAGGGAGCTTGGGCATGGATGGGTTGAGAAGGTAAAAAAGGAAAGGTTAACAAAATAAAATAAGATGGAAGTTTTATAAAAAGAGATACAAAATACAAGGAATTCGGTGCTGTGATGGAGGATATGAATGAACGCGGGGATGGACAATGAACAGTAGAACAATGAACAATATCATAGTAGAGGGATTTGATCATTCGTGCTTTCGAAGAAAAGTGTGGTGGGGAGCATAATAATATAATTCACTTATGGACTCCGACGTTTATCCTGACCCCCCCCCCCCCCTTAAGATCGTAAATTCTGTATAGGTTGTCATATCTTTACCGTGGTGGCGCTATATCCAAATGCACACAGCTAGTTTTGAGTATAGAGAACTATAGAAAATATTTTTCAAAATATACCCAATGACATAGATTCACATTAATCAATCATAACGCCGATGATATACTACATTGCAATCAAGTATACCAATCTCTTTCCAAATTTCATCTTTATACTATTCATTTCTTTTCTCTTACCACATCTCTCTGTGTCTCTATTTCATCCTCCTCCTGTGCCTCTCTCTCTCTCTCTCTCTCTTCCCCTCCTTTCCCTCTTCTTTTTCCGGTCTCTCTCTCTCTTCTTGTATATCTTTCTCTATGACTCTCTCTATTAATAATCATTATTTTCCACATATTTATAAAAATAATAAAATGTTGATGAAATAAAAATGACTCAACATATACGTGTCATTTTTTGGGTCAAAATATATTAACATCTTTATTTTCTTTACTTTTCCATACAAAATAAGCGAATCTGATTAAAGTGGTTGGCCCAGAGTACTTGTTTAAAATTTAAAAAAGAAACATGTCAAAAGAGAAACTCCTAAATTTGTCCTTAAAGGTGAAATTCAAAGAAAATCACAAATATGTCAACTAATGTATCACTAGAAACTGGTAAGCTAACAGATGGCCATCGTACAAGTTTTAGGTCAAATACATATCGGATGATTTATACATATACAAATACAACCACCTCCATAGCAGCTGGGATATACGAGAGATTCGCTGGAAAAATAGCGATGTTTTAATGACGTCACTATATGGACCAATACTGCCCAAGCAGACGACAACCCATAAAGAATGAACATAATTGCAAAGCTATTATTTGTCAAATTATAATGAGTTTAGTGTATATAAATGTAATGGCATGTCAAACCATTCAAAAGGGGATATGACCCGATTCTGATGACTAAAATCTTTTGCTTGTAAATACACAGGATAGGGGTTAATTAACAATCAAAGAAACCAGACTTTCAAATTGAAAACCCCCCGGAATAATATTAAGGACGGCATTTGTTCCCTCTTGAACCGCCGAACATACCGCGGTGTGTGCAGCTGAATAATGGCGTCTTATTTTGTTTACAAGCGACAGATTCCTTTTTTTTTGTATCGCTGCATTTGTCATCAAAATAAAACCATGCACAGGGTTTAGAGTGAGGCAATAGATTATACATTTAGCCTGACGGTAGTGAAGTAAGAGAAAGAACTCAAGAGAAGATGAAAAAACAGGCACTGAAAATGTGTGAGATGACATGGGACATCGTCTGCTTGTGCACATCATGTCCATACTGTGATCTCACACATCTCAGCAGCGTTGGGAGAGCTCTTCAGGCGCTATGTCGGGGCTGTATTTAAGCGTTTTGTAATTTATAATAATCATTACTTTGAATGTTTCCAAGCATTGAATTTTGATAACCTTGTCGAATCAAAGTTTTAACTTTGCAATAATGAAAATACAGTTAGTTTTTAAAATCAATGAATATCTACTTTAAGGTTTTGCGAAGCACAACCACACGGATGGTGTTGATCTTGTGGGATTAATTTTTTATTAAGATGATACCTACAATTTCGCACTCCAGCAAAGCATAGAGAGTCAATGCTAATGCATATTGACCTCTAGAGCTGCACTACGTGCTAATAGACCGCAATTGCACACATGAATAGTCAATACACAAATAACACACAAGTGCACACAATGATGCCGATGTGGCTGAAAGCAAATTTGACAGTAGACTCACGATTTGAATTTTCAAATCATTCTTTCTAACATTGGTAAGATGAAACAATGGATTTTACTGCTATTTAGGTGTCATCAATTGTCACCAAAGTACCGATTTTTAGTAAAATCATTTGAGTTTTGTACAGTGGTGTTTGAGATGTCGAGAATCAATGGAACAGATTTCAATACATAGCCAGGATGCTTAATGCAGCTAAGCACTTTTGCAGCTTATTTCTACAAATAATTTCTATTTATTTTCCTTTTTTTTAAATAAACACTGTTTGCACATAAACTTAATGAAAGGAATGATCTTACAATTTCAGGTAAATACCATTCAAACACTTTCAACCATAAGGTGTTCAATATCTTGGAGAGAGAAACTGATCAAATTGAGGGTATGCAATACAAAAGTAGGTGAAAGTAAAATGGTAAAGATTTCCCTGCCATCATGGCACCTAACATTAGATGTTTGCCAAAGAGGGCAGCCATTTGGGAGAGCACAACCAGAAATTGTTCCAATGAAAATATCTTTGAAAAGAAAATGAGGCATGTTAACTGCTTAGCTTAGTTTGTAGTGATGTGGTAGATAACTCAAACACTAAATACATGTACATGTATTCAAAAGACTAAAACAATTAACCCTCTACACATAAAATCATGAACTCATACATGTAGAAGAGGATGTGAGGGAAATAAATGTAGAAGATAAATCATTTTATTCACCAATCTTGTGTTTGTGAAAACTCATCATCATCATCAGCATCACCATGCTCATGCATACCATCACTATACTGTGCAATATAATCTATACACTTTGTTCCTGCTAACTGATTTAAAGATGGCATGATCTCTGACCTTTGACCCTTGCTATCTCTGACCTTCAGACAACCTTGAGAACCCATTGTGAAACCTACATCTTGTGATGAGTCCTCTAATGATGTGATATTTGACCGCTGACTCTTGCTATCTCTGACCTTCAAACAACCTTGAGAACCCATTGTGAAACCTACATGTACATCTTGTGATGAGTCCTCTGATGATGTGATATTTGACTGCTGACTCTTGCTATCTCTGACCTTCAAACAACCTTGAGAACCCATCGTGAAACCTACATCTTGTGATGAGTCCTCTGATGATGTGATATTTGAACTATGACTCTTGCTATCTCTGACCTTCAAACAACCTTGAGAACCCATTGTAAGAGCTACATCTTGTGATGAGTCCTCTGATGATGTGATATTTGAACTATGACTCTTGCTATCTCTGACCTTCAAACAACCTTGAGAACCCATTGTGAAACCTACATCTTGTGATGAGTCCTCTAATGATGTGATATTTGAACTATGACTCTTGCTATCTCTGACCTTCAAACAACCTTGAGAACCCATTGTGAAACCTACATCTTGTGATGAGTCCTCTGATGATGTGATATTTGAACTATGACTCTTGCTACCTCTGACCTTCAAACAACCTTGAGAACCCATTGTGAAACCTACATCTTGTAATGAGTCCTCTGATGATGTGATATTTGACTGCTGACTCTTGCTATCTCTGACCTTCAAACAACCTTGAGAACCCATCGTGAAACCTACATCTTGTGATGAGTCCTCTGATGATGTGATATTTGAACTATGACTCTTGCTATCTCTGACCTTCAAACAACCTTGAGAACCCATTGTAAGAGCTACATCTTGTGATGAGTCCTCTGATGATGTGATATTTGAACTATGACTCTTGCTATCTCTGACCTTCAAACAACCTTGAGAACCCATTGTGAAACCTACATCTTGTGATGAGTCCTCTGATGATGTGATATTTGAACTATGACTCTTGCTATCTCTGACCTTCAAACAACCTTGAGAACCCATTGTGAAACCTACATCTTGTAATGAGTCCTCTGATGATGTGATATTTGACCGCTGACTCTTGCTATCTCTAACCTTCAGACAACCTTGTGAAGTTTGAGAACCCATTGTAAAGGCTACATCTTGATTTGAGTCTTTAAGCAATGGTGTTGAAGAGTCATGAATACAATCTTGTGTGGAAGACAGTTCAGAATGAACGGCACCAATCTCCTGCGTATCAATGCTGTCATTTTCAACACAACTTGATTGTTTCAATTCCAAACATCCCTGAGTTCCTATAGTAAATGTGATGTCTTCTGATGCTTCATTGATTTTGGATTCACAAAGCTCTTGTGAAAAGTCTTCAGTAACTCTGGGGGTATCCTGAATACTCTGGGAATGCAGAGAGTCTGGAACGCCATCTGACTTGGCAGACAGTTCAGAATTAGCCATAAGTGTATTGAAGCACTCCTGCGTATTACTGATATCAGGGCCAATGTGTCTCTTTGTGTTTGATCGCTTGACCTTCAAGCATCCTTGAGACCCCATGGTAAAAGTGACATTTTCTGACTCTTCCCTCTCAACAAAGTCACAAAACACTGATGCATTAGGTGTTTCAGATTTAGGAATATCATGAGACCTCTGAAAGTCGTTGTGAGACTTCATGCCCTTGGTCAAAAAGACTTTTACAAAGTTATTGGCATCTCGTCTGGACCTGGAATATGTTGAATCTGAAATATCATCAGGCTTAGTGGACACCATGTCGAGAAGAACATCAGATTCTTCTGCAACAGTCTTTAAGCACTCCTGTGTACTAGTATCAAAAGTATCGTAGTCAACATCTTGTCTTGTCTTTGATCCTTTCACCTTCAAGCAACCCTGTGTTCCCATCATAAAAGTGATATCTTCTGCTTCTTCATCGTCACTGGAGATTCGGGGAATATCCTGAGAAATCTGAAACAGCTCATTGGAGTTCAAATCTTGTGAAGACAAAGGGATGTCTGTTTCTCTGGCGTTGTGCGGCGGAGTTGTTTCGTATTTATCAATCTTAGATGCCCGGTAAATTGAATGGGGTTCACTTTCATTAAAATGAGTCTTGGATATTGCACTTGAAGATTCTGCTTCGTTATTCTGTCGACTCTTGAAAGATGTTGTGTTTTCTAGTGTTTGTTGTTTTGGGAGCTCTGATACAGATCTCTTATTCCTCGCTTTGCTTGTCGGCTTGGAAATATCTCCTGATGACGATGAAGCTTTAGAAGCAGCGTTTTCTTTGCCCTTTGCTGGAAAACAAACACAAAAGGCGCACACAAATTTACTTTTATCATCGTCATTGACAAAGGACAAAATTTCCATTGATATTTGATTAGATTGCAAGGTATATTCCTTAACATTTTACTTGAGTTGTCAGCTGGACTGGTTAGACGAAAAGTTGGGTTATCAAATTCAGCGTTTGGAGCTTACACAGTAAATTTACATGAACAAAAATGAAAATATCTTTCTACACAGGACAAGTCGGTGGAACGGAAGGAATGGATGTTGGATTTGAGCTTAAGCTACGCCTTGAAATGGTTCCACATTTCTTAAATTCTTTTCATGTGCTAAAGATCATGAATTGTATGTGTCAAATACCAGGTGTACCCACCCATGTACAGGAGAATGTGATCCACCTGTTTCTCCTCCTCCACAATCCAACACATTATTTTTAATGCATCTAAGATTTTCAATCTTAAATGCCGGTCCTCACTTGAGTTGTTCTCTATCTTGTTTTTTTCTTCTCTGTATAAAATGCTTTGCTTTGTATTGTCTTGTTTTGTTTGGCTAGATTTTACTGTATACTTGAATGATGTACATCTTCATTCTTTTTCTAAACTTTGAACATTACATATCCAGAGGTGTCATTTATTCAGGTCTTGACTCATCTACTTTCATTTCTTGATACTTTTAAATATGTTGTTTAGAGGAGCTTACTGAAATGCATTGCAAATACTTTTGCAATTAGTGGTGGGTTACTCTCTAAACATTGCTAGATTGACTGAACTATATGGTATCGTATATATTCAATGTGCAAAAATACACATGCAGAAGCTCAATGAGTTAACATCTACAATGTGAATAGATATAAGGGGTAAAAGCAGCAGCCAGCATCTAGGGATGGCATTCATACCTGATTTTGGAGCAAAGAAGTGTTTGATGTCTGTTTGTTTGGTTCCTGCTTTGACCGGTTGAGATGAGAGGATGACATCAGAGAAATTTGTGATTGGTCTGAACAATCTCTGCCTCTTTGCTGCTGGTGTCTGCATAGGGAAAAAGAAGAAAGTGTTCACATTAACTAAACATTGAAAGAAAACCCATCATAATTTGACATTTCAAAGTGTACTTCTTGATAGCAACATACCAGAAATATTGTAAATTTCTCACTCTCCTCAGGCTGAAAATGGAACAAATGAAAAGTAACAGATTCATTCATATTCCAGACCAAATAATATTGCAATGTGTTACTTTGAAATGTAATAAGGTTTTCTTAAATTGATTATCTTAACAAGGACTTTTTTTACTGTATTTAAAGAGTGCTTTATTTTGACAATGACTTGCTCTGGTTTAAGTCAAAACACATTACAAAACTCAGACCTCCAAGTTCTCTGTGTAATTTACATCATGATCTAAATCTAAACAACTCAAAAGACATATGTGAGTCATCTGTAGGAAAAGGTTTATGAACTTACTTGTTCCTTCTTTTCTGCCGTACTCAGCCACACATCACATTGTTCTTGTTGGTGAAGAACTGGACGTTGCTTTCTTTTCCCCATTTTCCAATGGTCAGTGATGGCGAAGTTCCAAATTTACAAATTTAGCAACCTTCCCTGTTGTAGCTGTTCATTCAAATCTGTATAATGAGAACAGTGTAAGAAAAATCAGCAGCGGCACCTCACGCCTGTCCGACAATAAGGATCGTCCGCATAAACAAGGATCATCTTCATAAACTTGGACGGACTCATCTTAAACAAATTTTGCAGACATTTCATAGGGTCTAGATCTATCATCTTGTCTACTAGGACTAGATCTAGATCTATTTCAGATCCGCGCGTTTGCGATGCGAAAAACGGATTCCGCAAGGATTTTTTAATAAGGTGTCATCAATTGTCACGAAAGTACCAATTTTGAGTGAAATCAGTTGAGTTGTGTACGGTGGTGTTTTAAATGTTGAGAATCAAAAGCACAGCTTTTACTTCACAGCCAGGATAGTAATGCACCTAGTATGTGTGCAGCTATATGTGTAGATCTACTACTAGATCTACTACTTGTACTTTGTAGATCTACATGGAGCTTGGAGTGCGAGTTCTTGTTTATCTTAAACGCAGATATGTACGAGTGGGACTGAGCTTAAATTTCAGGAACTTGAGTCGGAGTAAAGTCATGACGATTTTCATCAAAACATCCTATTCATCAAGGAGCATAAATCACTGTTAAATTCTCCTACCCCCCCCCCCCGCCCCCCTCGATTAACCAGTCGGCGTCGTGTATTTACAAAAATGAAAACTCAGGAAAGGAAACGCAAACTTACATTTTTTCGATGGCAAAACAGAGTTTCTCAAAATTCCCGCGTCTACTGTAGCGCCATCTTGTGATTCGTATGTCGTGTCGCGCGCGCGCCCAACAAAACGAGAAGTTACTCCTTTTCACTAACTTCGTTCCCCCCCCCCCCCCCCCCCACTCAGTGTTATTTAGGGTACGCATATGCTCGTACCCTCTTTTTGAAAGCACCCCCTATCTGAGGACTGCCAACATTTCCGAAGCCCCCTTTCGCGGGCTTTTCGCGGGCTTTTCCTGCCTTGGAGACCCCCCTAAACTTCAGGAAAAATGCTCAATGTACCCCCCTAAATTCGGAATAATTTCTCAGGAGTCCAAAGAGATGAGAGAAAAAAAGAAAAACACCCCCTTATTAAAGAAATCTCCGGGTGAAAAATCAAATACACCCCTTTTTTTACAATTCTCGGGCCGGACTTTGTCACACGAAAAGTACCCCTTTACCGGACATTTTGGCAACACGCATGCGGTCATTCCGACCTCTGAGTGGGGGGCCGGGCTTCGTTCACCTCCGATATTTGCCTCTATTCAAATCTGAGAGCAGTGGCGGATCCAGGGGGGGGGGACCCTGGAAACAAAACGTGTGAAAACACGTTAATTTTACCCTTTTTTTGGAGATGGCCCCCTCCCCCTGGCGCTCAAAGGAGGGGGGGGGGTACGATTTTTCAAATTTTCGAGGGCCCCCCCCAAAAAAAAAAAAAAATAGTGCTCACACTACTCCCTACAATTTAAACAATATAGCATAATAACGATATCGTATGGTAAGAGCAAGAAGGATACAACATGTGGATCCTCCTCCCTCCCCACGTAGGCCATTCCGTTGGAATGGCCAAACTCACCTCGCAACAACAAAAGCTATAGGAGTATTGGGTTTTCTGAGACGCAACTTTCATCACTGCTCAACTTCCATAAAGGAGAAACTCTACCTCACCCTCGTTAGACCACACTTAGATTACGCAGTTGCTGCTTGGGACCCATACACAGCTAAGAACATTTCTTCTATCGAACGAGTCCAGAGGCAGGCAGCCTGTTTTGTCACAAGCACATATCAGAGAGAAGCAAGCGTCACCCTCCTTCTAAATGGAACTCTCTCCAAGACAGACGCGAAGGTCACCGTCTAAGCTGTTTCCACAAAATGTTACATGGCCAGCTGGACATAGATGCCCAAACACACATTAAACCTAAACCAGATCGTAGCAGACGCGGGCACTCAAGTCAGTTCGAAATACCATTAACCAGATTAGATGTATACAAAAACTCTTTTTTTTTCACGCACAACCAGAGCATGGAATGATCTTGATTTAGTATCCCTGACTGACTCAGCAAAGTTTAAAGTAGCACTCCTTCCGAAATAAGTCCACCCTCTGCCACCACGACCTCCAGTTTAAATTCCACTAGGAATCTTTTGGAGGAACAACAACCAAGTACCAAGTACGTAGGCCTACTCACTTTTTTAAAGATATATTCTCTCTCTCTCTCTCTCCCTCCATGTCCTTCCCTCCGCCTCCTCCCTCGATCTTTAGGCATCTCCCATGAATGTGCCCCCCCCCCCTCCCGATCTCTTCATCACTGAGGGAGAGATCGGGAGGGGGGGGGGGCACACCATCAGGCCTTCAATCTTTCTCTCCGGCGTACCCCCCCCCCCCCATTTTTTTTGGACATAGATTTGAAAGTTTGAAAACAAGTATCCGGTATTGTATTCTATCAGCAACTGGGATCCAGTGTAGTGTGTTTCTCCTTCTTATATTTGAACTTCTTGAACTTCCCAAACAAAAAATTAAATTCAAAAACACGCCTGGCATCTAAGATGTCCTCAAAAACAAAAAAAACATTGAGTAATCGCTCTCTCCCCCTCTCTCTCTCTCTCTCTATCTATCTTTTGTCACTCATGGGGTTATCAACTCGTTTCGCTCTCATTTTCCATGCCCCCCTTCTTCTTTTTAGATCAAACACACTCTCTCTCTCTCTCTCTCTCTCTCTCTTTCTTCTTTCTCCCTCTGTTTTTCAATCATTTCCTTCATATTCCCGACCTCTCCAACTCAATATCTTCTCAATGCTACACCGTCTCGCATATAATAATTTTCATACACTTTTTTGGGTCATTTTCTCCATTCAATTCGTCCTCCTTTGAAATATATGTTTGCTCTTTTTTAAAACCTAGTCAAGGTAATAATATCAAGAGAGAGCGGATGAAGTAATGTTTGTGAAAATGTAATTATTTTTTCAATCAATTACCCAGGGAAGCCTGGTAGCCATACATTTATTATTCTCAAACGATTCATTTTATGGAGATGATATTATTTATTTTGTATCTGGTTTTCTAGCCTAACATTAAACTCGCACTAAATAAAGTTTAATCGGTGTTGAAAGACATAGAAAACTGGTGTAAAAGATGGAAAGTGTAATTTCTCCTCTTCTAAGTCAACAACGATCAACAACAATTGGTAGATGGGAAATAAAAGAAGTAAAACTAAAGATTAATAATCATTATTCCCTATCATAATTCACATACATTCCTAGGAATCTGGTTTGACTAGACAGGAACCCATTAACACCTGGGTGAAGAGTGGCAAATGTGGGTTATTGTCTTGTCAAAGGACATATTCTGTCTGGAATTCGAACCCTCAATCCTTGGATTTATCCTTGGATTGAGTGTCAATTGAAACCTGATCCATAATAATTATATCGACCAATAATTATTTGGATTTTTTTGCATTTATCGAATACTGATTATGGTTCCCGGCTTAGAATTACAAACCAAACAGAAGGTGTCGTGGTCTTCATGGGTAATAGTCACCGGACTGTCGATCACATGGTTCGCAGTTCGAGTCCCGCTGCGGCACTATTGTCTTTTGGCAAGGTATTGATCTACATGTACACTTCATCGTACTACACTATACCATTTATACATTTTTAACTTTAAACAGATTAAAAAGAAAATCTATACATTTCTTGTATAAACAATATAGTAAAATTGGTGGCAGGTGTGTTTAATTAGTAGTTATGGGGTGCTCAATGAGAAACTGTCATAAGCCGGTTGCTAGAAGATGGATGAAAAATAGATTTGATATAACACATACGTTGATATGCTCGGCGACAATAATAGTTGCTTCTGGCTTTAATTCATTAAATATGTTTTAAATAGCCAGGCGTAGGATTGCAATCGGGCTTTAGGTTAGGTTTAGGATAAGGGATAAGTTAAGTGTTTGGTCTGGGGTTGAAGATTACGGCTTACTTCGTTGAAACGACGTCTTCGCGTCTGGTCGGGTAAACGACCTTTCGTGAAAACATAACCCATATTCATATAAGCTAGGTGGGGAACCTCAAGTTGTGGAGTTTTATGATATTTTTTTATCATCCCTATATATATTCACGAATGGTGGGATCAATTGAATGCAAATAATCCTAGTTTTCAAAGGTGGTCCTATTTTGTGAAAACACGTACGTACGTACAATCAGATATTACTCAACTACTCAAGTCACATCTATTCTGCTAGAAATTACTTATTACCAGCCTACATATACTTTACTGATCTCTGAGAAGTGTCTAACTGTTGTTTTAAGTGGCCCAAACATTGTGGAGCGTGTGTGCAGCGCTTTGTAACTGCAAGGAAAAGGCGCTATATCAAATATCTTTTGGATTGGATTGGATTGGATATTAACGAAATGTCGATCGTTTGCCTTCTTACCAACTCTTGTGATCATTTTATTTCGTATTAAAAAGTGTCGAGTGGGGACACGAGTTTTTTGTAGTTTTGCTGTAGGTTTTTAAGAAAGTGTCGAGTAAGCTGGACCCGACACTTTGGCGAAAAAAGTTCGTGTAACCAGAAGACTCGAAGACCGATGGAACAAAGTAAGCCGAAGTTGCTAATTACGTATAGGTGTACGAAAATGACCGCTTAGGAATTATTGTCGCCGGAGCGTGTTTCGTGGTGCCGATCACTCTTCGGGGCAGGAGTCCGGATCTTCGCAGCTCATCTCGCTATCTTTACTGACTTTCTCTTCTACGAGAGACTTGAGGCGTGCCATCTCAGCTATAAGAATGACACAGGATAATATTGATAATGGTATTATTAGTAGTAGTTATAATTACAAAAATAATGATGATTATAATAATAATAATGACAACAAAAACAAAAATAATAGTAATACTAATAATAATAATAATAATAATAATAATAATGATAATAATAATAATAATAATAATAATTACAATAATGATGTTAATATCGGGCTTCTTATAATGCCCACATATCCGTCACTCTCGTATAATGATTAGTACCCATGCAGGTCATAGCAGGCGGCCAAATAATGTGGCGTTATCCTATACCCATTAACACATGTGTCAACAGTGGCAAAGGTGGATTCATATCTTGCCACAGGATATTAGTACCGGGCTGTAATTCGAACCCTTAGACCCTAAACCCTTGGCCTGAGAGTCGATTGAATGAACCACTTTACCACTTGAGATGATACAAAATATATTGAGAATAATACGAATCAACAAGGAGATAAAGAGGTGCTTTGTGTCTCCTACGGGCATGATGGTTGTTTTATCATCACCTGTCTATTTTTAGTCAACCCCCGCAGGACTATTTTTTAAAAATTATTTCCTGAAGAGGTGATATATTGGCTAAATATAAACTAAAGAGATATAAATAAATCTGTAAATTCGTTAAATAGATCTGCTAAGATTGTCCAATTAATTTAAGCACAGTCTAGAATGTTTAATATTGCATCTTTCAGTTCAATCTTTCAAATCAAATCAAATTTCATCACTTTTATCAAATAATTTATATCAGCTACATTATACACAGATGAAAAATGAGAAGTTGCATGAGAATCTTCTGAAAATTATATGTCTTCGAAGTTCGAAAGAAAAAGACACTTTCAAATTGGCTGGGATTCGTATGCAGAATCTGTGCGAAAGTGCGTCGATGGTTTGGTCGATATTACGTGAGCCAACAAACATCCAAGAGATGGACAGCCCACAAACTCGACAGCCAAAAAAACCGTCAGCGTACGAGACCGACAGCCCACGAGACCGACAATGTCAAAGTTGTGAGAATGAATGGCCACGAGCCCGACCTATTGGGAGCTAGAGCTGTTGATCTTGTAGGCCATCGGTCTCCTGGCCCTCCTGACGACTTTTCAGTCGTTTCGCTAGATGAACAATGCCGGTCACGTGGGCCGGCCATTATATTATTCGCATTATTCTAAATCGAATCTGGAAAGTAGAACTCACCTGCATTTTCTATTAACTTGGGGAGTAGGTGTTCAACAAAGTAACATTCCCTGGCGTTGGGCATCGTCCCTGAAAGATTCTCCATGTTCCTGGATAGATCCTTATAGGTCTTTGTCTCACTGGTGAACTGGGGCCAAGATGGGAACTGTTGATCAGGTTCCTGGTCTCCCTCATTGGAACCAAGGTTGGGATTTCTTCAGCAGGAAAAAGAAACATGGGCAAATAGACGAATTTAGCATCCATATGATTTACCATACTTGTCATACAACCATACAGATTCATACACGTAGGCCTAAACAGTTCATACAGCATAATTTGCGGCAATTTGAGATAATGCTCTATTATAACGACAATATCGGTCCAGGCTTTATTTCACCAAAGAAACCTAACGTCTAGGATAAAAGTTGCATGGGTTTGAGGTCAGTTTGAGCGCTTGGGTTAGGATGGATTAAAGGGTTCGATGCGGCAGGGTTCGATTCAGGATTAAAGTTACGATTTCGTTTAGTAGCCCATAGGAAATATAAAATCGGAATATTGTCGCCGAAGCATGCGTTGTAGAAACAATGTAATAGCACCATTATCACCTTTATCAGGATAGTTGCTGTTATTGCTTTCGGCATCCTACCAGCATGACACGATTTCCATTTCCCCTCCGTATACGGTATCAGAGTAGTAGATTTTTATTTTCCTCATATAACACAAGACCAATCTGAGACCAAGACCTCACAGCTTAACTAAGTAACATTAGTACATTACAAGAATGTTCTTCTTGGGGTCCTGATAATAAATCGAAAAGAAAAATAGGATTTATTTCAGTTTAATTACCCTGTCTTGGCAAAGTTCGCCCAGTACTTCATGATGCGTCTCGCAATCACCACTTCGTCATCGGCAAGACGACCTTGCAGCATCCAATCCTCGTCCTCGCCATCTTGGGCAAGGAACGCCGAACCAAAGACATACGGGACATCTTCACCATGTGTATCTTCAAGCCATGTATACTTGCTGCCCCAGATCGAATAAGCAGGTGCATGCGTCATGAGGTAGGTGTAGACCTGTATCCCTGCCGCGGCTAGCTGCTGGGCGGTGCTGAAGGTAGGACAGAGAAACATTTGGTCTCCGAAGAACTGAGCCATTGGGTCTACTAGGTTTTCTTCAGGATCACCCGATGTCAGCTATCATTGTGTTATGAGGGAAAACCAAATAGAACGGGAAATAGAAAAAAGGTGTCGACAGAACAATAAGGTAAACAAAAATGATTTAACATAAGTAATTCATCCCCAATATTGTTTACTTCTTGCAGTAGTTTCTTAGTGTATATATCTTTGAGTGGCTACAAGTTCTCTTGCTCTTCGGCGGAGCTTTACAGGAGGTAGGTCTACATAATCTACATCTTGGCATAAAGGGTGAGGAAGGAAGCAAAATTAAAAGTTACAAGAAAATGTAATAATTTGTCAAATGGATCAATATTCTCCTTATTAGGCACAATGGGAGCACCTTAGTGTGAGCAGATTACACTGAAGAAATAGTTTTGATGAAGGGTTCTTAAAATACTAACCGTGTAGGTGTGTAAACTGTCCCTATAAGCATTGGTTCAGATATTAATGGGGATCGGTGTAAAGTCAGAGGGGGTGGGGTGCTCTTTTGATGTGAATATGAATTAATGTATGAACAAAGCCCTATGCTCAGTAACGTATAGGAAGGCTATCGTAGCATGTTAAAGATAAACCTGAGTTCTGGTTTGAAAAAAAGAAAAATGAATTCTCACAGAATCAAACGAAACTTACACTGAATGTTCAAGATTACAAATAAATGTCATTTGCCCAACAATATTGGTAGCAAATGTAAACTGGCTGAGAAATGAGCATAGAAAGATAAGGAAATCAAGGTAAGTAGGCCCCACACCATTTATGTAGTCCCATATACATCTTTCTGTGTACAGTACGTGCTTAGACTGGGCCAAATTTATTATGAATTTGATGACTCCAGACCCTTGCAGTACACACCAATACTTACATGCTACATAATCAACCTTTTCTGATCCATTCCACACCTTTTCTTTCAAAATGCAATCGGAATACCAGAACACATCTTTATCTTTCTTATTTTGTTTACAGTCCTTTTAAAACTTAAAACAAAAAACCTGTTATGACATCCAATGGGGGAATGCCCCATATACCGACAGGTGCCCCTAAATCCCTACCAAACTAAAACACATCACCTACCTGCTCTGCCGACAAGTAGGCCAACTTGATGAGTTCTAATGCTAACGGGTCTGACATCCGAGTAAACAAGGACATAAAGGTGTCAAACGATGTTCTGTTAACAGGCACCTTCTCATATCCTTCCCAGCCCGAAATAAACGGCACGGCGAAGATATTGCCTTCGTGTCCAAGGTTACCGATCATAACATTGGATGGGTTAAAGGATCCTTCCTCCTGAGCTTGCATCGGGTCGAGAGGGAGGAAGTGGCCATCAGCGACGGGAGCTACCATGTAGAATACCATTGTGGTTCCTGTCTGTTCAAATACAAAGGTAGTCACTAAACCTACAAGCTATGACTGATTATGTGACAACACAATGGTTACATTTTAATTTGATGTGGTATAGTGGTACATTTAGACTCCAGTGGTTGATGTTTGCAATCTCAGGACATATTGTTCCAAGTTTTCCATCCTCCACCCTGATGTAATTAAGTACCCGATATGCTAGAGCCGATAGTGGCCCTGAGGGTAGTTGTCCTTGAGGTTATTTTCCAGGCTTAAACTGTTCTGAGCACTGTTGTCCAAGGGGGTAGTTTTCTAGACTGATAATCCGGTGATAATGATTATAGGAGTTCGTAAATACTTAAGTAGATTATTTTGTATTTAACTTTGGATTAGACAAGTAAATAATAACTGGGGACCTACTTCATGCAATGCGTTGATGTCTTCTTCTGTTATTTCTCTAAGACAAGTGAGTAGTTCGGTTGAACTGTTGGTTTCACATCCCATCGCCTTTCCCAATGCGAAGGTTAGTTCAGCATTCTCCTTCTGTGTCTTGAAAGTCCATGTTGGCGACATGGCTCCACTCTGTTTGAAATCAGAAGGTAGTGAGTAAAGTTTTAAAAAGAAGAAGAAAGACAGAAAAACCCAATCGCATAAAGTTTCGAATATTCAACTCAAGGGCAATGTCTGTACCTTTAATATATTTTATCCCGTAAAGATCATTTTACATGATATATAGTCAGGTCAAGATATGGTTTAACCCAAAAAATTGCAACAAAAGATTTTTCAACGGTTTTTATTAGTATTCGATCTCAGGAATAACTTACTAAAAGTATACCAAATCGAAGGTTCAGAAAGCTGTTGTTTTCAAGATTGCGTCCAAGATGGCCGCCGATACCTAGAAATTGCCACAAATCACTTATTATCCATCCTAGAGACATAATTTTGGTGTCAATCCCATGGTTTCGGGGGTCAGAGAATCCATTGAGACAAGTAAGAATGGTTTGTAATGGTCTAGAAAACCCCCAAACCCAAGATGGCGTCCAAAATGGCCGCCATAACATTAAAATGGCCATAAGTCACTTATTATTCATCCGAGAGACATAATTGGGGTGTCTATGCTAAGCAGCTATGGTTTTCGGGGTCATAAAATTTATCAGGATAAGTTAGAACATTAAGCAGTGGTTCAGGAAACCACGAAATCCAATATCCAAAACAACTTTTTCTGGATGCCTACACCGATTGCGATTCGACGTCCGGATATTCGGAATAGGAAAGAAAGCAGTCTTCCAGAAGCTTATGAAATGCAATCTTACTTTGGAATCCTGTGCTAGTACTTTCCTTCTACCAAGTCAGCCAAAGTAACTAACTTAGAGGAAATTGGTATCAAAGCAATGTCTGTCATGTTTGGTGGCCGCTGAAATGACTCAGTTGCATCATTACGGATCCATGTTTAGGGATAATTTTGTTAAAAATGGGACCCATGTTAAGGGATTCTTGGTGAAAAAGTGACTCACGAGAGCGGGACACGCCTGTTTGTCTTAATATGTGAGTACCCTCCTCCCCCTCCTTCGCGGGCTTCTATTTTTTTTTTCCCAAACAGGTTTGCCAATGCTAATATTTCCGGTCATCTGATTGGCTGATATGTTACGTCATTAGCAATGACGTAACCGTTAGGGTGAGTGATAGGGCTATAGAAACCATGCATAATCACTTTTTATCATCACATCGTTGGCTCAATCGGTAAGGTCAGCGTAATGCGATCATAGAGTTGTGGGTTCAAGTCTCAGTTTATTCCGTATTTTTGCCTTTATAAATAGTGAGGCAAAGCAATACAAAATCAAAGTCTAATTGTTTGTGACCTCTTTCCAAGCTGCTAATGACGTATCAGCCATTGAGAAGAACGGAAATATCGTCGGCCTTATGCCAAAAGGGCCTTAACCCGATTTTGGGGGTTATTGAGTTATTAATATCACCTTGTAGATTTCATCATTCTCTTTAAAATGATGTGCTTCACTTGTTGAAATTCGATTTATTTATGAAGATAATTATGAATTTCAAAAGGGCCTTAACGCGTATCTCATCTTTTTCCTTACGCCAAAAGGGCCTTAACCTCCACGGATGATCCATTTGCGTTAGGAGGGCCTTTCTGGCAAACCAAAGGTGTTGCGAAACAAGAAAATTTCCTTATGCCAAAAGGGCGCTAACTATGCGCTAGTACGCGCGCATAGTTACGCGCATAGTTACGCGTACGATAACGGCAGGTTAAGGCACTTTTGGCATAACGCCGCGTAGGTTACGCCCCTTTTGGCATAATGCCGAGTAGGTTACGGCCCTTCTGGCATAACATACGCTAACATACGCTACATTCAAGCCTTATGCCAAAAAGGCCCTAACATGTTTTTTGCACATAGCATGTACAATTCTGAATATTTTATAACAAATTTAACACATTTCATGTAAAACTTAATAACTTAACACATTTATCGAAATTGGCTTCAAAAGCAAAAAAACGACCACAAACTTTTGATTATTAGAGAGGCCAAAACCTTTAAACGCGATTATCTCGGAATGGCCAAAAGCAGTTAAGGCCCTTTTGGCATAAGGCCGACGATATAAGAAATTGCAAACCTGTTTGGGAATAATCAAGTCATGGCATGGATGAAGAGTGAGAAGATATGGACGTCACAGACTGGGGCTGGAAATTAGAGGACAATCATCTGGTTCCACTAATGTCAAATACGGCGGCTGTACCTAGTAATTTTCTTAAGTTGATTCATTGCGACTTCTGGACTGCTTGTAGCACACCTCGCTATTACCTGCAGATGTTACGGGGTACCATGTAGCAGTGTGTGTGCGTGGACCTTGCCAACTTGATGTATGCCAAAATCCATAGAACGAGTCACTTGATAGTGAAGCAGAGGATGATTTTTCCTTGCTCAGTAAAGTACATTCCTCATCAAAATGAAGGAACATGAAGATCTGCATGTGTATTCGTTATAAGATGACATGAACACCACGAGGTTTTAAACATTTGTAATTGTATGGTAGGTATTTTGAATGCGTGTCTAGATATTATTATTAAGTTGTTACTTTGTTTTTGTCACACCCCTCCCCCCCCCCCCCCCCACACCCTCGGCCACTCCCTCAGTGTTGACAATGATCTGTCAATTAGTTGAATTGACCCTATTTCTGGGAGGGTAGTCGGTGACACCATAAGGGTGAGAGAGAAACATAAGTTCATTTCCTGTTTATAAAGTGCGCCCTCTATTGAGAAATCCGTGGTTTTGTGGCCCTTTGGACGCCATATTGTATTTCGTGGTTTCCTGAACCACTGCTTAACGTTCTGACTTATCCTAATGAATTCTATGACCCCGAAAACCAGAGCATTATATAACCCAAGTATGTCTCTCGGGTGGATAATAAGTGACTTATGGCCATTTTATGTTGTGGCGGCAATTTTGGACGCCATCTTGGTCTTTAGGGTTTCTTAGACCATCACAAACCATTCTTACTTGTCTCAATGGATTCTCTGACCCCCGAAACCATGGGATAGACACCAAAATTATGTCTCTAGGATCGATAATAAGTGATTTATGGCCATTTCTAGGTATCGGCGGCCATCTTGGACGCCATCTTGAAAATAACAGCTTTCTGAACCTTCGATTTTGGTATACTTTTAGTATGTTATTCCTGAGGTCGAATACTACTAGAAACCGTTGAAAAACCTTTTGTTGCAATGTGTTGGGGTTGGGGTGTTTTTTACCGTATATTGACCTGACTACTATGGTTGTCATGATCGCATGCTTTAAAGGCACACTGCCATACCTGTAGCTACTTGCTCCCTCTATATAGACAACTTCCCCAATCGGTGCCTGTTGGTCCCCCATGATCCTCTTTTTCTTATGTTAAATGAGAGCTGAGTTAATGAGATAGCCACCTGTCACAGTGACCTCGATGGCTCTATGTGTGGTCTAATCGCTTCTGGCCCAGTAGTGGTGACGGTCTTTAAAGACCGTCACCACTACTGGGCCAGAAGGGATTAGACCACACAGAGAGCCATCGAGGTCACTGTGACAGGTGGCTATCTCATTAACTCAGCTCTCATTTAACATAAGAAAAAGAGGATCTTGGGGGACCAACAGGCACCGATTGGGGAAGTTTTCTATATAGAGGGAGCAAGTAGCTACAAGTATGGCAGTGTGCCTTTAACAAGTGATAGACAAGGCTACTGAAAGTCTATGTGATCGCGCTGAGGTTAGTTTTAAAGGTTCCTTCTTTAACAGTAACAACAGAGGCGGCGGACCCGGGGGGGGGCAGGGGGGCACAGTGCCCCCCCCACTTTTTCAAGTACCCCAAAAGTGCCCCTTTTTCCATAGGAAAAGTGCCCCTTTAACTTTGTAAGAAGCGCCCTTTTTACATAAAAAGTGCCCCTATTACTTTGATATGTGCCTTTATATCCCTCATGACTGGTATAGTTGCTTGCATTGCGATTGTACAGAGCACGAAAAAGGTATAGACAAGTACTATCTACCGATCTCAGGTCGAGATAGTACTTATTGTAAAGTAATTTTTTGCTGCTACCCCACTTGCCCACCCTTGCCCATTGAATACGCATAGCAAAGTAGGTTACGCGAAATGTCAAAGTCAATGTCAATGTCAAATAAGCGCGCATCGACTGTATTACATGTATGCATGTTGCGCTTTGTAAAATCTAGCTGAAGCTAAACTGTCTGCAGAATCAGTTCTTATTATTATGTAAAATTCAGTTTAAATAGACCTTATTGCCGATGTGGGATATAAAACAAATATTAACCTCCTTTACTCGGGCAATGGATACAAACTATCATCGCCTCGGTGATCTCGGGGCTACCATCTTCCCTCGCCTTGCGGCTCGGGAAGATAGTAGCCCCGAGATCACCTCGGCGATGATAGTTTGCACCATTACCCTCGTAGTCGATTAATATTTGCTTACTATTAATTTTTAAAAGTGCCCCCTCCCATTTCCACCTCTGATATGTGCCCCTTTTATTTTGACACGTACCTTTTTTCCCTGACAAGTTCCCAGTTTCCTTTGCAATAAGTGTCTATTTTCCATTCTCATGAGTGCCCTTTTTGATCTCTAGTAGGTGCCCCTTTTCGGGTACAAGAGGCGCCCCTTTTCACTTTTGTTAAGCGCCTCCTTCACCTCTGATAATTGCCCTCTTCAAATCTTAGAGGTGCCCCTTTTACTTTGACAATTGCCCTTTTTCCTTTGTAAGAAGTGCCCCTTTCCCTTTTAATAACTACCTCTTTTTAACTCGGATAAACACACCTTATATTTTCACATGTGCCCCTTTCCTTTCTAATAAGCGCCCATTTTCCTTATGATAAGTGCCCCCATTTAACAAAGAGCCCTTCGCCTTTTCATAAATGCCCCTTTTCACCTATGAAAATAGTCCTTTTTCATTCTCCTACTAGTGCCCCTTTTCATGTCTGGTAAATGACCCTATTCAATTCTGAGAGATACTCGTTTTATTTTGACAAGTGCCCCCTTTTCCTCCTGATAAGTGCTCTTTTCATCTCTAATAACACCCTCTTTTGTTTTGACACGTGCCCCTTTTCCTTCCTAATAAATGCTCTTTTTCCTTCATAATATCCGCTTTTCATAAAAGCCCCCTTTCAACTCCAATAAATGCCCCTATCAAAATCGGATCGGTGCTCCTTTTCTTTCAACAAATGCACATTTTCCTTTATTATTAGTGCCCCTTTTTCATTCTCATAAGTGCCTCTTTCATATATGGTGTCTGCCCCTTTTCAGATGCGATAAGTGCCCCTTTTCACCTCTGATACAGTTAACCTTTTTAAAAATGATACGTGCCCCTTTTCCTTTCTTATGAGGAACCTATCCCTTTTTCAGAAATGCCCCTATCAAAATCGGATGGTTGCCTCTTTTCCGTCGACAAATGCCCAATTTCCATTCTCATAAGTGCCTTTTCATCCCTAGTGAGTGCCCCATTTTCACCTCTGATAATAACCCTTTGTACTTTGACACGTGCTCATTTTATTTTCTAATAAGTGTCTTATCCCTTCGCTAAGGGTCCCCTTTTCCTCTCATCATTAAACGTGCCCCCAATTTTAAGCGGCTAAGAGCAATATCTCCCAAAGCTCACTTGCTACGCTCGCTCACATTTATAGATGTTATGATTATGTTACTTATCAAAGGTCTTTTCAGTTTTACTGTTATGAGAATGTGCTTATTAATAACCCGATGAGGATTGTTTTTTTCCTCTTTATAAGATGTAGTTTTCGCACTGCGACCTCAAAAATCTTATATTTTTCCTCGCTCGCTTTGCTCGCTCGCAAATGATTTTTTTCGACCATCACACCCAACTGCAAGATATGATGCTAAAGCAATATTTTATACGATGTATAAAGAGAAACAAATATTGAAATTATCCCCGATAATGTAATCAAATTATAGGGGTATATACTAATGTCTAAAAATTGTATATTTTCGCTTTGAGATTTCCCTTGGTAGGTGCCCTATTTTTTCTCCAGAAAGTGCCCTTTTTTGTTGGTGCCCCCCCCCCCCCCCCCCCACTTTGGAAGTCGCTCCGCCGCCTCTGCAGTAACACTTTGGGTTTTTTCGACTCTCATCACGGTTGATCATTTTAAACCATAGGTGACTATCGACGGAAGGATTGGTTGTGCAATGTACAGGCGTTGTCAATTTACCTATTATTAGTTGATTTGCTCTAGGACAACCTTTTGAACGCTGGTATAAACATAGATAAATCTCGCACTGCAATCAGTGCAAATTATCTTCAAGCCATTGGTACGTGGGTCTAACCCATTATGAATAAATGTGAGGCATATAGTGATTAAACAAAATATTGTCTTCATTCTAATTATTACCTGCATGATTGCACCTGAGAAAAGGCCAGCACTCATCGGTGAGAGAAGATGACAATTCACGCTTGAAGATCCAGCACTCTCACCGAAAATAGTCACCCGATCGGGATCACCGCCAAATGCTAGAACAAAATATGATTAGATTACTTTATTATAATAATGATAATAGTAATGATAATAACAAGGATAATTAACCCCAAGAACAATTACCCCCCCCCCTCCTGAAAATGACCCCTTGTACAATCATACCTCTCCCCTGGGACAATTCCCCCCCCCCCCCCGAGGTCAATAATCCCCGAAAAAAAGAAGACTTATTATTTAATGAACAGGGGGTAATATTCCGGGGTGGGGGGATTAATTCTCCTAGGATCTAATTTTCAGAGGTGGGGGTAATTATTGTCCTAGAGGTAATTTTACAGGGAGTAATAATCCTTGGGGGTAGTTTTCCGTAGGTAGTTTTCATGAGGGGATGATTGTCCAGGAGATAATTTTCCTGATACGTATTGATAATAATAATAATGATAATGATAATAATAATACATTAATTTAGCATTTATATCTTAGACTTGTTTATTTATACTAAAGACTTGTATTACATTTTCTAAGGAATTCTGCTAATCGCTTTTAAGTGTGGAATTTCACAGCATTCCATGTTATGGATCAGCTGCTCAACTTTACCATCGCGCAGTTTTATCATTTTAGAGTAGTGTGAAGAAAAATCTATCAAATCGAGGGTTTTGTTTCAATGTATTGATTTTGTGCATCAGATGTTTTTGAAGATGGAGTAGATTGAAAGAATTTTTGTTTCCCATGATATCAACTTAATAGTTAGAAGGGATCACCTACAGCACCTAATGGTTAGAAGGTATTACCTACATCACCTAATTACTCAAATTGTAAATCGAAGGATCTTAATTAAATCAATATTGAAAATTGTCCATATGATGCCATAACACATTGTTTTCAAAGCAATAAACATGTCAGAAAACCGTCCCGAATTCATTTTGGGATTAGATTTACAATATCTTAATTTAGTTCTAAAGAGTTTGCATATAAGTTTGTATAAAAACAAATGTCTTAGAATTAGAATAACCTCTTATTGGTGGTTGTTGTGTTTTTCTTTCTTTTAGGAGTAGCAAAAGAGAAAATAGCACTCGACAATTATTCCTATAGATAGGCCTATGAATTACATCAGATAATAGTTCTCGGTCCAATGTATGATTTTTCTTAATCCCATACTATTTTGCAGGTGGTCTCCTCCGTGCATCTTCATTAGGGCGGGATAATCCAGAAATAAAAATAACATCTTCAATAGCTTCAGCCCTCCCCCTCCCCCCCCCCCCCCCGACAAGGGGAGAGGGCAGAATTAATCTGCCTCCACATCGTGTACTTTTTGATAGTTGTATAGCGGGGCCTTCCAACGGTGAAGGGTGAGGGGCGTACCCGAATCCACGCCAAGTTGGATACACCAGAGCACCGATATAGAGGTGAGTTACATACCTGCGATGTTTTCCTTTACCCATAGGAGCCCTAAACGTTGATCGAGAAGTCCGAGGTTTCCCGGTATAGCACCATCCTCTATCAATTGAAGAATAAAAAAGGTTATAAAAACGGTCAAAACAGTCCATGCGAGGGAAAAACATTTTTTCCAGACATGTTACTGGATACAGCTAATATCTAACGTGTGATGGCACCACCCCTCCTCCCCCACTCACACACACATACACACAAACACACTAACAACTAGATATTTCACATTTCAAGTTACACATTGCCAGTGTTATGTGCAAGGAGTGATGACGATAAGATCAATTCATACATGTAGGTATTTGCAATAAACATAATTACATGAAATAATTATATTACATCACTTTGGTTTGTTTGTAGTTGCGTGTAAAATAAGGACTTAGTAAAACTGAGGATATGAAGAAGCCTACAGGAGCCCAGGATAGAAACCTTAAATCTGGTTAAGACTCACCAGTAGAGAGAAACCCTAGAATCCCGAGACGGTAGTTGATGGAGACGACGATAACGTCTTCGGCAGCCACCAAGGCCATGGCGTTTAACTTTTGATAGTTCTTGGTCCCCATGTGATACCCTCCACCATGGATCCATACCATCACAGCAGCGGCTTTGGGCTAGGGATGATAATAATGATAATCATATTGATAATAGCAATCATACTGATAATAATAATAATGATAATGATAATAATGATGATAATATTAATGATAGTAATAATAATGATAATAATGATAGTTATAGTAGTAATAATAATGATAATAATAATATTAGAATATTTGGGAAGGTAAAAGGCGAACAGCATCAGAAGGCTTACAAGATTTTCATGTTTACAGAATGTGAAGACAAACATAACAGAATTTAAATAGTAAGTTAGGTAAATCGCATTATAATTATTAATAATAATAGAAATAGTATTTATAAGGATCATTTGAAAGTGGCAAGACATGTTAATTCTCTGATAGAAAGTGGAATATTTTCCCACGTTTTCGAGGCAGCCGCTGTTAAACGTTTCTCGTTAGAAGAGAGTCTGGATTTGGGAATTATAAGGGGTAATGGATAATAAAGGATTATGATAGAAAGTTTACCCACGGAAACATCATTAGGATCAAAGTTGTTCTTCCTAAATTTGTCATTACACCATTAATTACCGGGTACACCTGGGTAGGGAGCTAGCCCCCCCCCCCCCCCCCCCCCACTCAGAAGGTCGAAATGACCGCATGCGTGTTGCCAAAATGTCCGGGAAAGGGGTACTTTTCGTGCGATAAAGTCCGGCCCGAGAATTGTAAAAAAAAGGGGTGTATTTGACTTTTCACCCGGAGATTTCTTTAAAAAGTGGATGTTTTTCTTTTTTTCTCTCATCTCTTTGGATTCCTGAGAAATTATTCCGAATTTAGGGGGGTACATTGAGCATTTTTCCTGATTTAGGGGGGGTCTCCAAGGCAGGAAAAGCCCGCGAAAAGCCCGCGAAAGGGGGGTTCGGAAATGTTGGCAGTCCTCAGATGTGCTTTCAAAAAGAGGGTACGAGCATTATGCGTAACCTAAATAACACTGAGTGGGGGGGGGGGGCGGGGTAGGGAGTTGCAAAATGGGGATTAATCTTGATAAAGGACGTGAGTAAACGGGCTGGGATTTGAATCAAAGCTTGGATAAACGTGGTCGTCAAGAAGTGATCACGTCTCTGGCTACATGTAAGATTCGAAGAACCATGCTTGTCAGGGGACTTCTACACTTAATAGAGTGAAGAAGCTCACAAATTATTTTTACTTTTCAAAGAACTCAACATTCGACATAAATTTTGTATCAATTATGAGTATCGATTTGAAGGGCATGTCTACATGAACAGTCAGTTGAAAATTACAAATCCCTGTGCCTTGTTTCTATTAATCATTGATCGTTATAAAGTCAATGGGACAACAAAGATAATGTTCATCGAAGATAGAGACTATGACTTGTGAAGATTATCTGAAAGACAATGCCTGTCTTGAGATAAGATATAAACATACATCCAGGGGCGGATCCAGCCGCCGGCATGGGAGGGGGCCCAATTCGTGAGAAAGCATTTAGCGGCGAAACAACCAGCCGGTGAATAAGCGGAGGGGGTTAGTGAGCCCTAGTTTGTTTTTGCCCCCGAAAATTTAAAAATCGCGCCGGCCAATATTTCGCTCAGAGGGGTGGGTGGAGCCCCCCCCCCCCCTCTCGGGCCCCCTCCCTGGGTCCGCCACTGCATACATCATAGTTCCCAAGCTTCCTGAATATACAGCGTGGCCCCAAAATACGTTCGGCGATACTTCCGATAGTGCGGGAAGTTTCACCGGTACCTTACATGAGGAATATTTTTAGAAGAAAATGGTACTAAATTTGCCCCTAAAATAATTTCTTTCTTTTTCTTTCTATTCTTCTATAGACGTAATCTTTTTTTGTTGTTAACGATATAGAAAACATCCACTGGTAGAGTTCGTTTCAGAAAATAATATATCATTGTGTGGTATCAGAAATTATCATGCATGAGTTTTTGTGAGAGCTGTGATAAGCATCAGATTGAGTACAAACATAAAATCACCACACTTATTTTATATTTTTCAGGCATTTTTATTGACTCAAGAAATAATTAAAACACCACCTTTGTCCACAAAGGGAAATATTGTGCATGATAAATGTAAGTTTCACAACGTTATTAGTATGTTACCCTAAAAATAGATGTCTGATTCAAACAAAACAAACAAAAAGTATTAGTGGAGATTTGTTTTCGTGTGTTTATTTGTTTGTTAATGTTTGCTCTTCTGTTTTAAGGAGCTTGTACTTGCAATAACTTCGAAATCTTTCTATTTTAAGATGCATGATAATCGCATTTTATACATTACCTTGGGCTCAGGCACAAAGACATCAAGAAAAAGACAATCCTCCGAGAATTCAATTGGCTCGCTATCATCAAACATTAATGGATTCTTAGCCTGAAGACAGTGTATATAGTCGCCCGTCGCATCGAATTCTCCATCCAAGGTCTTCGGAACTGGTTCAGCATACCGAAGATCCCCGATCGGTGGCTCGGCGAACGGAATATTCTTGAACACAGCTACACTCCGATGGAAATCATCACCGAGTTGGCGATGCTGTATGTTGATTCTCTCGCCTCGTATAGTCGCCTTCATCGCACGAACCAAGGGACGATCTCCGACCGCGGCATCATCGACGGCAGACGACGTCATTGTGTAGAATCCAATGCAAAATACCACCATTACAACAACGGATGACAATGTTAGCTCCATTTTTGTTTTAAGGCGTTTTTAATTAGGCGTTGACAAAAATATAAGAGGTAGTGTTGCTTTAAAAAGAAACTTATGAGTCTCGCAGCCGTGTGCAGTTTAAGACTGCTTAACTCGAATTGAGCTTGCGAATGAGTAGATTAAGCGGGTGTGTCAACTGACAGACAATTTAAATATACCAATGTCCACAGTTACTATCGTATCGTATATATTGACAAAAGGGATTTGAGAATAAGGACTCTTTTGGCATATCAAATGGAGTTGGTTCTATGCTAGGTCATGTTGTTGACCTGTAAGGTTCATATAGTACATCCCTGGTGAGTAAAGCACGGCTCGAACGACGCATTCATGTTGGCCACCAATTTTGTTTTCTTCTCTTGACTATGATTTGTTTTTCTACGTGCCCAAAGGGCCGTGTAGGCGGGTCTTGATTCACATAATGTATAATTAATGTAATTAAAATACGTTACACTGAGTAATTATCAGGGAGGTGAGCTTTCTGGTATTAAGTCTCCGAACCCAATGAAATAGGGTAGTGAAATATTACTACAAAAGATTCCCCCTAATTGTTTATTAATTGTTTGATGTAAACAAAATTTATACTCATACAACAGTAGCACAGCGATCGGACTCTCATCCTCTCTAAAGCGTATCGCCTTAAAATCACTTTTCCAAGAGCTGAGACCGGCAGTTATTGGAGAAGGTATACTCATGGAACATCCTGACGAGAGAGAATACTGCCATTCTTCTAAATTGTCATATCACTCTTGTGTCTCGGATAAAATTATGTTCATATACTTGCTGTTTGTAACTGTGGTCTCATTGTTATTCGAAGTTTGTTTATCCCCCGCCCCCCCCCCCCCTCCCCTCACACTCCGGGTTATTTTAGGGTACGCGAATGCATGTTCCCTCCTTTTGAAAGCCCCCCCCCCCCCCCCCCCCAAGTCCGTGTGTGTAAAGTTAATTCGGGCCGATTTTGTGTGTATTACGAGCCGGACTTTGTTGCTTGAAAAGTATCCCTTTACGGAGATTTTGGGAACATGAATGCGGTCCCTCCGTTTCCGGAGGGGGGGGGGGGGGGGGGGTTCTATTCACATTATCATATCTATCAATGTTTTGAGCCGGCACTGCAGTCACGGTCCTCTTCTAATTTCTGACATCCATGCGCAGCGAGAGTTTAAACTCCCGCTGCAAGATTTTTATCATGGATGTCGATTTTGACCCATAATTTCCTAAAAATGGACCATTAAACGGATTATTTCAGTCAAGTTAGTAAGTGGAACCGAAGTAGTTAAGCCTTTACCTAATTTACAATATATAATGAAGCAAATATGCATCCTGTGAAAGGAGTAATTCGGGGATAAGTTTTGCAAGTTTGGTGTACTAATTTGCCCACATAACCTACACACTTCGCGGGATGGTCTGTTTCGGTCTCTAAAGAGAGAGCCGACCCTACCCCAATAAGAGGCTAACGAACAAAAGAGACGGAAAATTCGGTCTACATGTAGGCCTACTTGAAAAATGTATTCAAATGAAGCAAAAAAAAGCTCAAATTATGCCAGATTTTTTCTAAAAACAGCAAAATTATGCCAGGCTATGCATAGTGCCAGATGCTAAAAGGGTCAAAATTATGCAGATCTGGCAACATTGGTGCGAAATCGATAACGCACTTGCCTTGCGGGCGCGTGCATTATCACCTAGATGTGCACTGACTTAACTTCGTGCACTGGCCTTGAACTAAAACACTCGCAATGTTCAGTGCATTATTTGTATAATATCAAATTGTGTAATATCACATCGGTGTATTGCTTACTGCGTCTTTGCACCGACCCACTTAAGGATAACTTAACAATTCGGCGACGAGGAACCGATTATATAGTTATGGAACAACTGGATTGGATTGTTGTGCACGAGACACTGGAATAAAGTGGATAAAAAAAAGTGTTGCCATGCAGGCTCGGCCCTAAATACTACGTCACTGTCGGCCCTAAAAATTAGGCCTAACTTCCTAGGAAGGGGAATTAATAAACCAAGGCCAAGCCTAGATCTTGACCCGAGTCTAAGCTAAGTAGCCCAGCCAGCTCTAGCCGAACGGTCCAGATGAGTTCCAGCCCAGCTCAGGTCCAACCCAACACAGCGGCCGTGTAGCCCAATTGCAGCCCAGCCAATCCAGGTCCAGTTAAGCCTGAATTGACCTAGATCTATTCATCTGGAAACTAAGTGAATAGATCTAGACTTTAAATATGAGAGCAAACAATAAAACGAACTCGGTTAAAATTTGTTTTGTGCTGACAGTTCTGCACGAAATATATTGATCGATGCAAAGTGATTATGTTTAAAAATCGGATTGCCTATTGCAGGTAGAGTCAAAACTAGACCGAATTTTCCGTCTCGTTCGTTAGCCTCTTATTGGGGTAGGGTCGGCCGGCTCTCTCTTTAGAGACGGAAGCCGTCTATACACATGTCCTTGCTAACGCCACGACCAGTTCTGGTCGTAGCGTTTTGCCCCCAAAATCTCCCAAAATGTCATTTTACCTCATGCATTGATTATTTAAAATTAGGAGAAGGTTTTACTACCTCGGTTCCACTCCACCAACTTGACTGTATAATCCGTTTAATGGTCCCTTTTAAGGAAATTACGGGTCTAAATTGACAGCCGTGTTGAAAATCTTGCAAGGTGTGTTAAACTCTCGCTGCCGGAGTCATCTAAATCAATCTCATCCCTGCTAGTCTACGACGAAGGCAAAATGATTATGAAGGAAAAACTGTGATAACGCCATTACGAACGTGTAGATGGCGCACAGTTTTTCCTTCATAATCATTTTGCCTTCGGCGTAGACTAGAAGGGATGAGATTGATTTAGATGACTCCGGCAGCGAGAGTTTAACACACCTTGCAAGATTTTCAACACGGCTGTCAATTTAGACCCGTAATTTCCTTAAAAGGGACCATTAAACGGATTATACAGTCAAGTTGGTAAGTTTGAAGAATGGACGGAAGTCCTAGAAGCTTGGTTCACTTCAAATGGCATTCAGACTGAAGAAAATAGGAGAGCCTTTTTCTTGTAGGGTCAGGAAGCAAGGGATATCACACCCTTCATCCGTTGTTGCAGCCAGATAAACCGTCAAGTAAAACTTAGTTCGATGAAAAGAGGTTTTGAATGCACATTACTCGCCGAAAACCAACAGAAATAGAACCAAAATACGTGTTTAACACCTGCACGCAGCAAACCAAAGAAATGATCCCTCAGTTCCTAGCAAAGCTTCGCCAACTAAGTGTTGAATGTAATTTCAAGGGACTAGTTGGTTGTCGTTAGGGTGTGCCGACGTCAGCATCCATCGAAAGCTAAAAGAACGCCCAAGGTAGATCAAGAAAATTGGAAAACCGCAAGATGATCCCACGTTTGTTCATAAGCTTCAGATGAAGGCGCCAGAACTACCGAAATCTAAGCCCGAAGAAAAACTGTTCTATTGCAAAGAAGTGTTAAAGATACGGTGGTAGCCATGCACCATAGACCTGTAAATTCCGCAATGAACAGTGCTACACGTGCTTTAAAACAGGTCACACGAAGAGCCAGTGTAATAAAATGAAAGCTTATCATCAGAAATTCTGTCAAAAGAAGAGACAGACTTCAAAGAAAGCAATCACTAATAGATGATTGAGAATCAGATTCATCAGAAGGAAAGATGGACCACTTGGGCGATGAATCGATCAACCATTTATCGAACTCTGGTCCGTATTCACCATAGTCACCAAAGTCACGAACCACAAGGAAGGAAAAGTATATGAGAACACAGAAGCTCTATGACGCCTACCTATGAAGGATGATATCTCTAGTACTAGGTTGCACCCATATTTAGCAGAACTTGATGAGCAGCCCGAGGTGCAGATTAACGTTCTTGTAGACACGAGGCCGGTGGAAACTGAAGTTAGTAAGAAGGTATACTAAAAAAACATCCTGAACTCTCACGCATAAAGGCGTACATCCTCGAGAATTTGTCCCCAGAGTTCAGCCCCTATTTCCAGAAGAGGGACAAAAATTGTCACTTGAAGATTTCGATGTAGAGTGGAAAACATCGAGTTATCATCCCAGGCAATGAGTAAATGCCACAAAGGATCATTGGTGAGCTTTATAGTACTCGCCCTGGCATTGTCAAGATGAAGGCTTTGGCAAGATCATATGTGTGGTGGCCAGGAATTTCAAGAGTTGGGAGGAGAAGGTCAAACCTGCCCAACTTGTCAGGAGCACCAACGTAGCCCACCATCTGCCCCGACCCCCGGAGAGGCCATGGGAGAGGATTCACATTGACTATGCCTACATTGACGATCAGAATGTCGTGATAGTTGTTGACGCCTACACCAAGTGGATGGACGCTGTTCTGGTAGCAAACGCAACTGCAACTGCCACTGTGACTATCATATGACGTCTTTTTGCAACATATACAGTATTCCTGAGACGGTCGTTAGGGATAATGGCACTTTATTTCGAAATAATCTGCACATTTTCAAACAGTCCCACAACACCCTTCAAGCAATGGTCCAGCTGAAAAGGCCGTACAGAGGAAAATGGTGTAACGAGAAACGCATCCAGAACTTTCTGTTGACATGTCGGATAACCCCTCAAGAAACCAAAATGAAATCACCAAGTTACAGGAAGTAGGTAAGACCAGGTTCGCCCAAACCTGCGTAGATCTGTCATGAAACAACACTATTCTGTGAAGACTGCACCCGAGCAGAGAGAGTTCAAGGCGTAGGATAACATTCTTGTAAAAAATTGCGAGTTTTCGCTCAGCGACGGACAGACCTTCTACGACGCGCGAGCACTCGGGGTAACGGCCGTCGAACATAGACCGCCCTTGTTAAAATAAAGCGGTTTCGCTTTACGGTGAACGCGTACGTATAGTACGGAGGTATTGCAATGCAATGCCAATAGGCTATTTTCGTGATGTAACCAAATTTAATGCATACGTATTTGTGAAGTGCCTCGATACAAACTATTTCATTTACCTGATAAGAATAATTTGCAGTTCTCGTAAGCTAAACGTAGACGGACAATCTGGGAGTTTTCGCAAGCTGAACGCGGACTGTCAATCTGCGGTTCGTAGGTCTGGAAGTGATGTTGCCCCGGGTTTGTCAGTCCCTTATCGTTCCATGTCGGGAAGAAGAGTGTCGAACAGACAAACGAAGACTCACTCAACTTTCATGATTGTATTGTATACAGATAAATACTAGAAATAAAGACATAGAGATTATTAGGTTTTTACTTTGTTGCAGTGCAGACATGTGCAGTTTACTGATTGTATAATCATTATAAATCCGCACTGTTTGTTTGTTCGTTCGGATTTATTTCCGAAATCCGTATATTTATATACATTCAAGCTTTAAAAACATAAATATAAGACACATTTCAGTAAAAAGAAATTAAGTAAATGTGTAAAGTATGCACAAACGGTTAGATAGCCCATCTCAAGACCACTTCCAAAAATGTCTTGTTCTTTCATTGGGTCCAAAAACAAAATTATATTAATTTACATACAATATCAATTTCCAATCATAGTAATTTACCAACCAACGCACTATCCCCCTTATCGATCCTCCTCACGTCACCACCCCCTCCCGCCACCCTCTCGCTCCAGCCAACCCCTCCCGCTACCCCTTCCCAAGTCATCCATGGTATATTACAAAGAACAATAATCAAGTTTATTTACAATCATAAATGGGTATTAATATTATCTATAAACATGTTTGTGCGTCATAACATTTCAAACTAAACTTTTTATTTCTTTACTGAACATATCCAAACTTCTTGAATGTCGAGTGTGCTTATATAATCCATTATACTATTTACTTCCGCGATACAGAAATGTGCGCTCACAATTCTGTGTTTTCGGTTTAGGCAAAACTAAATTAGTACTTCTAAGGACATAGTTTGTAGTCTTAAAAATAAACTTCTCTCTCAAATATACAGGTGCTAAATCGTAATTTTTTTTGATCATCAAAGAATAATTGTGCCTAAAGCTACGGTCACAAAGGTTCGTTTTTTTTGTCTCCCTGTTTTTCCATTGTCTGAAAATCGTTTGTACGGCGTTCGTAGCAGTTCGTAATGGCATTTGTGACCGAGGCTTAACAAAATTCCCAATACATACACATGTGTTAAAAAAATTAAAAAAATAAATAAATAAATGTACTTACAAGTGATTACTTTACAGATATGATAGTAATAAATCTACAAAAGGATCATTTGTGTTAGTAATGATGACAAATCACAAAGATTGCTAATATGCATTATCAAGTTTATACCCAAGGAGAGTTGTTTTGAGTCTAAGGAATGACAGTTTAAATTTAATGAATTGATTCAAAATGACAAGAAAGCTCAATGAAAATTATGCATGATTAAAACTTCAGTAATATTTGCTTACATTCATACACATGTGTCGTTCTCAGCTTGTAAGTTAATCAAACAATGGTACAGTTGAAAGCCAGTGTTGATTATATTATATAGCAAAACAAATCAAAAAATTGAAATATAGGTATAATCTATAAAAGATATGCATCTATAATTTGTAACACTAAAATATGACAAAGACTTACTTTGTATAACAATTGCATTGTTTAAGCGGTCAATACATTAGTTATCCTACTCCCATTTTAGGAGAGAGGAATTTTGTGTTGCGAGTTGTGTTAGACATCGTTGTATTGAGCATTGCTTGCACGCATGCGCAGAGTTGAGACTCGGCATTAAACATGGAGTTAAAAGTCAACATTATGATGGTCTAAATTCATTTGATTTGAATTTACAACAAACTCCGAAATAAACATACACTGTACAAATATTAAAAGATTAGGTAAATAAATATTAAACTTTTACAAGTTTACGCTAAATACTATGTATTACTTAATGAATAAGATTAAAAGTTTTTTGTTTAGAGCGTCTGTGCACCAACCAACATACGTAAAACATAATTATAATTCCGCAGGTGTACGAAATTGGCCGCGGAGGAATTGTCACCGCAGCGTGTTTCGTGGTGCCGATCACTCTTCGGGGCAGGAGTCCGGATCTTCGCAGCTCCTCTCGCTATCTTTACTGACTTTCTCTTCTAAAAGAGACTTGAGGCGTGCCATCTCAGCTATAAGAATGACATGGGGGAATATCAATAATAGAATTAGTAGTAATAGTAATAGTTTCAATAATAATGATGATTATGATAATAATAATGTATGATAAAGATAATAATGGTAATAAAAGGCTTCTTAAATACGCACATATCCGTCACGCTGCGACGCTCAAGGCGATCCAACATAATAATTGCACATAATTGGACCAGGCACGTAGCCACGGGGGGGGGGGGGGGCACGTGCCCCCCCCCCACAAATTTCCAAGATCGGTTGAACTTTTTTAGACCCCTTTTTTTTACCTCGATCGATTACATGTATGTGCCCCCCCCCCAAAAAAAAAAAACATCTAACTCTGGCTACGTGCCTGGTGTGGACAGTGGCAAATGTTAATGTATTGCCGAAAAAGAGTATAGTGCCGGGCTAGAATTTTAACATTGGACCCTAAACCCTCGGCCTGAGAGTCATTTGAATGAACCACTATACCACGACCCCTCCACCACTTTGAGGTGATAACAAGATGATTAGCATAATACAAATCAGCAGTATAATACTAGAGGTGAAGAGGTGCTTTGTATCTCCTCCGGTCATGACGGTTTTTTTCTTCTTCACTTGACTATTTTTCGTCAACCACCGCAGGATTATTTTAAAATTCTTCCGGAAGAGGTGATATATGGGCAAAAATAATCAAAAATAGTTAATGTAAATTCGTTATATCTACAAAGATTGTTCGATTCTCCAAGTAATTTTAGCAGTCTAGAATGTTTAATTTTGCAACTTTCAGATCAATCCTATTTTTTAATGCAATATATTCATTAATTATACAAAGTAAACACGAAGTATTACTGTAACAATAAGAGGTGACATCAAATAACTACAAATTAAACATTTTTATAAAATAATTTATATCAGCTACATTATACGAAGATGGAAAATGAGAAAGTGCAAGGGAATCTTCTGAAAACTCTATGTAGAAAAACACTATCAAATTGGCATGGATTTGTCTGCATGATTTGTGCGGGGATATGGAGCACTATTTTTTTTATTAGGGGAGGGCGCCCGTATTCTTTTTTAACAATTTATGGTAGAATTCACCTGTTTTTCACTTGTTTTTCCCGGGGAAGGGCCACCCCCTCCCCCCTCCTGGACTCGCCACTGACGTGAACCCACAACATCCACGTAGACGGACAGGCCACGAGACCGACAATGTCAAAGTTGTGAGAATGGCCACGAGCCCGACATAATCGGTAGCTTGAGCTGTTGATCTTGTAGGCCATCGGTCTACTGACGACTTTAGTCGTTTCGCTAGATGAAAAATGCCGGTCTCGTGAGCCGGACATTATTCTAAATCAAATCTGGAAAGTAGAACTAACCTGCATTTTCTATTAACTTGGGGAGCAAGTGTTCAACGAAGTAACATTCCCTGGCGTTGGGCATCGTCCCTGAAAGATTCTCCATGTGCCTGGATAGATCCTTATAGGTCTTTGTCTCACTGGTGAACTGGGGCCAAGATGGGAACTGCTGGTCAGGTTCCTGGTCTCCTTCATTGGAACCAAGGTTGGGATTTCTTCAGCAGGAAAAAGAAACATGGGCAAATAGACGAATTTAGCATCCATTCGATTTACCATCCTTATCATACAACCCAACAGATTCATACACGTAGGCCTAAACAGTTCATACAGTATGATTTGCGGCGCTTCGAGATAATGCTCTATTATAACGACAGTATCGGTCCAGGCTTTATTTCCCGAGAGAAACCTACACATCTAGGATAAAAGTTGCATCGGGTTTGAGGCCAGCTTTAGTGCTTGGGTTAGGGTATATAGGGTTTGGTTCAGGGTTAAATTTACATTTTTTTTCTTTCTCTCGTTTAGTAGCCCATAATTATATGGAATTATAAGCGGAATGTTGTCGCCGGAGCAAGCATTGTAGTAGACCGAAAGCTTCAGTCTCTCTATATCGTCGGTTGTTCCACTAGACCCCCGATTATAGAGACTGAAGTTCGTCATATGGGGACTGTACGCCGGACTGTACGGAACAAATGGTTTGGTTCGGCCGGACCGCGATGAATGATATATTCAACGAGATTTTCACTCTTTACATCCTCATCAATGCTGCAATGTTACAATAATTATATTAAAAAATAAAAAAATAACATATATAAAGCTAATTTGACTAATACGATAGCTTGCTCATTTTAATAGATCCTAAATTAATGATTAATCCGAGAAAGTCTCGTTGTCAACATGATTCGTTGTCAACCATCTTGATTTTAGTTGATGAATATTCATTTTTTCTTTTCGAACGTCCAATAGCTACGTACGAGTCAGTCCGGCTTGACCCAGTAATATATGAATATTCATATATCCAATATTAAACGAGTGCTCTGATTGCCTATGTTTTGGTAGGTTGACCCGGAAATATATCGGCCGCCGGGTCATGTCAGTTCGAGTGCATGAACGGTTCTGAGATAAAAAAAATTGGATAACTCGTATAAGTAAGTCCGTAAATTTCTCATTTAGAAATAGATAATAAAAAATTAATTACTCAAGATAGGAGTATACAAATACATAGTATTTGTCTATCTGCTTTATTGATCAGAAAATTAGATCTAAATAAAGAAAATCGGGGGAGAAAAGATGTACAACGCAGGCTCTAGATTACCCCCACGGTACGAGATCTCTGGAGTACCGTCTTTTTGGGGAATGTCAAAAAACATAGGCGCCGGAAGTGGGGGGGGGGGGGGGTGGCTGGGAGGGGCAGTTGCCCCCCCCCCAAAAAAAAAAAAAAAGTGAGGAGGGGGGGGGGGGGGCAAAACGCATTTTCGCCCCCCAAAACGACCCCCCCCCCCCCCTCTCCAAAAAAAAAAAAGCAGTAAAGGAGTAAACATGGATTGCAATTTTAACCCAAAAGAACATAACAATAATAAAAACCTGAATTAAATCACATATACAATTCCATTCAAAGAAAAGGAAAGTTCACAGGGATTAAATTTCATAAACATTGCGCATGCCACCTATACGGTATTTATCAATGGAGGTCTTTATAATAGCGATACGTGCATATCGTCGACTAGTCCAGATTCAGTCCGTTCGTTCTTTTTATCCCCCACACACATCGCGGTCTCTCCACTGATCGCGCAATCCCCAAATTTCCGTATTCAGGACCCAGATTTAGAGGAATGGCTAGGTCTACTTTCAACGTTGAGGGTGTGTTATTTTATCAGCTGATTGGGTGCGCTAAACGAAAACGGTACAGAGGCTGGACTAATCGTCGACATATTATGCGAGAATGGGAAAGCGTGTCTGTTGTTTTTGTTATAGGGGTGAGAAGACATGAGCCCCTGAACGCTGGCGTACTGATGGGGGGGGGGTGTATTTCTTTTTCGATACCAGTGATTTACAAATGTTGTTGTTATGACATGATTTTCCGGTATTTTTTCTCCATCTTTTTTGTATGTCATACCTTTTTATGCGTTTATTGGAAAATAAGAAATTCACAAATTACAGTCGGGCGAAAGAAGCCTTTATGTCATGGTCTGCAAAGTGGGTGGGCTCGAGCCCCCCCCCCCCTAACTTTTTGAAAAAGTATGTTAAAGAGCAAAAGAAAGAAAGACGGACATAAAAAATGCTCATCTGACCGTAATTAAATGCCTAAAACCCCAGAGCTTACGGGGGCTCCGCCCCCGGTCCCCGCCAAGGGCCCTAACGCGGTCCCCTGGATGCTCATCTGACCGTAATTCAATACCGCGAGCTTCCGGGGGTTTTGCCCCCTGGACCCTACCAAGGGCCCTAAGGCGGGCCCCTGGATGCTCACCTGACCGTAATTAAATACCTCAAACCCCCGAGCTTCCAGGGGCTCTGCCCCCTGGAACCCACCAAAGGCCCCAAGGCGGGCCCCTGGATGCTCATCTGACCGTAATTAAATACCTAAAACCCCTGAGCGGGCCCTTGGATGCTCGTCTAACCGTAATTAAATACCTCAGCCCCTTGACCCCCTGCCGAGGCTCATGCCCTGGACCCCACGCCAATTTACGCTCTATCTGATCGTTAATACTCCAATTTGAAAAACGTTCCGCGGGATCTGCATGTAACGTGTAAGACTGGTGGTGATGCAGATTTTCGTCTCCCCCCACCTTCCGAACGTTTTTTTCTCATTGCGTCACTGCCCCTGGAAGGTGAGCCCAGTGGCGTAGACAGGTTCGTACACCTGGGGGGGATGACTCAGGGGCGGATCTAGCTTTTTGCTAAGGGGGGGGTTGACCAAAATAATGACGATGCGGAGCATCGTCCACGAGCCGCGAAGCGGCGAACCGATTTTTTGGGGGGTGTTTATTTGAACCCCGTAAGTGACTTTTTCCTGGCATCTATTAACACAATGGAGACAATAAAAAGCAGTGCATGATAACGTCTTTTTAAATCAAGTAACAGTTAAATACACAGTTATATCCAGAGTTATCATGTGTTTGGTTAAGTTACCAGATGAGTTGAATATCTTCTCACAATATTTGCACTTGAAAGGGTTTCTCTCCAGCGTGCGTTCTGTTTTCTTTCTTTTTTTCTTTTTTTTTTCTTTTTTTTTGTTTGTTTGTTTTTTTGGGCCGCCCAAGGGGGGGGGGGGGGGTTTAAACCCTCTAACCCCCCCCCCCCCCCGTAGATCCGCGCCTGTTTAACCACAAAATACTTGTAAGATTTTCTTTTTTTTACCGTCTGAATTGGCTTTCACCGTGTGAATGCGGCTAATAACAATAAACACAATTACAATAATGATGAGGATTATTATTATCATCATCATAATTATTATTATTATTAATATTATAATTGTTATCATTATTATTATTACTATTATTATCATCATTATGACTTATTAAGTAAGCAAATATCATTCCCCAAAACCTGGGGGGATGATTGTACATGCCATCCCCCCCCCCCCCACCTTGTGAGGTGGGGGGGATGCATCCCCCTCATCCCCCCCGTTGTCTACGCCCCTGGGTGAGCCCCTTGGAAGGTGAGCCCCCTGGAATGTTTGCCCCCCCCCCCCCCAATCTCAAACTGCTTCCGGCGCACCTGTCAACAAATGTCAGTTTATCAGACAGTTATTTCTGTCTAGCATTGTAGATGCATTGTTAGCACAATTTTCGCCTTTATCAGAATAGTTGCTGTTTCTGCTGAAGGTCTTTCGGCATCCTACCAAGCATGACAAGATTCCCAATTTGCCCTCGGTATCAGAGTAGTAGTTACATAATTATCCATCGACTACCGAACAAGAAGTACGTTGATCATAATGTGGAGTAATGTCTTTATCTGTATTTATTTATGCACATTTTTTTCCTACCATAAAAATTCCATCAACAGTCGTGATACCATCACTGGTAATGTTCATGTGTTTACATAATAAAACTAGGATATGGTGAATTGCTAGATGGCCCACACAGCTTTCCTATCATCAGTACATGACAAAGTGTTCTTTTTGGGGTCCAGATTATTAATCGAGAACAAAAAATGTATTTCAGTTTACCCTGTTTTGGCAAAGTTCGCCCAGTACTGCATGATTCGTCTTGCAATCACCACTTCGTCATCGGCAAGACGGCCTCGCATAAACCACTCCTCGTCTTCACCATCTTGAGCAAGGAACGCCGAACCAAAAACATACGGGATGTCTTCACCATGTGTGTCTTCCAGCCATGTATACTTGCTGCCCCAGATCGAGTAAGCAGGTGAATGCGTCATGAGGTAGGTGTAGACTTGTACCCCTGCCGCGGCTAGCTGCTGGGCGGTGCTGAAGGTAGGACAGAGAAGGATTCGGTCTCCGAAGAACTGGGTCATTGGGTCTACTAGGTTTTCTTCAGGATCATCAGATGTCAGCTATCATGTGTTGAGAGGGAAAACCAAATAGAAGGGAACCGAAATAAGGTGTCGACAGAACAATAAGGTAAAAATGATTTAATATAAGTAATTCATCCCCAGTGTTGTTTCCTTTATCATTAATCATGTCAATGGGATTAATATTCTCCCTGATAATAGCCACAATGGAAACACCCTAGTGTAAACAGATTACACAGAAAAATAGTTTTGATGAAGGTTTCTTAAAATGCTAACCGTGTACGTGGTGTAAACTGTCCCTAGGCATGGGTCCAGATATTAATGGGGATCAATGTCAAGCCGGATGGAATGGGGGGGGGGGGGGGGGGGGGAGTGTATTTCGATGTGTATATAAATTAATTAATGAACTAAGCCCCATGTTCAGTAGCGTATAGGAAGGCTCGTAGCATGTTAGCATTTTGTGTACAGTCTTTTTTTTAAACTTAGAAAAAAACGTTATGACATCCAATGGGGGAATGCCCATAAACTACAGGTGCCCCTGAATCCCTACCAAACTAAAATGCATCACCTACCTGCTCTGCTGACAAGTAGGTCAACTTGATGAGTTCTAATGCTAACGGGTCTGCCATCTGAGTAAACATGGACATAAAGGTGTCAAACGTTGTCCTGTTAATAGACAACTTCTCATATCCCTCCTGGCCCACCAAAACCGGTACAGCGAAGATACCACCTTCGTGTCCGAGGCTACCGATCATAACATTGGAAGGGTTAAATGATCCTTCCTCCTGAGCTTGCATCGGGTCTAGAGGGAGGAAGTGGCCATCAGCGACGGGAGCTACCATGTAGAGTATTGTTGTGGTTCCCGTCTGTTCAAATTAAAAAGTAGCCACTAGACCTACAAGCTATGACTGATAATGTGACAACACAATCTTTACCTTTTAATTTGATTATCCCCTAGGTAGATATCTGTAAATAGGAGTAGATGTTTCGTGGTACAGTAGTACATTCACTACACTCCAATGGTTGATATTTTGAATCTCAGCTTTAATAGCCCTAACGGCATTTTTCACGACATTGACCCATATTTGCCACCCGCCACCCTGGTGTAAATAAGTACCTGATATGCTGGAGCCGATAGTGATCCTGAGAGTAATTGTACTTGAGGTTATTTCCCAGGATTTAACTGTTCTGAGCATAGTACTATTGTCCTAGGGGATAGTCTTCCAGACTAATTGTATGGAGCAGTTCGTACATAATTATGTAGATTGTTTTGTATTTAACAAGTAATAAAGACTAGAGACCTACATGTACTTCATGCAATGCATTGATATCTTCTACTGTTTTTCCTCTAAGACAGGTCAGTAGCTCGGTTGAACTGTTGGTCTCACATCCCATCGCCTTTCCCAATGCGAAGGTAAGTTCAGCATTCTTCTGCCGTGTCTTGAAAGTCCATGTTGGAGACATGGCTCCACTCTGTTTGAAATCAGAAGGTAGTAAGTCAAATTTTAAAAAGAAGAAGAAAAACCACAGCAAAACAGAATTGAATAAACTTTTGAATAATCAACTCAAGGGCAATTTCAGTACCTCATATTATATTCCATAAAGATCATGTTACGTAATATACGGTTGTCATGATCGCATACAAATGTTAGACGAGTCTACAGCAAGTCGAGGCGTTCGTGCTGACGGTAGTTTAAAAGATTCATTCATTAACAGTTACACTTTGGTTGCTTTTGTCGCCTCTCTTCACGGATGATCATTTACCACGCGCAAATCTTGCACACACAATATACCACTATCGACGGGTGGATGCTTTATAGATTTGCCCATTTTTAGTTGATTCGCTCCATAAGTAACAACCTTTTTTACGCTCGTATACGCATAGATAAATCTCGCATTGAAAACAGTGAACATAATCTTAGAGCCAGCATTGGTACTTAGATCTATTCCATGAAAACTAATGTGAGGCATATAAAGTGTTCTAAATAAATAAATATTGTCTTCATTTTAATTATTACCTGCATTATTGCACCTGAAAAAAGACCAGCACTCATCGGGGAGAGAAGATGAGAGTTGACGCTTCCAGATCCAGCACTCTCACCAAAAATAGTCACCCGATCCGGATCACCGCCAAATGCTAGAACAAATAATTAGATTACTTCATTATAATAACAATTATCAATAATTTGAGTAAGGAAATCCATTGAAATGTAAACAAATTAAGGGTGCTGCACGCCTCGGGCAAAAAAAAATGCCATGTGTCATTCGTCATGACTGCAGATTGTTCAAAAGGGATTTTTTAAATATGTTGTTTGAAATCTCGAAATAAAATATAAAAACTCAAAAAATTGCCTAGACCTTCAGCATGTACAAAGAAATGGTTCCGCGGGAGAACATTTCTGTACTTGTCTATGGGATTTCGTCTCTGCAAAGTTCTCCGATAACTGAAATAAGCAACAAGTACCGTTGCGTTTGATGGTGCCTTCATCTACGTAGAAAGGGAACACGAAAGTTGTGATTGTTTGAGCTGTATCTTGTAATTGGTCAATCTAATTTTTCGTTCGCGTTGATCTGATCATGTGAAAATTACAGTTGTGAAAATTCCCACTTGTGGAAATAAGTGAAATTACAAAGATATTTTCTGGGACAGGATAAGATTTTGTTACATCTGTAGTGAACAAATGTCACGATTTTTAACTTGTGCATGAATAACGTATTGATTTGTACGTGTTTTTATAATACGTATTGCTTTCCTCTATTCAAAATGACGGTTAGGGAGAGTCCGATGTTCGGCTTTACAGACATGTCCCAACCGGTTCTGTCTGGTTCGTTAATATATTATATATATGTAGACATTATATTATGTAGATTTGTCATTGTTACATACAGCGTATACAGTGCATTTTATTTTTTTGCGCGTGTTTTAGCCAATCACGCTACACCAGCAATTGGGGCTTCCTGATTTTTCCATGTGGAAATCAGAGGGATTATTTTCATCGGTACACTGCAGGTCGTTAGCTGTGTTTTTGTTTATCGTACCGGTCAAATTTTTGTGGTAAGATGACATCGTGATACATTTTAAGGGTTTTGTAATTAAGAGCAGTTCTTTAGGGGGTAGATGGTTACGTTTTGTGTTCTATTTACATGTATGCGTTAATGTAATACCACCTTCAAACGGATTGGCTAATTTAAATCATTTTTCTTTTAGGCAAATTTCAATTTTAAAAAACCATGTATCTGATATATTTTTTTCAATATTTTACTCCATTTTGTTTTTTTGTTTTTTTTTTGGGGGGGGGGAGGGTACATGCACTACTTTTACTAGTATAGACGGCATCAAATCACCTAAAAAAAGAATGGATTTATTATTGTACATGTATTAGGTGCACACGGGAAGCGTCATATTGTAATGGTTCTGACTCTCGTATGTCAAGCATAAGGTCGTGAGTTCCTTCATCAAGAAATTCATTACCATTGTGCTGCACTCCACCCAGGTGAAGTAAATGGGGACCTGGTAGGAATTTATTCCTTGAAACGCAGAGCTAAAACCATGCAGGGTATTATTATGCTGCATTATTGTAGAACGCTTAGAGACTTCCGGTAAAATAAGTGTTAGGCGCTATATAAGCACATATCATTATTATTACAATTTTGTTTAGGATAGCATTCACATAATTATTTGGTTTCGTTTTTCCAATATACCAAATAATGTGTCAACTCTTCAATGACGTCCTTTCAACACCTTATATCGCTCACATAAAGCGCGCAAGCCCGCCGAAGGCAGCCCTTTCGCGAGTTATAGTAATGGTAATAACAATAAAGATAACAAGGACAATTACCCTCCCCCCCCCCCCCCGACACCCCCTGAAAATTACCTCGTTGTACAATCACACCCCTCCCTAAGGATAATTATTACCCCCCCCCCCCCAACCAACGAGGGAAATTACGTACCTCCCGACAAAAAACGACTTTTTAATGAGGAGGGGGAATTTTTCGGGGGTGGGGGTAATTGTCCTTGTTATCTTTATTTTTATTATCATTACAATAATGATCGTGGCGGTTGTATTTTGTTGTCCGGCGGGGGGGGGGGGGGGTTTCCAGGGGGTGGTTTTCCGGGGAATGATCGTCCAGGGGGTAATTGTCTTGATACGTATTGATAATAACAATAATAATAATAATAATAATACATTTAGTGTTGATATCTGAGACTTGTTTATATATTCTGTAAAAGATTTGTTTGAAATGTTCTTAGGGATTCTGCTAATCGGATTTTAAGTGTGGAATTCCGCAGCATTCCATAAATATAGATCAGCTGCTAAACTTTACCATCGCGCATTTTTATAATGTTGGAGTAGTGTGAAGAAAAATCTATCACTTCGAGAGTTTTGTTTCAATGTTTTCATTATGGATCATATGTTTTTGAAGATGGAATAGAAAGAAGTTTTTCTCCCCATGATATCAACTTGATGGTTAGAAGGGATTACCTACAGCCCCTACTTACTCCAATTTTGAATCGAAGAATCTTAATTGTATAAATACTGATAAATTATCAATGCCAGAAAAACGTCTCGAATTTTTCTTGGGACTAGATTAAATATATCTTGATTGAGAACTGTCTTAGAATTAGAATAACCTCTAATTTTGTTTGTGTGTAATGAGTAGCAAAAGAGAAAATAGCACTCTTAATCCCATGTACATATTGTTCTGTAGGTGGTCTCCTTTGTGCGTCTCAATGGGGCGGGACAATCCAGTAATAAATATGAAATGTTTAACGTCTACAGGGGAGCCTCGACAAAGGGAGAGGGCAGATTTAATCTGCACAGTCCAGGATATCGTGTACTTTTCGCTAGTTGTACAGCGGGGCCTTCAAACGGGGGCAGGTGATGGGCGTACCAGAAGTCCACGCCAAGTTGGATACGCCTGTGAACTGTTATAGAGGTGAGTTACATACCTGCGATGTTTTCCTTTACCCATAGGAGCCCCAAACGTTGATCGAAAAGTCCGAGGTTGCCTGGTATAGCACCATCCTCTATCAAATAAAGAAAACAACGATAATAGAAACCGTCAAAAAAACACTCCATGCGAGGAAAAACATATCTCCAGATCTGCAGAATGTCACTGGTTTAGGTGCAGGTGATAGTTATGTGATGTAACGTGCGATGTAACATCCCCTCCCCCGACCGCAAACAAAAAAACTCAGGTATTTTCTCTTCTTTTTCACGTTGATGAAAAGTGATCTGGTTTGGTTAGGTTTGGTTTGATAGTTTGTTTTACCTGACTGCTAAAAGGGCAAGTGTATGCTTGTGAGTATACAACTAGAGGACCGACGGCTTTAATTCTCCCCCGATGATCTTGGTAAAGAGGATAAATGTTTTACCAAAGGCACTAACGCATCGACATGGTATCGAGCCCGGGACCTCCTGCTCTACCACTGAGCCATCACGTTTCCAGTATTGTAGACTTTTTACTTACTTGCTTGTCAGACAACTTTACAGTGAACAAGTCCAATTTAGTCTGCATCCGGACCCCCAGAACAGTTCAGTTTAGTTATATCAGTTCGATTTATTGCATATTTCACGTTACGCATTGGTAGTTTTATGTGCAAGGAATGATGCATGACGGACAAAGAAAGAGGACAAAATACAGGGGCGGATCTAGCTTTTTGCTAAGGGGGGGTTTGACCAAAATAATGACGATGCGGAGCATCGTCAACGAGCCGCGAAGCGGCGAGCCGCTTTTTTGGGGGGTGTTTATTTGAACCCCGTAAATGATGTTTTCCTGGCATCTATTAACACAATGGAGACCATAAAAAGTAGTGCATGATAACGTCTTTTTAAATCAAGTAACAGTTTAATACACAGTTATATCCAGAGTTATCATGTGTTTGGTTAAGTTACCAGATGAGTTGAATATCTTCTCACAATATTTGCACTTGAAAGGGTTTCTCTCTACAGCGTGCGTTCTTTTTTCTTTTTTTTTCTTTTTTTCTCCTTTTTTTTTTTTTTTTTTTTTTTTGGGGGGGGGGGGGGCGCCCAAGGGGGGGGTTTGAACCCCCTAAACCCCCCCCCCGTAGATCCGCGCCTGAAATATACAGTTCCTCATTCTACCCTCAACAATTGCTGTGGCAGACAAAGGAACATCCCTTCACTGCTGTTATAAAGCATGTGTAGAACAGGTGTCACATGCAAATTCACCTGTTCTACACATTTTTACATAATAGCAGTGAAGGGATGTTCCTTTGTCTACCACAGCAATTGTTGAGGGTAGAATGAGGAACTGTATATTTTGTCCACTTTCTTTGTCCGTCATGTTCATAGTGATGGCGACAAAAACATTACATATATTAAGCATTTGCAAAAAACACCGGTACATGAAATAATTATATTACATCACTTTGGTTTGTAGTTGTAAAATAAGGACTAAGTCAAACTAAAAAATATGGAGGAGCCTATAGGAGCCCGGGATAGAAACCTTAAATCTGGTTGAGACTCACCAGTAGAGAGAAACCCAAGAATACCGAGACGGTAGTTGATGGAGACGACGATAACCTCTTCGACAGCCACCAAGGCCATGGCGTTGGACTTTTGAAGGCTCTTGGTTCCAAATTGATACCCTCCACCATGGATCCATACCATCACAGCAGCGGATTTGGGCTAGGGATAATAACAATGATGATAATAATAATAAAAATAATAAGAAGAATAATAATGATAATAATAATTTAAAAAAAAATAATAGTAATCATAATAACATCGAGTACTTAGGAATGTACGAGCGAAAAGCATTATATTGCTTACAAGATTGATAATGGTAATGGTAATGGTTTTATTAAAATTCGCTTCACAGCTAACAGTTGCTTAATTTTATTCCACAATCATCATAGGGCTAGAGGGTAATATAGAAGAGAGGTAGGGGGATAATAGTGCAGACAGCACAGGAGATCCAGGAAAAGTGTGAGATAGAGAAAGACAAAGGGAGAGAGAGAGGGAGAGAGAAAGTGACAAAGCGAGAGAAGGAGAGATATATATAAAAGATAATGCTGAGGATGACAGTGTATATCAGACATATCGAAAATAAGGTAAAAAGTACAATTTCGACGGAGAGAATACTGGTTATAAAAATGAATAATTTACATATTGCCATTTCATTGGTGAGTTATAGATAACATATATTGTAAATTGATAGGTAGGTATGCGTAACTTTACGAACAGCTTTATGAAACACCCCCTATGTCATGGACAAATAGTGGTTGAATGAATAGCATACATAGAATGAAGATAAAAGCACAAATCATTGGTAATGGGTTAATCCAGTAGTAGGAACATGGTTAATCACACAGATATTCCGATGAGTCACATGTTCATCGGAGATAGACTTGTGAAGGTTATCTGAAAGACGATTCCGGTTTTGAGATTAGATAGACATAAATAATAGTTCCCAAGCTTCCTTAATATGGTGACCCCAAAATAAGTCCAAGGATACTTCCGATAATGCGAGGAAGTTTCACAGGTACCGCTACGTCGGGAATAATTTTAATAGAAAACGATATTGAATTTGCCCCTTAAATATTTTTTGTTTTGTTATTGTCCTAGAAGTATTCTTATTAAAGAAAAATAGATATAGAAGACATCCACTGGTAGTGTTCCCTGCAGAAAATAACGTAATATCATTGTGTGGTTCTAGAAATTATCATGCATGAGTTTTTGTGCGAGCTGTGATAATCATCAAATTGAGCACAAACATAAAATTACCACACATATTTTTCTTTTCAGGCATTTTATTGACTTAAGAAATACTTGAAACGCCACCTTTGTCCACAAAGGGAAATTTGTGCATGATTAATGTAAGTTTCACAAAGTTTATATTAGTATGTTACCCTATAGATAAATGTATGATTTAAACAAAACAAACAAAACTTATTAAACGCATCCAAGATGTGAGGGGACTATCTTCTATAGGTTGATGTTAATGGTATTGTTGTTGTTGTCATTGGTGTTGATTGTCATTGTGGTGGTGATGTGTTTGTTTGTTTAAAATGTATGTTTGCTCTTCTGTTTTAAGGAGCTTGAACTTGCCATAACTTCGAAATCTTTTTATTTTTAAGATGCATGATAATCGCATTTAATTTATTACCTTGGGCTCAGGCACAAAGACGTCCAGGTAAAGACAATCCTCCGAGAAATTAAGTGGCTCGCTATCGTCAAACATTATCGGATTCTTTGCCTGAAGACAAAGTAAACTGTCGCCAGTCGCATCGAATTCTCCATCCAAGGTCTTCGGTACTGGTTCGGCATACCGAAGATCCCCGATCGGTGGCTCGGCGAACGGAATGTTCTTGTACACGGCTACGCTCCGATGAAAATCATCGCCGAGTTGTCGATGCTGTATGCTGATTCGCTTACCTCGTATAGTCGCCCTAGTCGTTCGAACGGCGGGACGATCTCTGACCGAGGCATCATCGACGGCAGACGACGACGGAGTGTAGAATCCAATGCAAAATACCACCATTACAACAACGGATGACAATGTTAGCTCCATTTTTGATTTGTAGGCGTTCACTAGTCTAGTTTAGAAAATATAAGTGTTGCTGTAAATAGGAACTTAGTTTCAGACTGCTTTTCTCGAACCGATTGTGTGAATGAGTACATTGAGCGAGAGTGTGTATTGCAATTATCACGACATTGAACTTCGGACAACCTTTTGAAATATATCAATGTCCATATTTACAATCGTATCTTATTGACAAGAGGTGTTTGAAAATAGGTCGAGGTCACGTGAACCTGGGGCTATGCCGAGTCATATGGTAGGCTTATAATGTTAAAGGGCCACTCTAACCCAACTATAACATAGCCTTTTAAAACATGAATACACCTCTATATTCCAGCCTCTGATTTTTCATAATATTTATAAAATGATAACCATCCATTTTTTGCAGATTTCATGCTTGCTGGGCTACGCCCCTCGAAAAAAGGTAATACGGTCACGTGGCTTGATGACGCATTTGACGTCATTGCAGGCATTTTCCATTTGATAATTTCATAATTAGGAATGACGGAATTGCCAGAAACGTAGGCCTACTGGGATTATCAAGTACATTTTATTTTTCGGATAAAAGTCTTTTTTTTCTTCAATTAATATCATAGTTTGCCCTTTTAATGACATTTTAATTTAGTCGTCATTTTTAAACCTAGATTCCAGATTTTGATAAACATTTCTAAAAAAAATCATTGTCATATTCGGAATCTACGTCCAAAAATATTCTACATGCCTTTTTTTTTTTTTTTTAGCCCGATTTTGTTAGAGTGGCCCTTTAATGTTACGTGATTCCCAGGTTATTTTTGTAAAGATCGGCTCGCATGAATAAATATCTTTTTCTTTTTCGTTTGACTGTAATTAGTTTTCCTTCCTGCCCCAAACGCCCCTTTAGGCGGATGTAGATTTACAGAATGGAAACCTTATACTGCCCTTCCGTGACAAAACATGCAGCAAACTGACATTTCTTGCAAAATTCAGTTAATATTTAGTGTGGGTGACTCAGAATTTCAAGTTCCACATGTTAAACTAAAGTTTAGGGTTTAAAAGATACTGTTATTATATTGAGAAGTCAACACTGAATAAAAAACATTAAAAAATCTCTAAAGCAAATTCAAATGCACGTTTCTTCCGAGTCCTATTAAATGTTATGTATTATTATTATTATTATTATATCACAGAAACGCTAAAATGTCCGTTTTAGCTATTTTGTCGTGGAAGGGCAGTTTAGAGGCGATTTATTTTCCATGAGGCTCTAAAATGTTGTTTTGAATACGTTGCGGGCTACTGAGTATTAGGCTCCAATCCCAATGCTTATTAGGGAAGTGAAATAATACCACCAAAATTCTTGTTTGATGTCATTTTTGTATAAGCATAACAATAGTAACACATCGTTTCCTTCTTTTCATCTCGAGAGATTATCACCTTAAAATTCACTTTTCCAAGTTGGAGCTGAGACCGGCATTTGTATATGTTTGAAGAAGGTTATTCATAGAAAATCCCGATACAAGAGAACATTGCGTTTCTTTTGGATTTTTATATTTACTCTCATTCGTATATCTCGGATATAATTATGTTCACATACCTGTTGTTTTTAACTGTGGTCGAATCTATATATTATCGTCGTGTTATACTTTTCTTGTCAAACTATATAGGCTTGTTCGCTGTTTAAACATCTATTCTTTATGAGAGCTGGAAGGATATTTCACGAAAGAACTAGGGAATTGATACCATCACTGTCAATAAAAATTCATCGAATAATAGTAGGAGGCGGGTTGGCTCAGTCGGTAAAGCGTCTGCCTGTCGAACCAAAGATCTCGAGTTCGAATCCCATCTGCAATGTATTATTAATTTCTAAGAAATAAGAAATGTAAATGTTTTACTTTACGCTATGGCAGAACTGCGAGGGAATAGGGGAACCCTGCACGCCCCCCCCCCCCCCCTCCACATCGAATAATAATTTGAAAAGACTGAATGCACTTCATAAATAACTAAGAAAATAAAAGTTTATACAATTTTCGGTAAAAATACTTGGACTTCTGGGTTACTACAGGAAGATTTTTGCCAAATCTCATCACAACGATAGGAGCCAATTACAGAGCAGGTTGTTTCAAAGAACGCCATGGGACAACGGAAGGAGAGCGCAGATGCTGCCGACCCAATGTTCAAGTACAAGGACAAGTACTCACACACTGTGACCTGAAGAAGCCGCTCTTTCTGCAAACATATGGACTTGGTGCTGTCATCAGTCATATGAATTCAGATTGCCAGGATCAACCAATTGTCTTAGCGTCAAGAACTTTGACGAGCCGGACGCAACTATGCCCAGTACGAGAAAGAAGAATTGTCAATCTTATTTGGCCTCAAGAAATTCCACAAGTTACTGTTTGGAAGGCCATTCACTATAGTCACGGACCATAAGCCACAGTCAGGACTATTTGGTGAGAAGTAAGCAAGCCCAATGGACTCATCACGAGTAGCACGAAGGCACACGATTCGTGCTGCGTACAATTACACAATCGTCCACAAGGAAGGAAAAGTACATAAGAACGCACATGCTCTATGATGCCTACCTATGAAGGATGATACATCTACTTGGTTGCACCCATATCTAGCAGAACATGATCAGCAGCCCGAAGTGCAGACTAACGTTCTTGAAGTAGACACGAGGTTCGTGGAAACAGAAGAAGTAAGAAGGTACACCCAAAAAGATCCTGTACTCTCACCCATGAAGGCGTACATCTTCGAGATTTTGTCCCCCGTGTTTAGCCCCTATGTCTAGAAGAGGGAAGAACTGTCACTTAAAGATTTCGATGTACAGTGGGGAACCTCGGGTTATCATTCAAGGCAATGAGGAAATTCGACAAAGGAACATTGATGAGCCTCATAGTACTCACCCTGGGTTTGTCAAGACTTGTCAGCAACGCAGCCCACCTGCCCCGATCCACCCATGGGAATTGGTGTAGTTTACATCAAGTTCGAACAAACCTGCGTAGATCTGTCATGAAACAACAATCTTCTATGAAGACTGCACCCGACAGAGGATCCAAGAATTAGAGAGAGTTTAAAGCACAGGGTAACGTCTTTGTGAAGAATTTCGCAGCAGGGAAGGGGATCTCCACAATCTCTTCGTCCATGTACACCATAGGTTTGGAAATGGTAGACAAGTACGTCACCACGTGGACCATACGAGGCACTATGCTCATCAAACGCCTAGTCCACAGACAAAGGTTCGGCCAGATCAAGCACAGCATTTAAGCCAAAAAGAAACGTACCTAGGAAGTGAATCTTGTACAAAGGGGTCCCGTTGCCTTGATGCTGGACAATCTAATTTTGATACTGAAACAGTTGCCGACCCTGCCGAAACAGTAGCTTTGGAAGTGATGTTGCCCCCGGGTTTGTCAGACCCTGATCATTCCATATCAGGAAGAAGTTTGTCGAACAGACAAACAAAGACACACTCAAATTTCATGATTGTATCGTATACTGATAAATGCTAGAAATAAAGACACAGAGGACCAAATTCACAAAGGAGGCTTGTAGACAAACCTCCTTTGGGAATTCGGGCCAGAGAGTTTTGCAGGTATTTACTTTGTTGCAACAATGTGCAGTTTATTGATTTTATAATTATTATAAATCCGCATTGTTTGTTTGTTTTTTTTCCCGAAATTTATATATACAAGATTTAAAAACATACAAACAAAACACATTTCGAATGATGACGAAAGTAAGTAAATGTGTAAAGTATAGACAAACGGTTGGATAGCACATTTCAGGACCATTTTCCAAATTTTCCTGTTCTTTCATAAGGTCCAAAAGCAAAATATCATATTAATTTACATACAATATAAATTTCCAATCGTAGTGATTTACCAATTCACTATCCCCCTTATCGGCCCACCCCCCTCCTTCGCCTCACCACCCCTTCCCGCCACCCTCTCGATCCCGCTACCCCCTCCCAAGTGGTCCAAGGTTAGAAGTCAACATTACGATGGTCTAAATTGATTTGATTTGATTTGATTCATTTATTTAAGCACGATAAAAGCCCAGTTCAGCTAATCTGCTGGTTTACAATAGGGTGGTACCATACATGTAACAACAAATTACAACAAATGCTTAAATCATAGGTTTAAGAAATATGAAAGTCATGCAAGTTTAGGCTATATTTATATATTACTTAATGAATAAAAGTGTAATGTGTCCTGTTTACTGCGTCTTTTCACCAACCAACGTAAAACATAACAATTATAATTCCGCAGGTGTACGAAATTGGCCGCGGAGGAATTGTCACCACAGCGTGTCGTAGAGCCGATTATCCTTCGGGACAGGAGTCCGGATCTTCGCAGCTCCTCTCGCTATCTCCACTGACTTTCATCTCTAAAAGAGACTTGAGGCGTGCCATCTCAGCTACAAGAATGACAAGGGGAATATCAATAATAGTATTAGTAGTAATAGTAATAGTTTCCATAATATATAATGATAATAATAATGTATGATAAAGATAATAATGGTCATAACGGGATTCTTATAAAGCGCACATATCCGTCACGCTGCGACGCTCAATGCGATCCAACATAATAATTGCGCCTGTTTGGACAGTGCCAAATGTGGATTAATGTCTTGCCGAAAGTGATTATAGTGCCAGGTTGGAATTCGAACCCTTAGACCCTTAACCCTTGGCCTGAGAGACAATTGAATGAACCACTATACCACGACCCCTCCACCACTTTGAGGTGATAACAAGATGATTAGCATAATACAAATCAGCAATATAATACAAGAGGTGACGATGTGCTTTTTATCTCCTACGGTCATGACGGTTGTTTTACTATTTCTTCTTCACTTGACTATTTTGCGTCAACCACCGCAGGATTGTTTTAAAATTCTTCCTGAAAAGGTGATATATGGGCAAAAATAATCAAAAATAGATAATGTAAATTCGTTATATCTACAAAGATTGTTCGATTCTCCAAGTAATTTTAGCAGTCTAGAATGTTCAATTTTGCAACTCTCAGATCAATCTTATTTTTGTATGCAATATATTCATTAATTATACAAAGTAAACAGGAATTATTATTGTAACAATAAAAGGTGACATCATATAACTACAATTTTAACATTTTTATGAAATAATTTACATCAGCTACATTATACGAAGATGAAAAGGGGAATCTTCTGAAAACTCTTTGTAGAAAAAACACTATCAAATTGGCAGGGATGTGTCTGCATAATTTGTGCGAATTTAAGTGCCTCAATGGTAGAGTCGATGTTACGTGAGCCAGGGGCGGATCTAGCCGGCGGCAGGGGAGGGGGCCCAATTCGTGAGAAAATATTTAGAGGCGGGGGGGGGGGGAGGGATAAGGAGCACTATTTTTGTATAAGGGGAGGGCGCCCGTCTTCTTTTTATTTTGATTGTAAAATTCACGTGTTTTTCACCTGTTTCCCCCCCCCCCCCCTCCTGGATCCGCCATTGACGTGAGCCCACAACATCAACGTAGACGACAGCCAACAAAACCGTTATCGTACGTGACCGACAGCCCACAAGACCGACAATGTCAAAGTTGTGAGAATGGCCGCGAGCCCGACATATCGGTAGCTTGAGCTGTTGATCTTGTAGGCCATCGGTCTCCTGACGACTTTTCAGTCGTTTCGCTAGATGAACAATGCCGTTCACGTGGGCCGGCCATTATATTATTCGCATTATTCTAAATCAAATCTGGAGAGTAGAACTAACCTGCATTTTCTATTAACTTGGGGAGCAGGTGTTCAACGAAGTAACATTCCCTGGCGTTGGGCATCGTCCCTGAGAGATTTTCCATGTTCCTGGATAGATCCTTATAGGTCTTGGTCTCAATTTTGAACTGGGGCCAAGATGGGAACTGTTGATCAGGTTCCTGGTCTCCTTCAGTGGAACCAAGGTTAGGATTTCTTCAACAGGAAAAAGAAACATGGGCAAATACACATGTAGAAGAATTTAGCATCCATGTGATTTACCATCCTTGTCATACAACCCAACAGGTTCATACACTTAGGCCTAAACAGTTCATACAGTATGATTTGCGGCACTTTGAGATAATGCTCTATTATAACGACAATGTCGGTCCAGGCCTTATTTCCCGAGAGAAACCTACACATCTAGGATAAAAGTTGCATCGGGTTTGAGGTCAGTTTTAGCGCTTGGCCGGTTAGGGTAGATTATAGGGTTTGGTTCAAGGCTCGATTCAGGATTAAATGTTACGATTTCGTTTAGTAGCCCATATAGGGAATTATAAGCGGAGTATTGTCGCCGGAGCATGCATTGTAGACGCATTGTTAGCACAATTTAGTTGCTGTTACTGCTGAAGGTCTTTCGGCATCCCGCCAAGCATGATAAGATTCCCAATTTGCCCTCGGCATCAGAGTAGTAGTTACATAATTATCCTTTGACTACCGAAATCTGTATATTATTCCCAAAATTACACAAGAACAATCTCATTCCAGTAGACAAGAAGTACGTTGATCATAATGTCGAGTAATATCTTTACTTGTCTTTATTTATGCACATTTTTTTCTACCATGAAAATTCCATCATCAGTCGTGATACCATCACTGGTAATGTACATGTATCCACATTAATCAAGGATATGGTGAATTGCTAGATGGGCCACACAGCTTTCCTAACATCAGTACATGACAAAATGTTCTTTTTGGGGTCCAGATTATTAATCGAGAACAAAAATGTATTTCAGTTTACCCTGTTTTGGCAAAGTTCGCCCAGTACTGCATGATTCGTCTTGCAATCACCACTTCGTCATCGGCAAGACGGCCTCGCATAAACCACTCCTCGTCTTCGCCATCTTGAGCCAGGAATGCCGAACCAAAAACATACGGGATGTCTTCACCATGTGTGTCTTCAAGCCATGTATACTTGCTGCCCAAGATCGAGTAAGTAGGCGAATGCGTCATGAGGTAGGTGTAGACCTGTACCCCTGCCGCGGCTAGCTGCTGGGCGGTGCTGAAGGTAGGACAGAGAAGGATTAGGTCTCCGAAGAACTGGGTCATTGGGTCTACTAGGTTTTCTTCAGGATCACCCGATGTCAGCTATCATGTGTTGAGAGGGAAAACCAAATAGAAGGGAATCGAAATAAGGTGTTGACAGAACAATAAGGTAAAAATGATTTAATATAAGTAATTCATCCCCAGTGTTGTTTTCTTATTGCAGTAGTTTCTGAGTATACGTATATCTTTGGGTGCCTACAAGTTCTCTTGTTCTTCGGCGGAGCTTTAAAGGAGGTAGGTCTACTTTACCTACATCATGGCAAAAGGGTAAGGAAGGAACCAAAATTAGGAGTAATAGGGAAATGGAGAATAATTTGTGAAATAGATTAATATTCTCCCTAATAACAGGCACAATGGAGAACGCCCGAGTGTAAACAGATAACACTGAAAAAATAGTTTTGATGAAGGTTTCTTAAAATACTTACCGTGTACGTGTTGTAAACTGTCCCTAGGCATGGGTCCAGATATTAATGGGGATCGATGTCAAGCCGGAGGGAAGGGGGGGGGGATGTTCTTTCGATGTGAATATACATTAATTAATGAACTAAGCCCCATGTTTAGTAGCGTATAGGAAGGCTCGTAGCATGTTAACATTTTGTGTACAGTCTTTTTTTAAACTTGAAAAAACCGTTATGACATCCAATGGGGGAATGCCCACATAATAACTACATGCCCCTGAATCCCTACCAAACTAAAACATGTCACCCACCTGCTCTGCTGACAAGTAGGTCAACTTGATGAGTTCTAATGCTAACGGGTCTGCCATCCGAGTAAACATGGACGTAAAGGTGTCAAACGTTGTCATGTTAATAGACAGCTTCTCATATCCCTCCTTGCCCACCAAAACCGGTACAGCGAAGATACCGCCTTCGTGTCCGAGGCTACCGATCATAACATTGGATGGGTTAAAAGATCCCTCCTCCTGAGCTTGCATCGGGTCGAGAGGGAGGAAGTGGCCATCAGCGACGGGAGCTACCATGTAGAGTATTGTTGTGGTTCCCGTCTGTTCAAATTAAAAAGTAGTCACTAGACCTACAAGCTATGACTGATAATGTGACAACACAATCTTTACCTTTTAATTTGATTATTCCCTAGGTAGATATCTGCAAATAAGCGTAGATGTTTCGTGGTACAGTAGTACATTCACTAGACTCCACTGGTTAATATTTTGAATCTCAGCCCTAATAGCCCTAACGTCATTTTTCAGGACATGGATCCATATTTGCCACCCTGGTGTAAATAAGTACCTGATATGCTGGAGCCGATAGTCGTCCTGAGGGTAAGTGTACTTGAGGTTATTTCCCAGGCTTAAACTGTTCTGAGCATAGTCCTATTGTCCTACGGGATAGTCTTCCAGGCTAATCGTCAGGAGCAGTTCGTACATATATATGTAGATTGTTTTGTATTTAACAATTAAATAATGACTAGAGACCTACTTCATGCAATGCATTGAAATCTTCTTCTGTTTTTCCTCTAAGACAGGTCAGTAGCTCGGTTGAACTGTTGGTCTCACATCCCATCGCCTTTCCCAATGCGAAGGTTAGTTCAGCATTCTTCTGCCGTGTCTTGAAAGTCCCTGTTGGAGACATGGCTCCACTCTGTTTGAAATCAGAAGGTAGTAAGTCAAATTTTAAAAAGAAGAAGAAAAACCACAGCAAAACAGAATTGAATAAACTTTTGAATAATCAACTCAAGGGCAATTTCAGTACCTCATATTATATTCCATAAAGATCATGTTACGTAATATACGGTTGTCATGATCGCATACAAATGTTAGACGAGTCTACAGCAAGTCGAGGCGTTCGTGCTGACGGTAGTTTAAAAGGTTCATTCATTAACAGTTACACTTTGGTTGCTTTTGTCGCCTCTCTTCACGGATGATCATTTACCACGCGCAAATCTTGCACACACAATATACCACTATCGACGGGTGGATGCTTTATAGATTTGCCCATTTTTAGTTGATTCGCTCCATAAGTAACAACCTTTTTTACGCTCGTATACGCATAGATAAATCTCGCATTGAAAACAGTGAATATAATCTTAGAGCCAGCATTGGTACTTAGATCTATTCCATGAAAACTAATGTGAGGCATATAAAGTGTTCTAAATAAATAAATATTGTCTTCATTTTAATTATTACCTGCATTATTGCACCTGAAAAAAGACCAGCACTCATCGGGGAGAGAAGATGAGAGTTGACGCTTCCAGATCCAGCACTCTCACCAAAAATAGTCACCCGATCCGGATCACCGCCAAATGCTAGAACAAATAATTAGATTACTTCATTATAATAACAATTATCAATAATTTGAGTAAGGAAATCCATTGAAATGTAAACAAATTAAGGGTGCTGCACGCCTCGGGCTGAAAAAAATGCCACGTGTCCTTCGTCATGACTGCAGATTGTTCAAAAGGGATTTTTTAAATATGTTGTTTGAAATCTCGAAATAAAATATAAAAACTCAAAAAATTGCCTAGACCTTCAGCATGTACAAAGAAATGGTTCCGCGGGAGAACATTTCTGTACTTGTCTATGGGATTTCGTCTCTGCAAAGTTCTCCGATAACTGAAATAAGCAACAAGTACCGTTGCGTTTGATGGTGCCTTCATCTACGTAGAAAGGGAACACGAAAGTTGTGATTGTTTGCGCTGTATCTTGTAATTGGTCAATCTAATTTTTCGTTCGCGTTGATCTGATCATGTGAAAATTACAGTTGTGAAAATTCCCACTTGTGGAAATAAGTGAAATTACAAAGATATTTTCTGGGACAGGATAAGATTTTGTTACATCTGTAGTGAACAAATGTCACGATTTTTAACTTGTGCATGAATAACGTATTGATTTATACGTGTTTTTATAATACGTATTGCTTTCCTCTATTCAAAATGGCGGTTAGGGAGAGTCCGATGTTCGTCTTTACAGACATGTCCCAACCGGTTCTGTCTGGTTCGTTAATATATTATATATATGTAGACATTATATTATGTAGATTTGTCATTGTTACATACAGCGTATACAGTGCATTTTAATTTTTTGCGCGTGTTTTAGCCAATCACGCTACACCAGCAATTGGGGCTTCCTGATTTTTCCATGTGGAAATCAGAGGGATTATTTTCATCGGTACACTGCAGGTCGTTAGCTGTGTTTTTGTTTATCGTACCGGTCGAATTTTTGTGGTAAGATGACATCGTGATACATTTTAAGGGTTTTGTAATTAAGAGCAGTTCTTTAGGGGGTAGATGGTTACGTTTTGTGTTCTATTTACATGTATGCGTTAATGTAATACCACCTTCAAACGGATTGGCTCATTTAAATCATTTTTCTTTTAGGCAAATTTCAATTTTAAAAAACCATGTATCTGATATATTTTTTTCAATATTTTACTCCATTTTGTTGTTGTTGTTTTTTTTGGGGGAGGGTACATGCACTACTTTTACTAGTATAGACGGCATCAAATCACCTAAAAAAAGAATGGATTTATTATTGTACATGTATTAGGTGCACCCGATCTGGAAGCGTCATATTGTAATGGTTCTGACTCTCGTATGTCAAGCATAAGGTCGTGAGTTCCTTCATCAAGAAATTCATTACCATTGTGCTGCACTCCACCCAGGTGAAGTAAATGGGGACCTGGTAGGAATTTATTCCTTGAAACGCAGAGCTAAAACCATGCAGGGTATTATTATGCTGCATTATTGTAGAACGCTTAGAGACTTCCGGTAAAATAAGTGTTAGGCGCTATATAAGCACATATCATTATTATTACAATTTTGTTTAGGATAGCATTCACATAATTATTTGGTTTCGTTTTTCCAATATACCAAATAATGTGTCAACTCTTCAAATACGTCCTTTCAACACCTTATATCGCTCACATAAAGCGCGCAAGCCCGCCGAAGACAGCCCTTTCGCGAGTTATAGTAATGGTAATAACAATAAAGATAACAAGGACAATTACCCCCTCCCCCGACACCCCCTGAAAATTACCTCGTTGTACAATCACACCCCTCCCTAAGGATAATTATTACCCCCCCCCCCCCCCAACCAACGAGGGCAATTACGTACCTCCCGACAAAAAACGACTTTTTATTTAATGAGGAGGGGGAATTTTTCGGGGGTGGGGGTAATTGTCCTTGTTATCTTTATTTTTATTATCATTACAATAATGATCGTGGCGGTTGTCTTTTGTTGTCCGGCGGGGGGGGGGGGGGGGGGTTTCCAGGGGGTGGTTTTCCGGGGAATGATCGTCCAGGGGGTAATTGTCTTGATACGTATTGATAATAACAATAATAATAATAATAATGATAATAATACATTTAGTGTTGATATCTGAGACTTGTTTATTTATTCTGTAAAAGATTTGTTTGAAATGTTCTTAGGGATTCTGCTAATCGGATTTTAAGTGTGGAATTCCGCAGCATTCCATAAATATAGATCAGCTGCTAAACTTACCATCGCGCAGTTTTATAATGTTGGAGTAGTGTGAAGAAAAATCTATCACTTCGAGAGTTTTGTTTCAATGTTTTCATTATGGATCATATGTTTTTGAAGATGGAATAGAAAGAAGTTTTTCTCCCCATGATATCAACTTGATGGTTAGAAGGGATTACCTACAGCCCCTACTTACTCCAATTTTGAATCGAAGAATCTTAATTGTATAAATACTGATAAATTATCAATGCCAGAAAAACGTCTCGAATTTTTGTTGGGACTAGATTAAATATATCTTGATTGAGAACTGTCTTAGAATTAGAATAACCTCTAATTTTGTTTGTGTGTAATGAGTAGCAAAAGAGAAAATAGCACTCTTAATCCCATGTACATACTGTTCTGTAGGTGGTCTCCTTTGTGCGTCTCAATGGGGCGGGATAATCCAGTAATAAATATGAAATGTTTAACGTCTACAGGGGAGCCTCGACAAAGGGAGAGGGCAGATTTAATCTGCACAGTCCAGGATATCGTGTACTTTTCGCTAGTTGTACAGCGGGGCCTTCCAACGGGGGCAGGTGATGGGCGTACCAGAAGTCCACGCCAAGTTGGATACGCCTGTGAACTGTTATAGAGGTGAGTTACATACCTGCGATGTTTTCCTTTACCCATAGGAGCCCCAAACGTTGATCGAAAAGTCCGAGGTTGCCTGGTATAGCACCATCCTCTATCAAATAAAGAAAACAACGATAATAGAAACCGTCAAAAAAACACTCCATGCGAGGAGAAACATATCTCCAGATCTGCAGAATGTCACTGGTTTAGGTGCAGGTGATAATTATGTGATGTAACGTGCGATGTAACATCCCCTCCCCCGACCGCAAACAAAAAAACTCAGGTATTTTCTCTTCTTTTTCACGTTGATGAAAAGTGATCTGGTTTGGTTAGGTTTGGTTTGATAGTTTGTTTTACCTGACTGCTAAAAGGGCAAGTGTATGCTTGTGAGTATACAACTAGAGGACCGACGGCTTTAATTCTCCCCCGATGATCTTGGTAAAGAGGATAAATGTTTTACCAAAGGCACTAACGCATCGACATGGTCTCGAGCCCGGGACCTTCTGCTCTATACTGAGCCATCACGTTTCCAGTATTGTAGACTTTTTACTTACTTGCTTGTCAGACAACTTTACAGTGAACAAGTCCAATTTAGTCTGCATCCGGACCCCCAAAACAGTTCAGTTTAGTTATATCAGTTCGATTTATTGCATATTTCACGTTACGCATTGGTAGTTTTATGTGCAAGGAATGATGCATGACGGACAAAGAAAGAGGACAAAATATACAGTTCCTCATTCTACCCTCAACAATTGCTGTGGCAGACAAAGGAACATCCCTTCACTGCTGTTATATAAGCATGTGTAGAACAGGTGTCACATGCAAATTCACCTGTTCTACACATTTTTACATAATAGCAGTGAAGGGATGTTCCTTTGTCTACCACAGCAATTGTTGAGGGTAGAATGAGGAACTGTATATTTTTTCCTCTTTCTTTGTCCGTCATGTTCATAGTGATGGCGACAAAAACATTACATATATTAAGCATTTGCAAAAAACACCGGTACATGAAATAATTATATTACATCACTTTGGTTTGTAGTTGCTTGTAAAATAAGGACTAAGTCAAACTAAAAAATATGGAGGAGCCTATAGGAGCCTGGGATAGAAACCTTAAATCTGGTTGAGACTCACCAGTAGAGAGAAACCCAAGAATACCGAGACGGTAGTTGATGGAGACGACGATAACCTCTTCGACAGCCACCAAGGCCATGGCGTTGGACTTTTGAAGGCTCTTGGTTCCAAATTGATACCCTCCACCATGGATCCATACCATCACAGCAGCGGATTTGGGCTAGTGATAATAACAATGATAATAATAATAATAAAAATAATAATAATGATAATAACAATTTGAAAAAAATAATAGTAATCATCGAGTACTTAGGAATGTACGAGCGAAAAGCATAATATTGCCTACAAGATTGGTAATGGTAATGGTAATGGTTTTATTAAAATTCGCTTCACAGCTAACAGTTGCTTAATTTTATTCCACAATCATCATAGGGCTAGAGGGTAATATAGAAGAGAGGTAGGGGGATAATAGTGCAGACAGCACAGGAGATCCAGGAAAAGTGTGAGATAGAGAAAGACAAAGGGAGAGAGAGGGAGAGAGAAAGTGACAAAGCGAGAGAAGGAGAGATATATATAAAAGATAATGCTGAGGATGACAGTGTATATCAGACATATCGAAAATAAGGTAAAAAGTACAATTTCGACGGAGAGAATACTGGTTATAAAAATGAATAAATTACATATTGCCATTTCATTGGTGAGTTATAGATAACATATATTGTAAATTGATAGGTAGGTATGCGTAACTTTACGAACAGCTTTATGAAACACCCCCTATGTCATGGACAAATAGTGGTTGAATGAATAGCATACATAGAATGAAGATAAAAGCACAAATCATTGGTAATGGGTTAATCCAGTAGTAGGAACATGGTTAATCACACAGATATTCCGATGAGTCACATGTTCATCGGAGATAGACTTGTGAAGGTTATCTGAAAGACGATTCCGGTTTTGAGATTAGATAGACATAAATAATAGTTCCCAAGCTTCCTTAATATGGTGACCCCAAAATAAGTCCAAGGATACTTCCGATAATGCGAGGAAGTTTCACAGGTACCGCTACGTCGGGAATAATTTTAATAGAAAACGATATTGAATTTGCCCCTTAAATATTTTTTGTTTTGTTATTGTCCTAGACGTATTCTTATTAAAGAAAAATAGATATAGAAGACATCCACTGGTAGTGTTCCCTGCAGAAAATAACGTAATATCATTGTGTGGTTCTAGAAATTATCATGCATGAGTTTTTGTGCGAGCTGTGATAATCATCAAATTGAGCACAAACATAAAATTACCACACATATTTTTCTTTTCAGGCATTTTATTGACTTAAGAAATACTTGAAACGCCACCTTTGTCCACAAAGGGAAATTTGTGCATGATTAATGTAAGTTTCACAAAGTTTATATTAGTATATTACCCTATAGATAAATGTATGATTTAAACAAAACAAACAAAACTTATTAAACGCATCCAAGATGTGAGGGGACTATCTTCTATAGGTTGATGTTAATGGTATTGTTGTTGTTGTCATTGGTGTTGATTGTCATTGTGGTGGTGATGTGTTTGTTTGTTTTAAATGTATGTTTGCTCTTCTGTAATAAGGAGCTTGAACTTGCCATAACTTCGAAATCTTTTTATTTTTAAGATGCATGATAATCGCATTTAATTTATTACCTTGGGCTCAGGCACAAAGACGTCCAGGTAAAGACAATCCTCCGAGAAATTAAGTGGCTCGCTATCGTCAAACATTATCGGATTCTTTGCCTGAAGACAAAGTAAACTGTCGCCAGTCGCATCGAATTCTCCATCCAAGGTCTTCGGTACTGGTTCGGCATACCGAAGATCCCCGATCGGTGGCTCGGCGAACGGAATGTTCTTGTACACGGCTACGCTCCGATGAAAATCATCGCCGAGTTGTCGATGCTGTATGCTGATTCGCTCACCTCGTATAGTCGCCCTAGTCGTTCGAACGGCGGGACGATCTCTGACCGAGGCATCATCGACGGCAGACGACGACGGAGTGTAGAATCCAATGCAAAATACCACCATTACAACAACGGATGACAATGTTAGCTCCATTTTTTATTTGTAGGCGTTCACTAGTCTAGTTTAGAAAATATAAGTGTAAATAGGAACTTAGTTTCAGACTGCTTTTCTCGAACCGAGTGTGTGAATGAGTACATTGAGCGAGAGTGTGTATTGCAATTATCACGACATTGAACTTCGGACAACCTTTTGAAATATATGAATGTCCATATTTACAATCGTATCTTATTGACAAGAGGTGTTTGAAAATAGGTCGAGGTCACGTGTACCTGGGGCTATGCCGAGTCATATGGTAGGCTTATAATGTTAAAGGGCCACTCTAACCCAACTATAACATAGCCTTTTAAAACATGAATACACCTCTATATTCCAGCCTCTGATTTTTCATAATATTTATAAATTGACCAAAAAATGATAGCCATCCATTTTTTGCAGATTTCATGCTTGCTGGGCTACGCCCCTCGAAAAAAGGTAATACGGTCACGTGGCTTGATGACGCATTTGACGTCATTGCAGGCATTTTCCATTTGATAATTTCATAATTAGGAATGACGGAATTGCCAGAAACGTAGGCCTACTGGGATTATCAAGTACATTTTATTTTTCTGATAAAAGTCTTTTTTTTTCTTCAATTAATATCATAGTTTGCCCTTTTAATGACATTTTAATTTAGTCGTCATTTTTAAACCTAGATTCCAGATTTTGATAAACATTTCTAAAAAAAATCATTGTCATATTCGGAATCTACGTCCAAAAAAATTCTACATGCCTTTTTTTTTTTTTTTTAGCCCGATTTTGTTAGAGTGGCCCTTTAATGTTACGTGATTCCCAGGTTATTTTTGTAAAGATCGGCTCGCATGAATAAATATCTTTTTCTTTTTCGTTTGACTGTAATTAGTTTTCCTTCCTGCCCCAAACGCCCTTTTAGGCGGATGTAGATTTACAGAATGGAAACCTTATACTGCCCTTCCGTGACAAAACAGCAAACTGACATTTCTTGCAAAATTCAGTTATTTAGTGTGGGTGACTCAGAATATCAAGTTCCACATGTTAAACTAAAGTTTAGGGTTTAAAAGATACTGTTATTACCTATATTGAGAACTCGACACTGAATAAAAAACATTAAAAAATCTCTAAAGCAAATTCAAATGCACGTTTCTTCCGAGTCCTATTAAATGTTATGTATTATTATTATTATTATTATATCACAGAAACGCTAAAATGTCCGTTTTAGCTATTTTGTCGTGGAAGGGCAGTTTAGAGGCGATTTATTTTCCATGAGGCTCTAAAATGTTGTTTTGAATACGTTGCGGGCTACTGAGTATTAGGCTCCAATCCCAATGCTTATTAGGGAAGTGAAATAATACCACCAAAATTCTTGTTTGATGTCATTTTTGTATAAGCATAACAATAGTAACACATCGTTTCCTTCTTTTCATCTCGAGAGATTATCACCTTAAAATTCACTTTTCCAAGTTGGAGCTGAGACCGGCATTCGTATATGTTTGAAGAAGGTTATTCATAGAAAATCCCGATACAAGAGAACATTGCGTTTCTTTTGGATTTTTATATTTACTCTCATTCGTATATCTCGGATATAATTATGTTCACATACCTGTTGTTTTTAACTGTGGTCGAATCTATATATTATCGTCGTGTTATACTTTTCTTGTCAAACTATATAGGCTTGTTCGCTGTTTAAACATCTATTCTTTATGAGAGCTGGAAGGATATTTCACAAAAGAACTAGGGAATTGATACCATCACTGTCAATAAAAATTCATCGAATAATAGTAGGAGGCGGGTTGGCTCAGTCGGTAAAGCGTCTGCCTGTCGAACCAAAGATCTCGAGTTCGAATCCCATCTGCAATGTATTATTAATTTCTAAGAAATAAGAAATAAGAAATGTAAATGTTTTACTTTACGCTATGGCAGAACTGCGAGGGAATAGGGGAACCCTGCACCCCCCCCCCCCCCCACATTGAATAATAATTTGAAAAGACTGAATGCACTTCATAAATAACTAAGAAAATAAAAGTTTATACAATTTTCGGTAAAAATACTTGGACTTCTGGGTTACTACAGGAAGATTTTTGCCAAATCTCAGCACAACGATAGGAGCCAATTACAGAGCAGGTTGTTTCAAAGAACGCCATGGGACACCGGAAGGAGAGCGCAGATGCTGCCGACCCAATGTTCAAGTACAAGGACAAGTACTCACACACTGTGACCTGAAGAAGCCCCTCTTTCTGCAAACATATGGACTTGGTGCTGTCATCAGTCATATGAATTCAGATTGCCAGGATCAACCAATTGTCTTAGCGTCAAGAACTTTGACAAGCCGGACGCAACTATGCCCAGTACGAGAAAGAAGAATTGTCAATCTTATTTGGCCTCAAGAAATTCCACAAGTTACTGTTTGGAAGGCCATTCAATATAGTCACGGACCATAAGCCACAGTCAGGACTATTTGGTGAGAAGTAAGCAAGCCCAATGGACTCATCACGAGTAGCACGAAGGCACACGATTCGTGCTGCGTACAATTACACAATCGTCCACAAGGAAGGAAAAGTACATAAGAACGCACATGCTCTATGATGCCTACCTATGAAGGATGATACATCTACTTGGTTGCACCCATATCTAGCAGAACATGATCAGCAGCCCGAAGTGCAGACTAACGTTCTTGAAGTAGACACGAGGTTCGTGGAAACAGAAGAAGTAAGAAGGTACACCCAAAAAGATCCTGTACTCTCACCCATGAAGGCGTACATCTTCGAGATTTTGTCCCCCGTGTTTAGCCCCTATGTCTAGAAGAGGGAAGAACTGTCACTTAAAGATTTCGATGTACAGTGGGGAACCTCGGGTTATCATTCAAGGCAATGAGGAAATTCGACAAAGGAACATTGATGAGCCTCATAGTACTCACCCTGGGTTTGTCAAGACTTGTCAGCAACGCAGCCCACCTGCCCCGATCCACCCATGGGAATTGGTGTAGTTTACATCAAGTTCGAACAAACCTGCGTAGATCTGTCATGTATTGTATTGTATTTATTAAACATCATTGATGTACATCAATATTCTGTTTATAGACATAGTTATAATCACTTTACAATGTAATGCAACAATCGATATATAAAACATAATATAAAACATTTACAACACCTTTCTAAATAAACAATAAGTCATGCAATACGAAATATGTCATGAAACAACAATCTTCTATGAAGACTGCACCCGACAGAGGATCCAAGAATTAGAGAGAGTTTAAAGCACAGGGTAACGTCTTTGTGAAGAATTTCGCAGCAGGGAAGGGGATCTCCACAATCTCTTCGTCCATGTACACCATAGGTTTGGAAATGGTAGACAAGTACGTCACCACGTGGACCATACGAGGCACTATGCTCATCAAACGCCTAGTCCACAGACAAAGGTTCGGCCAGATCAAGCACAGCATTTAAGCCAAAAAGAAACGTACCTAGCAAGTGAATCTTGTAAAAAGGGGTCCCGTTGCCTTGATGCTGGAAAATCTAACTTCGATGCTGAAACAGTTGCCGACCCTGTCGAAACAGTAGCTTTGGAAGTGATGTTGCCCCGGGTTTGTCAGAACCTGATCATTCCATACCGGGAAGAAGTTTGTCGAACAGACAAACAAAGACACACTCAAATTTCATGATTGTATTGTATACTGATAAATGTTAGAAATAAAGACACAGAGGACCAAATTCACAAAGGAGGCTTGTAGACAAACCTCCTTTGGGAATTCGGGCCAGAGAGTTTTGCAGGTATTTACTTTGTTGCAACAATGTGCAGTTTATTGATTTTATAATCATTATAAATCCGCATTGTTTGTTTGTTTGGTTTTTTTCCCGACATTTATATATACAAGATTAAAGGTAATACAAAGTTTTGGTATGGGGTCATGAATTTGGTTCAAATGAACATTGGAAGCATAATTATATGCGATCTTACATTATGATCGTTGTCGCGGTTGAAATCGAGTCTAAAGTTATGAAATTGTCAATAATAAACTCTTTATGTTGTATAGCTCCCTCTCAAGGTCAAAATATTAATTAAGCTATACAACAATTTTTCTTGACGAGAATCGACCAATTAGATATTCCCATTAGAAAATGATATATCACAACTACATATTCTGAGAATTTCATGGTCGCAGCTACCATTGTACGGCCGTAGACGCTATTTGAAATTTATCAAAATTTACCGGGAGTACCGGTAAATTTTTATATTCAATTTTTCTCGAAAACAGAAGTGTTTTAGAGTCCAAATTTTCTAGTGCTTTTAATACATCTACAGGGGCATCCAAATATATCAAAATTGTAAAGAATCACTATCCACCCAATTTTCAAAATTTCCCAAAACTTTGTATTACCTTTAAAAAACATACAAACAAAACACATTTAGAATAATGACAAAAGTAAATACATGTGTCAAGTATAGACAAACGGTTGGAAAGCACATTTTAGGACCATTTTTCAAATTGTCCTGTTCTTTTATAAGGTCCAAAAGCAAAATATCATATTAATTTACATACAATATCAATTTCCGTTCGTAGTGATTTACCAATGCACTATCCCCCTTATCGGCCCACCCCCCCCCCCCCCCCCTCCCTCGCCTCACCGCCCCTTCCCGCCAACTTCTAGATCCCGCCAACCCCTCGCGCTACCCCCTCCCAAGTCGTCCAAGGTTAGAAGTCAACATTATGATGGTCTAAATTGATTTGATTTGATTTGATTCATTTATTTAAGCACGATAAAATCCCAGTTCAGCTAATCTGCTGGTTTACAGTAGAGTGGTACAATACACGTAACAGCAAATTACAACAAATGCTTAAATCATAGGCTTAAGAAATATGAAAGTTATGCAAGTTTAGGCTATACCGTGTGAGAATAAAAAAAAATTACACCTAGAGAATTGCTAATTATTTTAAAACTCATCTATGAACAGTGAATTATTATACATCTTATGAAAGAGTGTTTTATCCAAAATCATTTGGTATCATTTTTATTTGGTATGTGTTCACGCTCGGAGGAACAGGAGGCATTGTTTGCGAGAGTGCAAAAATCGACTTGCGCCAAAGTGGTGCCTACAGCATGTATTATGTTGGGAATTCGCGGAGTGAGAGAATGAATTGAATGTATAAAATAAAATGCGTTGCATATGCTTTTTGCAGAAGCAAAGTCACACACGCACACGCAAACGCGCACAAATATTCGTTGATATTTGATATGTGTGACATGATTAATTTTGTTCGGGATGTTATTTGGATCGATTTGATACCCACATCCCAATTGTTTTTATCTAAACACCACGCAACTTTGGCGCAAGTCGATTTTTGCACTCTCGCAAACAATGCCTCCTGTTCATCCAAGCGTGAAGACATACATGTACCACACAAAAATGATACCAAATGATTTAAGATAAAACACTCTTTCATGAGATGTATAATAATTTACTGTTCATAGATGAATTTAAAATTAATTAGCAATTTGCTAGATGTAAACTTTTTTTGGACTCACACTGTATTTATATATTACTTAATGAATAATATTGTAATGTGTCCTGTTGACTACGTCTTTGCACCAACCAACGTAAAACATAACAATTATAATTCCGCAGGTGTACTAAATTGGCCGCGGAGGGATTGTCACCACAGCGTGTCGTATAGCCGATCACTCTTCGGGGCAGGAGTCCGGATCTTCGCAGCTCATCTCGCTATCTTTACTGACTTTCTCTTCTAAAAGAGACTTGAGACGTGCCATCTCAGCTACAAGAATGACAAGGAGAATATCAATAATAGTATGAGTAGTAATAGTAATAGTTTCAATAATAATGATGATTATGATAATAATAATGTATGGTACAGATAATAATGGTAATAACGGGCTTCTTATAAAGCGCAGGGGAGTGGGCCAAAGAGGGGGCCCAATTTTTGGGAAAATATTTAGAGGCAAAACAGCCAGCCGGTGAGTAAGCGGGGGGGGGGGGGATAAGGAGCACTATTTTGTATTAGGAGAGGGCGCCTTGCTTCTTTATTTAACAATTGATGGTAAAATTCAAGTGTTTTTCACCTGTTTTTTCCCCTGGGAACGGGGCCCACACCCCCCCCCCCCCCCTGGATCCGCCACTGACGTGAGCCCACAACATCCACGTAGACGGACAGCCCACAAAACCGTTATCGTACGTGACCGACATCCCACGAGACCGACAATGTCAAAGTTGTGAGAATGGCCACGAGCCCGACATATCGGTAGCTTGAGCTGTTGATCTTGTAGGCCAACGGTCTACTGATGACTTTTCTCTAGTTTTGCTAGAATGAAAATGCCGGTCTCGTGGGCCGGCCATTATTCTAAATCAATTCTTGAGAGTAGAACTAACCTGCGTTTTCTATTAACTTGGGGAGCAGGTGTTCAACGAAGTAACATTCCCTGGCGTTGGGCATCGTCCCTGAAAGATTCTCCATGTTCCTGGATATATCCTTATAGGTCTTGGTCTTACTGGTGAACTGGGGCCAAGATGGGAACTGTTGATCAGGTTCCTGGTCTCCTTCATTGGAACCAAGGTTAGGATTCCTATAGCAGGGAAAAGAAAGATGGGCAAATAAACATGTAGAAGAATTTAGCTTCCTTGTGATGTACCATCCTTGTCATACAACCATACACATTCATACACGTAGGCCTACACATTTCATACAGCATTATGTGTGGCACTTTTGGGGGTCCAGATTATCAATCGAGAACAAAAACTTTATTTCAGTTTACCCTGTCTTGGCAAAGTTCGCCCAGTACTTCATGATTCGTTTCGCAATCACCACTTCGTCATCGGCAAGACGACCTCGCAGGAACCACTCCTCGTCGTCGCCATCTTGGGCAAGGAACGCCGAACCAAAAACATATGGGATGTCTTCACCATGTGTGTCTCCAAGCCATGTATACTTGCTGCCCCAGATCGAGTAAACAGGTGAATGCGTCATGAGGTAGGTGTAGACCTGTACCCCTGCCGCGGCTAGCTGCTGGGCAGTGCTGAAGGTAGGACAGAGAAGGATTCGGTCTCCAAAGAACTGAGTCATTGGGTCTACTAGGTTTTCTTCAGGATCACCCGATGTCAGCTATAATTTGTTGAGAGGGAAAACCAAATAGAAGGGAATATAAAAAGGTGTCGACAGAACAATAAGGTTAAAATGATTTAATATAAGTAATTCATCCCCAGTGTTGTTTTCTTCTTGCAGTAGTTTCTGAGTGTATGTATATCTTTGGGTGTCTTCGGCGGAGCTTTAAAGGAGGTACAGTAGGTCTCCTTTACCTACATCATGGCAAAAGGGTATTAAGGAACCAAAATTAGGAGCAATAAGAAATGGAGAATAATTTGTCAAATGGATTAATATTCTCCCTAATAATAGGCACAATGGAAACACCCTAGTGTAAACAGAATACACAGAAAAATAGTTTTGATGAAGGTTTCTTAAAATACTTACCGTGTACGTGTTGTAAACAGTCCCTAGGAATGGGCCCAGATATTAATGGGGATCGATGTCAAGCCGGATGGAAGGGGGGGGGGTGTCTTTCGATGTGTATATAAATTAATTAATGAACTAAGCCCCATGGGAAGGCTCGTAGCATGTTAACATTTTGTGTACAGTCTTTTTTTAAACTTGAAAAAACCGTTATGACATCCAATGGGGGAATGCCCAAATATAACTACAGGTGCCCCTGAATCCCTACCAAACTAAAATGCATCACCTACCTGCTCTGCTGACAAGTAGGTCAACTTGATGAGTTCTAATGCTAACGGGTCTGCCATCTGAGTAAACATGGACGTAAAGGTGTCAAACGTTGTCCTGTTAATAGACAGCTTCTCATATCCCTCCTTGCCCACCAAAACCGGTACAGCGAAGATACCGCCTTCGTGTCCGAGGCTACCGATCATAACATTGGAAGGGTTAAAGGATCCTTCCTCCTGAGCTTGCATCGGGTCTAGAGGCAGGAAGTGGCCGTCAGCGACGGGAGCTACCATGTAGAGTACTGATGTGGTTCCCGTCTGTTCAAATTAAAAAGTAGTCACTATACATACAAGCTATGACTGATAATGTGACAACACAATCTTTACCTTTTAATTTGATTATTCCCTAGGTAGATATCTGCAAATAGGCGTAGAGGTTTCGTGGTACAGTAGTACATTCATTAGACTCCAATGGTTGATTTTTTTAATCTCAGCTTTAATAGCCCTAACGTCGTTCGCCACCCTGGTGTAAATAAGTACCTGATATGCTGGAGTCGATAGTGGTCCTGAGGGTAATTGTACTTGCGGTTATTTCCCAGGATTAAACTGTTATGAGCATAGTACTATTGTCCTAGGGGAAAAGTCTCCCAGACTAATCATCAGGAGCAGTTCGTACATAGTTATGTAGATTGTTTTGTATTTAACAAGTAAATAATGACTAGAGACCTACTTCATGGATTGCGTCGAAATCTTCTTTTGTTTTTCCTCTAAGACAAGTGAGTAGCTCGGTGGAACTGTTGGTATCACATCCCATCGCTTCTCCCAATGCGAAGGTTAGTTCAGCACTCTTCTGCCGTGTCTTGAAAGTCCATGTTGGCGACATGGCTCCACTCTGTTTGAAATCAGAAGGTAGTAAGTCAAATTTTAAAAAGAAGAAGAAAGACAAGATAAACCCAATCGCATAAACTTTTTCAGTACCTCATAGTATATCCCTTAAAGATCATGTTACGTAATATACGGTTGTCATGATCGCATACTTCAACAAATGTTAGACGAGTCTACAGCAAGTCGAGGCGATTGTGCTGACGGTAGTTTTAACAGGTTCATTCATTAACAGTTACACATTGGTTGCTTTTGTCGCCTCTTTTCACGGATGATCATTTGCTACGAGTATAATTTTGCACAAACCATAAGCCACTATCGATGGGAAAATGCTTTGTAAATTTACCCATTTTTAGTTGATTCGCTCTATGACAACCTTTTTAACGCTGGTATACGCATAGATAAATCTCGCACTAAAAGCAGTGAACATAATCTTGAAGCCATTGGTACTTAGATCTATCCCATGATAACTACTGTGAGGAATATAAATATATATTGTCTTCATTCTAATTATTACCTGCATGATTGCACCTGAGAAAAGGCCGGCACTCATCGGTGAGAGAAGATGAGAGTTGACGCTTCCAGATCCAGCACTCTCACCAAAAATAGTCACCCGATCCGGATCACCGCCAAATGCTAGAACAAATAATTAGATTACTTTATTATGATGATTATTATAGTAATGATAATAACAATAAAGATAACAAGGACAACCCCCCCCCCCCGAACATTAGCCCGCTGTGCAATCACACCCCTCCTTTAGGATAATTACCCCCCCCCCACCAACGAGGGCAATTACCATCAGATGTTTTTGAAGATGGAATAGAAAGAAGTTTTCCTCCCCATGATATCAACTTGATGGTTAAAAAGAATTACCTACAGCCCCTACTAACTCCAATTTTGGATAGAGGTAGTTATTTTACCTGACAGCTAAGAAAGCAATAAATTCTTGTTAGAAAGCAACCAGAAGAGGTCCTCGCCTGGTAACGAGGAGTAATGCCTTACCAAAGGGCACTAGCGCATCTACTTGGTTTCGAACCCGGGTCACCGGATTACAAGAACACTGCTCTACCGACTGAGCTATCGCGCCTCTTTTGTCGAATCAATTTTGAATCGAAGGATCTTAATTGTATAAATACTGATAAATTATCCATGCCAGAAAACCGTCCCCAATTTTTGTTGGGACTAGATTCAAAATATTTTGATTGACAACTGTCTTAGAATTCAAATAATCTCTATTTTTGTGTGTGTAATGAGTAGCAAAATAGAAAATAGCACTCGACAGGTATTCCAATGAATATTACATACACCAGATAATAGTTCTCGGTCCAATGTATGATTTTTCGAAGTCCCCATGTTCATACTGTTCTACAGGTGTTCTCCTTTGTGCGTCTTAATGGGGCGGGATAATCCAGTAATAAATATTACATGTTTAAGGGTCTACAGGGGACCCTTAAACATGTAATATTAAACATGTAATATAAATGGAGAGGGCAGAATTATATTGCACAGTCCAGGATATCGTGTACTTTTTGCTAGTTGTATAGCGGGCCCTTCAACAGGGGCAGGTGATGGGCGTACCAGAAGTCCACGCCAAGTTGAATACGCCTGTGAACTGTTATAGAGGTGAGTTACATACCTGCGATGTTTTTCTTTACCCATAGGAGCCCCAACCGTTGATCGAGAAGTCCGAGGTTGCCTGGTATAGCACCATCCTCTATCAAATAAAGAAAACACGATAATAGTAACGGTCAAAACACTCCAGGCGAGGAGGAACCTATCTCCAGATATGCAGAAAGTCACTGGTTTAGGTGCAGGTGATAATTATGTGATGTTACCGCGATGTAACATTCCCTCCCCCGACCACAAACAAAAACTCAGGTATTTTCTCTTCTTTTTCACGTTGGTGAAAAGTGATCTGGTTTGGTTAAATTTGGTATGATAGTTTGTTTTACCTGACTGCTAAAAGGGCAAGTGTATGAAACCTTAAATCTGGTTGAGACTCACCAGTAGATAGAAACCCTAGAATACCGAGACGGTAGTTGATGGAGACGACGATAACCTCTTCGACAGCCCCCAAGGCCATGGCGTTGGACTTTTGAAGGCTCTTGGTTCCAAAGTGATACCCTCCACCATGGATCCATACCATCACAGCAGCGGATTTGGGCTAGTGATAATAACAATGATAATAATAATAGTAATAATAATAATGATGATGAGAAACATAACAAAAATCTAATCATAAGATAGGTAAATCACATCATAAAAATTGTTACTGATGGATTAAGCATTGATAAGGGTCCTTTGAAAGAGGCAAGACAGGTTAATTATCTGATGGAAAGTGGGATATTGATCCACGTTTTCAAGGTAGCCGCTGTTTACGTTTCTCGTTAGACGAGAGTCTGGATTTGGGATAATAATAACATACAGAATGAAGATAAAAGCACAAATAATTGGTAATGGGTTAATCACACAGATATTCCGATGGGTCACGTGCTCATTGGAGATGGACTTGTGAAGGTTATCTGAAAGACGATTCCAGTTTTGAGATTAGATAGACATAAATCATAGTTCCCAAGCGATATACAGCGTGGCTCCGAAGTACGTCCAATAATACTTCCGATAGTGCGGGAAGTTTCACCGGTACTGGTACATGGGGAATCATTTAAAAAGAAAACGATATTAAATTTGCCCCTAAAATATTTGTTTTCCTTCTTGTTATTGTCCTAGACGTATTCTTTAAAAAAATATATAGAAGACATCCACTGGTGGTGTTCCCTGTAGAATATTACGTAATGTCATTGTGTGGTTCTAATAACGATCATGCATACGTTTTTGTGCAAGCTGTGATTTTAATTGACTTAAGAAATATTTAAAACACCACCTTTGTCCACAAAGGGAAATGTGTGCATGATTAATGACAGTTTCACATCGTTTATGTTACCCTACAAATGAATGTATTATTCAAACAAAACAAACACATGCAAGATGTGAGAGGACAATCTTCTATAGATTGTTGTTAATGATATTGCTGCCATTGTTGTTGGTTATCTTTGAGGTGGTGATGTGTTTGTGTTTTTGTTTGTTTTTAAATGAATGTTTGCTCTTCTGTTTTAAGGAGCTTGAACTTGCCATAAGTTCGAAATCTTTCTATTTTTAAGATGCATGAAAACACATTTTATATATTACCTTGGGCTCAGGCACAAAGACGTCCAGGTAAAGACAATCCTCAACGAAATTAAGTGGCTCGCTATCATCAAACATTATCGGATTCTTTGCCTGTAGACAAAGTAAACTGTCGCCAGTCGCATCGAATTCTCCATCCAAGGTCTTCGGAACTGGTTCGGCATACCGAAGATCCCCGATCGGTGGCTCGGCGAACGGAATGTTCTTGTACACGGCTACGCTCCGATGAAAATCATCGCCTAGTTGTCGATGCTGTATGCTGATTCGCTCGCCTCGTATAGTCGCCCTCGTCGTACGAACGGCGGGACGATCTCCGACCGCGGCATCATCGACGGCAGACGACGACGGAGTGTATAATCCAATGCAAAATACCACCATTACAACAACGGATGACAATGTTAGCTCCATTTTTTATTTTTAGGCGTTCACTGGTGTAATTTACAAAATATAAGTGTTGCTTTAAATAGGAACTTAGTTTCAGACTGCTTTTCTCGAGCCGAGCGTGTGAATGAGTACATTGAGCGAGTGTGTGTATTGCAATTACCGCAACTTTGAACTTTGGACAGCCTTTTGAAATATACCAATGTCCATATTTACAATGATATCGTATCTTATTGACCAGAGGTGTTTGAAAATAGGTCTCTTGTGGCAGGTCACGTGAACTTGGTTCTATGCTAGTTCATATTGTAGGCCTATAAGGTTAATGGTACATCCCTGGTTATTTTTGTAAAGAACGGCTCGCACGACGAAAAATCTTCTTCTTTTTCTCTTGACTATGATTGTTTCCTTCCTGTCTAAAACGCCAATGTAGGCGGATGTGAATTATACTGCCCTTCCGTGACAAAACAGCATAGCTGATATTTCTTGCAAAATTGAGTTATTTAATGTAGATGACTCAGAACATCGAGTTCCAAATGTTAAACTAAAATTTAGGGTTTTAAGGTACTGTATCCCTTTTGCAGCCAACATCAAATTATGTTGAACTTTGCAGGAATTATGAATATGTCACGTATGTCCTATATATGAAATTTAGACATTAGCAGTGTCTTAGTATTCAAATTATGGTCTCGTTATATCACTTTCCATTATCTGCATTGCTATTTCTATTATATATTTTGGACATTCCGTCAGATAGTGTGTTACTGTTTCTGGGGTGTTACAGTATTTACAATTTTTGTTGGCTTGGTCAGGTTTTTTTTTTTGGGATACCCATATTTTAAGGGGTCTGCGTTTAGTCCTATGTTGCAAAGTCTGAGCCTGCGAATTATGACTTTGCATTCTCTATTAAGAGTTGGAAGACCAATCCTTCATTAGTGCAGTAGTCGATACATTTGCACTATATTGTCGTGTTAAGACTGTTATACTGTTTATACTGTGTTACACATGTGCGGAAGTGTATACCAAGTTCAGGTCTAGGATTAGACCGTATCCAGGTGTAGTATATTTACATCCTATATTTTAAGGTCGCAGTATTTAAAGCTTATAGTCTAAAATGCCTAATCCAGTTGTTTGGAATACCCCCTAGTTAGAATCTGGTTATACGTTTGAAGCATGGACGGAAGTCCTAGAAGCTTGGTTCACTTCAATGACATTCAGACTGAAGAAAGGAGGAGAGTTTTGTTCTTGAAGGGTTAGGTAGCAAAGGTTATCACACCCTTCGTGCGTTGTTGCAGTCAGCTAAGTCGTCAAGTAAAACATACCCACAATGTAAAGAGGCTTTGAATGCACATTACTCGCCAAAACCCACATAAATATCAAACAAACAAAATGACCCCTCAGTTCCTAGCAAAACTTCGCCAATTAAGTTATGCATGTAATTTTAAGGAACTAGATAACATGCTAAGAGATCGGTTGGTTGTCGACCGGGTGTGCAGACGTCAACATTCAGCGAAAACTATTGGGAACGCCCAAATTAACTTTTGAGAATGCAGTAAACATTGCAACAGCGATGGAAGTAGTAAAGTGAGATGTAGAACAGATCAAGAAAAAATTGGAAAGCCGTAAGATGATCCTACTTATGTTCATCAGCTTCAGAAAAAGGCGCCAGAACCAGCGACAAGGACTAGAGCAAGGGTATCAAAGCCTGACGAAAAACTGTTCTATTGCAAAGAAGTGTTGGAGATGCGGTGGTAGCCATGCACCAGAGCGCTTTAAATTCTGCGATAAACAGTGCTACACGTGCTTTAAAACAGGTCACACAAAGAGCCAGTGTGATCAAATGAAAGCTTTGAAGTTTTTAGCAGAAATTCTATCGCAAGAAGATACAGTCTTCAAAGAAAGCAAATCACTTAGATGATGGAGATCAGGTTCATCAAAAGGAAAGACCACTTGGAGGATGAATCGATCAACAATTTACCAAAATCTGATCCGTATACAGCCACTATGATAATGAACGGCAGAGAAGTGCAGCTCGAAGTGGATACTGGAAGCCCACGAAATGTCGTTTCAAAGGAAGTATTAAGGAAAATCAGCAAAGATTCCCAAAAGACTTCCAGTTACATCAAGTTGAAATAGTATACGGGAGAGAAGGTAGACATCAACGAGAAGTCGTGGTCGACGTTCGGCTTGAACCGCAAATGAAGCCAGAAAAAATAATCTAGTTGTAGTTCAAAAGGGTAAAAGTCTAATCGGAAGAGACTGGATATGGAAGTACATACAGTTGCTCTCATTGCTAGCGAGCCCGAATGGACCAGTAGGAAATCCAAGCCAACCGAATGTTCACAAAGTTCAACATGGGTAAGATGAAGTACTTGGAAGACATCAAGATGTTTTAAACGCTGATGAGTTAGGGAAGCTGCACATTTTTCAAGCCAAAGTCTATCCCCAGAATGTGGAGGACCAGCCAAGATGCATCAAAGCAAATCCACTGCCCTATGTTATGCGGAAGAAAGTGCATGATACATTGGATGAACTCCTAGAAGAAGGGGTCATCGAGCCAGTCAAGTTCTCGGAGTATGCCCGCCTAATCGTTGCTGTAAAGAAATCAGATGGTAAAGCGCGAGATTGTGGGAACTACAAACTTTTACGTACAGTACCCAATACCAAGTCTAGAGGATATGATTGTTTCAAGATCTGAAAGGCGGAGAGAAATTCAGCAAACTAGATTTGTCTCATGCCTACCATCAAATTGAACATGATAGTGCAGCGAGAAAGTATACTACTATCAGCACCCACAGAGGACTATTTCAGTATACCAGAATGCTTTTGGGTCACAGCAAGCGCACTTGCCCCCTTTCAGCAAACGATGTAGACGCTCTTAGCAGAAGTGCCGACATGTTCTGAGTGGAACTAGAGATGAGGAGCACCTAGCCAACTTAGAGCCAACTGGAGTGACTCGAGAAGATAAGTACTGCGCTTTATGAAGGACAAATGCGAGTTCATGATGGACCCTGTAGACTTTCTTGGCCACAGATTGGATAAGCAAGGTATCAGCCCGCTCCCGCAGAACGTAGACAATATTCTGCAGACACCCAGGCCAGTGAAAAAGACCCAACTGTAGGCTTAACTTGGACTTCTGGGTTATCTGCCAAATCTCAGCACATAGATAGAACCACTTACGGAGCAATATATTTCAGAGAACACCATGCGACACCGGAAGCAGAGCCCAGATGCTGCCGGCCAAATGTTCAAGTACAAGGACAAGTACTCACACACTGTGACCTGAAGAAGCCGCTCTTTCTGCCAAAAGATGCACGTTCATATGGACTTGGTGCGGTCATCAGTCATATGAATGCAGATTGCCAGGAGCAACCAATCGTCTTTGCGTCAAGAACTTTGACAAGCCGAACGCAACTATGCCCAGTACGAGAAAGAAGGACTGTCAATCATATTTGGCCTCAAGAAATTCCACAAGTACCTCTTCAGAAGGTAACCCACCATAGTAAAGGACAATACGCCATTGGTAGGATTATTAAGTGAGAAGCAAGCAAGCACAACGGACTCATCACGAGTAGCACGATGGCACATGGGTTGTTTTCTGCGTACAATTACAAAATCATCCACAAGGAACGAAAAGTAGATCAGAACGCAGATAGTATATGACGCCTACCTATGAAGGATGATATATCTACTTGGATGCATCCAGATCTAGCATAACTTGAGCAGATCAGCGTTCCTGAAGTAGACACCAGGCCGGTGGAAACTTAAGAAGTAAGAAGGTACACCAAAAAAAATCCTGAACTCTCACACATAAAGACGTAATTCCTTGATAATTTGTTCCCCCGAGTTTAGCCCCTATGTCCACAAGAGGGAGGAACTGTCACTTGAAGATTTCGATGTACAGTGGGGAACCTCGAGTTATCATTCCAGGCAATAAGGAAATGCGACAAAGGAACATTAATGAGATTCATAATACTCACCTTGGCATTGTCAAGATGAAGGCTTTAGCAAGATCATATGCGTATTGGCCATCAATTTTCAAGAGTTTGGAGAAGGTAAAACCTGCGCAACTTGTCAGGAGCACAAACGTAGCCCACCATCTGTCCCGATCCGCACATAGGAGTTAACAGAGGCCACGGGGTAAGATTCACATTGAGTATGCGAACAGTGACAATCAGAATGTCCTGATAGTTGTTGACGCCTACACCAAGTGGATCGATGGAAGCTTTTCGGGTAGCAAACTACAGCTGCCACTGTGACTATCATGCGACGTCTCTTTGCAACATTATTATACAGCATTCCTGAGACGGTCGTTAGGGATAATGACACTCAGTTTGTTTCGGAAGAATTTGCAGATGTTCAAACAGCCACAAAACACCCTTCAATCAATTGTCTAGCTGAAAGGGCCGTACAAATAGTGACGAACTGTGTAAAGAGATGCACATCGTGAACTTTCTGTCGACCTGTCGGATAACCCCTCAAGGAACCAAAATTAAATCACCACGTGAGCTACTCTTCAGGAGAAGTATTCGAAGAAAGTTAGATCAAGTTCGAACAAACCTGCGTAGATCTGTCATTAAACAACAATCTTCTATGAAGACTGCACCCGACAGAGGATTAAAGCAAAGAGAGTTGAGAAGAATTTCTCAGCAGGACCAACCCGGCCTAGAGGGAAGGTAATCTCCACAATCTCTTCGTCCATGTACAACATAGAGTAAAAGGATGGTAGACAAGTACGTCACCACGTGGACCATACGAAGCAATATACTCTAGCAAGAGAAGCATATGATTCATCAAACGCCTAGTCCACAGAGAGAGGTTCGGCCAGGTCAAGCACAACAATCAAGCAAAAAATAAACGTACCTAGCAAGTGAGTCTTGTACGAAGGAGTCCCGTTGCCTTGAGGCTGAACACTCTAACTTTGATACTGAAACAGTTGCCGACCATGTCCAAACAGAGCCACTCAGTAGCTGTGAAAGTGATGTTGCCCCGGGTTTGTCAGACCCTGATCATTCCATATCGGGAAGGAGAGTGTCGAACAGACAAACAAAGACTCAGTCACTCAACTTTCATGATTGTATTGTAAACAGATAAATGTTAGGAATAACATAAAGACACATAGTTGTGTAAGTTCCGCTTTGTTGCAGACATGTGCAGTTTATTAATTTCATAATCATTATGAATCCGCATTATTTGTTTGTTTGTTTTTATTCCCGAAATCCATATATACATACCGTACAAATTTTTAAAACATAAATATAAAACAAATTTCAAACGACAAGAAAGTAAGCATAAAGTATAGACAAACGGTTAGATTACCATTTCAGGACCATTTTCAAAAGTGTCCTGTTCTTTCTTGGGGTCCAAACGCAAAAAATCGTATTAATTTACGTACAATATCAATTTCCAACTAGAAATGCAATCGTGTCACAACGATGTGCGTGCAATGACGCCATGTTTCTACGTGTCAAACGAAAGAGCTTCTCTCGGACTATCCAGAGCAATTTGTACGAAGTCTGTAGCTTCTGTGATATTGGAGATAGGTAGGGCGAAAGAAAGGCCTCAACAGTGACCTTGATGGGATGGGAGTGATTATGCCTACGAAGTTTGAAAGAAATTGGGATAGGGGAAAGAACCTAGAAAGGGCTCGCAAGCACTGCGTGCAAAAAACAATGGGATTTGGTGCTTGTTCGTCATTGCAATAAAGATCGTTCTGGGGGCCAAAAGCGTGAACCCGATATGCCCCATAGACAATGCGTGTAATGAATGGGCGAAAAACGTACAGGATCTGTAATACGACCGGAGTTAAATTGTTTTTTTTTCTCTCTCTTTATGTCTTGTTATGGGCCGTATTTGGTATCATTAGAAAGAAAATTTCATGGTTGTTATCGTAAACCACTCTCTTTTTTCTATGATAATCCTATCGAAACACGTGATGTAAAATAGATTTAAAGGACAAAATGGCGTCTTAAATGGCCCCCTTGACCAATTTAAAAAATCCGGCCAGGAGGTGCCCTGCGTATTGGAACTCGGCATGTCACTGCAAATTTTCAAGGAAAAAAAAGGACGTTTAAGGGGCGAAAAGCAGTCTGAAAAAATGACGTCATAGCCGATACGTGTTAGATTCGGGCGGAAACTCGGCGGAATTCGTATAGCGACCTTTGTTCAAATGCGATTTACTCACAATTTTCTGTGTGAACATATACTATACTTGGTATCATGCAAAAGGGCACTTCATTGCGGTCAGTTTGACACCATTGTTATCTTCGCGCAATGTATTGCACGCATTAAACGCGCTATTACGTAATGCATAGTAAATTCATCATTTTTGGCGATAACTTTGCGCTGACATATTCGAATTGTACTAAACTTGGCAGACAGTTGTCACGTATATGGATACATATGTCTGCTAAGTTTTATTGATGTAGGTATAAAGATCGCCATTTTAGAGCAAGTTTAAGTTATTTTGGAATTTTCTTGAAAATGGCGAATTTGGAGGGCATTTTTCTCAAAGTCGGTCAGTGTAAGGGTATATAATTTTGTAAATGGCTGGAAAGGGCATATCTTCAAGTATCTAAATCCAAAAAAAGGTACGGGTTTGCCAAGCCATAATGGAGATACGGCCACAGAAAGAAAGCCAATTCCCAGAACTTTAGAGGGCGCTATTTATGTTTTGCATAACCATTGGAGCATGAAATTTGGCATGGCTTTGTGCAATTATGAGATAAGGATAGTGTTAGGTTTAAATACAAAACGGACATTATATGAGAAAGTTATGGCAGTTTTAGATTATTTAGGGGTCAATTTTTCAAGAATTTGAGAGATTTTTGACGGAGTCGGTTTCAGATTTGAATTTTGAGTACGAAGATGGCATTTTGAAGGTCAGGTGATACGTCGCAGATGAAAGGACATCTCTTAGACTTTCATAAGGAACTTGTTAGAAGTTTGTAGGATATAGGATAGTGGAGAGAGGAAGGAAGAAATAAAGGCCTTAAAATGGACCAGAAACGGACAAAATGGCGCCTGGACGATTATGCATGAGTGATTTCAAAAATCGAAGAATGTAGTGACCTTGATGAGATGTTAGAGACTATGCCCATGAAATTTGAAAGGAAAAGAACATGAGGAAAGCACCTAACTGGGAATAACAAGCACTGTGTGCAAAACGAATGGGATTTCAGGACGATAACCAGGAAAACAAGAATATTAATGGGGCAGAATGTGAACGAAAACAAGGCAATGACGAAGGTCGTCATTGCAATTATAGTAATTTACCAATGCACTATCCCCCTTATCGACCCCCCCCCCCCCCCAACTCCCCCTCACCACCCCCTCCCGCCACCCTGTCGATCCCGCCAACCCCTCCCGCTACCCGTCTCATGTCCTCTAGGGTATATTACATTATAGAAAATAAACAATGCAAGTTTAATAACAATCATAAATGGGTATTAATATTATCTAAAAACATATTTCTCTGTCATAACATTTTATTTCTTTAAAATATCCAAACTTCTCGATTGTCGAGTGTGCATACTTAGATAATCCATTACTAGACTAGTATTCTGTGTTTTCGGTTTTAATGTCATAGTTTGTATATAGTCTTAAAAATAAACTTCTCTTTCAAATATACAGGTGCCAAATCGTGAAATATATAGTTTAAAGATCGAAGAATAACTGTGCCTAACTATTTTCTAAAATTTGCCAATTATATGTGTCCACAAAAGAAATGTACTTACAAGTGATTACTGTACAGATATGTTGGTAATACATCTACAAACGCAGCAATTGTGTTTGTAATGATGACAAATCACAAAGATTGTTAATATGCATTATCAAGTTTGTACCCGAGGAGAGTTGTTTTGAGTGTAAGGAAGGACAGTTCACATTTAATTAATTGGTTAAAAATGACAAGATAGCTCATATTGTCAGCTTAATATGAAAACTATGAACGTTTAAAACCCTAGTAATATTTGCTTACATGCAGAAGTTGTTTCAGTTATATATTGCATCAATGTTTTTGTTTAATTGTTTTAAAAGTTGTATGATTACAATTTCGTAAACATGTGTCATTCTCAGCTTGTAAGTTGAACAATTGTTCAGTTAAAAGCCAATGTTGATTAGGGATTATTATATAGCAAATCAAATCAAAAAGGTGAAATATATGGGTATATTCTTCCAAAGGTATGCATCTATAATTTGTAATACTAAAATATGACAAAGTGAGTCATTGTATAACAATTGCATTGTTTAAGACAGAAGAAAAATACTTGTAAAACCCGTCATTGCATTTGTTATCCTGCTCCCATTTAGGAGGAAGGAGTGTTACGTTTCGAGTTGTAGATCGTTGTATTGATCAATGCTTGCACGCATGCGCAGAGTTGAGACTCGGCATTAAACAAGGAGTTAGAAGGCAACATTATGATGGTCTAAATTGATTTGATTTGATTCATTTATTTAAGCACGGTAAAAGCCCAGTTCAACTACTTCGCTCATGTAACAACAAATTACAACACATGCTAACATATACATACACCGTACAAATATTAAAAGACAATCATAGGTAAAGAAATATGAAAGTTATGCAAGTTTACGGCCTATATATACCCTTAGGCTTAGACCCTAAACCCTTGACCTGAGAATCAATTGAATGAACCCATTATTATCATATATATATATGTATATTTATATATATATATTAATGAATGAGATTGAAATATGTCCTGCTTACTGCTTCTTTGCACCAACCCACATACGTGAAGCATAACAATTAAAATTCCACAGGTGTACGAAATTGGCCGCGGAGGAATTGTCACCGCAGCGTGTTTCGTAGAGCCGATCACTCTTCGGGGCAGGAGTCCGGATCTTCGCAGCTCCTCTCGCTATCTTTACTGACTTTCTCCTCTAAGAGAGACTTGAGGCGTGCCATCTCGGCTACAAGAAAGGTATGGGGAATATTAAATTATAGTTTTAGTAGTAATAGTAATTGTTTCAATAATAATGATGATTATGACAATAATAATGTACGATAAAGATAATAATGGTAATATAAACGGCCTTCTTATAAAGCGCGCATATCCGTCACGCTGCGACACTCCAGACGCTCCAACATAATAAGTACACCTGTGTGGACAGTGGCAACGTTGGATTCATATCTTGCCATAGGATATTAGTGCAGGCCTGGAACTCAAACCCTTAGACCCTAAACCATTGGCCTGAGAGTCGATTGAAGGAACCACTATACCACGACCCCTCCACTACTTTGAGGTGATAAAACGATGATTAGCATAATACATAATACAGCAGTATAATACAAGAGGTGCCTTATATCTCCTACGGTCATGATGGGTTTTTTCTTTTTTCTTCACTTGTTTATTTTTCGTCAACCACCGCAGGACTATTTGAAAAGAGGTTTGACAATAAAAGGTGACATCAAATAAATAAAATGTCATCACTTTTATCAAATACTTTACATCAGCTACATTATACGAAGGTGGAAAATGAGAAAGTGCATGGGAATCTTCTGAAAATAAAAAATATACTATCACATTGGCTGGGATGTGTCTGCAGAATCTGTGCGAAAGTGCCTCAATGGTAGCCGATGTTACATAACCCCGCAAACATCCGCGTAGACGGACGGCCCACAAACTCTACAGCCCACAAAACTAAGCAAACGGGACCGACCGCCCACGAAACCGACGATGTAAAAGTTGTCAAAATAGCCACAAGCCGGACATATCGATAGCTTGAGCTGTTGATCTTGTGAGCCACCGGCCTCCTGGTCCTTCTGACGACTTTTAGTCGTTTTGCTAGATGGAAAATGCCGGTCTCATGGGCCGTCCGTTATTCTAAATCTGGAGAGTAGAACTAACCTGCATTTTCTATTAGCTTGGGGAGCAGGTGTTCAATGAAGTAACATTCCCTGGCGTTGGGCATCGTCCCTGAAAGATTCTCCATGTTCCTGGATAGATCCTTATAGGTCTTGGTCTCACTTGTGAACTGGGGCCAAGATGGGAACTTTTGATCAGGTTCCTGGTCTCTTTCATTGGAACCAAGGTTAGGATTCCTTCAGCAGGGAAAAGAAACATGGGCAAATAAACGAATTTAGCATCCATATGATTTACCATACTTGTCATATAACCATACAGATTCATACACGTAGGCCTAAACAGTTCATACAGCATAATTTGCGGCAATTTGAGATAATGCTCTACTATAGCAACAGGATTGAGATCAGTTTTAGCGCTTGGGTTAGGGTGGGTATTGTGTTTTGTCTATGATTAAAGTTACGAATTGGTTTAGTAGCAAATTGGAAATTGACATGGGTACAATGTCACCGGAACATGCATTGTACACACAATGTTTGCAACATGTTCATTTGGTATCATGCTGATATTGCTTAAGGTCTTTCTACATCCTACCAGCATGAACAGCTTTCCCCCTTTTTCATCGTATCAAGTAATGATACATATTCCAATAGGCTAGGAGTAAAACATAATGTAGAGTAATATCTTTATCTTTCTTTATTTTTATTTTTTCTACCATAAAAATTACATCAACAGTCGTGATACCATCACTGGTAATGTACATGTATCATCATAATAAATCAAGGATATAGTGACTTGCTGGATGGCCCATACAGCTTTCCTAACATCAGTACATGACAAAGGTGTTATTTTGGGGGTCCAGATAATCAATCGAGAACAAAAAATAGGATATATTTCAGTCTACCCTGTCTTGGCAAAGTTCGCCCAGTACTTCATGATTCGTCTCGCAATCACCACTTCGTCATCGGCGAGACGACCTCGCAGGAACCACTCCTCGTCGTCGTCATCTTGGGCAAGGAACGCCGAACCAAATACATACGGGATGTCTTCACAATGTGTGTCTCCAAGCCATGTATACTTGCTGCCCCAGATCGAATAAGCAGGCGAATGCGTCATGAGGTATGTGTAGACTTGTACCCCTGTTGCGGCTAGCTGCTGGGCGGTGCTGAAGGTAGGACAGAGAATGATTCGGTCTCCGAAGAACTGGTTCATTGGGTCTACTAGGTTTTCTTCGGGATCATCTGATGTCAGCTATCATGTGATAAGATGAAAAACCAAATAGGGAAATACGATGTCATTTCGACGAGAGAACAATGAGGTAAAAAAGAAATATATAAGTAACTTTATCCCCAGTACTGTTTCCTTCTTTCAGTAGTTTCTGAATCTACGTTTCTTTGAATCTTGCTTTTCGGCGGAGCTTTAAAGTAGGTAGGTGTACTAACCCTTGTCTACAGCATGGCAAAAGGGTAAGGAAGGATCAACAATTAAGATAACAAGGGTGAATAGATTACACTGAAAACCTAGGGTTCTTAAAATGAGCGAAGTGCTAACGGTGTACGTGGTGTGAATCGTCCCTAAAGCCCCCATCACATCGAACTAGTTCTCAATACGTTCTTGAAAATGTTGCCAAACGGGCTCAAACTGTGTGCGAACGGAGTTGAACGTAGTAACAAATTACTTTTTACGAACTGTTTAAGAAATTTCTGGACGGGCTCGAACTGGCTATACGGGAGAGTGCTCTAGAAATTTGAGCCTGTTCAAAATTGTCCCCGTCCTGTAATTAGACGGAGTGACAACGTATTAAAAGCGAGGAGGACGTATTACAAACGGATTGATTGCCGTACTTCGATCCTACTAGGAACGTGCACAGATCGTAAACAGTTACTTCTACGTTCACTCCGCTTGCATACAGTTTGAGCACGTTTGGCAATATTTTACAAAACGTAGTGAGAACTAGTTTGGTGTAACGGGGGCTTCACTTGAATGTCTTGATTTGCGAATCTTGAATCGTTGAAGTTGAACGGGAATGAGGAATGGCAAGAACGCGCTAGGGTTTTATAACCCTTGAGCCAGGACGTGATTCAACACGCTCTAGGAGCGCGTTCGAACGCACTACGAACGAGATGAGAACGAGCTGAACTGTCTCTGAACTTTGGGTTTGGTCATATTGGGAACGAGGTAGAACTAATTAATAACGGGTATAAACTGACTACGGACTGGCTTGAACTGCCTGTAAATGGCAAATTTACCCGATCTGAACTTGATATGAACTGAATGTGGACGGGGTACAGACGAGATGGACGTATTGAGGACTGTTTATGAACGAGCTAGGGTCGTATTATAGACATTATTTACGAATTCTACTCCGACCACAACCCGTTTTACGATTTTCCAGGACGGTTCCAAAACGTAGTGAGAACTAGTTTGGTATGATGGGGGCTTTAGCATTGGTACAGATATTATTGGGGATCGGTGTCAAGCCTAAAGGGGGGGGGGGGCGGGGAGGAGGAATGTGCTCTTTCGATGTGAATATAAATTAATGAATGATCAAAGCCTCGTGTTCAGTAGCGTATATAGGAAGGCTCGTCTCATGTTAACATTCCAATTCTTTTTTTTATTTTACAGTTTTTAAAACTTGAACAAATCTTTTATGACATCCAATGGGGGAATGCCCACATATACCCACAAGTGCCCCTGAATCCCCACCAACTGAAATAAATATACATATACATCTTTCTGTGTACAGTGATTGTTACTTTACCAAGACTGGGCCAAATCTATTATGATTTTGATGACTCCAGAACCTTGTAATACACACCAATACTTGCATGCTACATGATCAACTTTTTCTGATACATTCCACACCTTTTCTTTCAAAATGCAATCGCAATACCAGAACATGACTTTATCTTTATCATTCTTATTGTTCATTTTGTTTACAGTCCTTTTTAACACTTAAAACAAACAAAACATGTTATGACATCCAATGGGGGAATGCCCCATATACCCACAGGTGCCCCTGAATCCCTTCCAACTTAAACACGTCACTTACCTGCTCTGGTGACAAGTAGGTCAACTTGATGAAATATAATGCTAATGGGTCTGTCACTTGAGTAAACATGGACGTAAAGGTGTCAAACGATGTCCTGTTAACAGACAGCTTCTCATGTAGCTCCAAGACCAATGTACGCATTATAGCGAAGACATTGCCTTCGTGTCCGAGGCTACCGATCATAACATTGGATGGGTTAAATGATCCTTCCTCCTGAGCTTGCATCGGGTCTAGAGGGAGGAAGTGGCCATCAGCGACGGCAGTTACCATATAGAGTACTGGTGTGGTTCCTGTCTGTTCAAATACAAAGGTAGTCAATATACATGTAGGCCTACCTGAGAGCCATGACTGCATGATTTTGTGACAACACAATGGTTATATTTATATGACTCCCTATAGTTATCTGCGGATAGGCGTAGTGGTTTCGTGGTATAATATTGACTGGCCTTGAGGGGTATATCAGAAATATTGACCAAGCTCAGATCATATTGCCCCGAGTCGAAAGACGAGGGCAATATGGTCTTAGCGCGGTCAATATTTCTGATATCCCCCGAAAGTAAAGCCAGTCAATATTTTTATTGTTATCCAAATCAGACATCTAGAGCAAATACAGAAATCCACCATGACAATCTCAAGAACTGAACAAAGTTTGTCAAACCAGCACTGTGCATCCAGCGGCTTGACAACATTTTCGATACACTGCAAACAGTGTGCATTTGGTGTGATTATTACGTCACAATAGAGTGCTCGCAAAGTGCGCAGGTTCTCTTACGCATATTAATAGATGCGCAATGAAAATGACAAAATACGGCGCGGTCAATACAAGATGCCCGGATGCGAGACCGTGGAAAATACCAAGGTATATTTTCACTCGTCTCTACACGCAAAGTCAATACGCGCAGGGAGACAAAGGAAAATACAAAGAATATACCCCTCCGTTCCCACTGCTAGTGAAAACTAGGGCAATACGGTTTTGTAAATGACCAGCTCAGATGTCTGATACGGTTAATAATGGACCATTAGACTCAAATATAGTGATTTAGCCTGACGTCGGAAGAATATTTGACGCGCAATATACACCAATAACATTAATACACCAGTTTACAGTTGTATCAGTGCGCATGCGCAGACATGGGCGCCATTTTAAATGGTGAGTAAACAAAGCCAATGACCTAGAGGTCATTTGGTTTGTGCGTAAATAAAGATTGCACCCATGCAAATTATGACGTGAGCGCACAGCGCAGCGCGCAGGCAGTGATGTTATCAAAATTTGCATGGGCGCAATCTTAATTTACGCATAAATACCACTGACCTCTAGGTCATTGGCTTTGTTTACTCACCAATTAAAATGGCGCACACAACTGTAAACTGGTGTATTGTCAGGGCATTGATCCAAGTCTACCATCCTCCACCCTGGTGTAAGAAGGTACCTGATAATTATGCTGGAGCCGATAGTGGTCCTGAGGGTAGTTTTCTTTGAGGTTATTATTTCCCAGGCTTAAACTGTTCTGAGCTAAGTTGTCCTAATTAGGGGTAGTTTTTCCAGACTGATAGTCCGGTGCTAATTATTATAGGAGTTCGTAAATACTTATGTAGATTATTTTGTATTTAACTTTGGATTACACAAGTGAATAACAATAATAGACCTACTTCATGCAATGCGTCCATATCTTCTTTAGTTTTCCCTCTAAGACAAGTGAGTAGCTTGGTTGAACTGTTGGTCTCACATCCCATCGCCTTTCCCAATGCAAAGGTTAGTTCAGCATTCTCCTTCTGTGTCCTGAAAGTCCATTTCGGCATTATGGCTCCACTCTGCTTCAGATCAGAAGGTACTTGTCATGTTGGAAGGACACGTCATTATGTTTCAAATCAGAAGGTACTTGTCATGTTGGAAGGACACGTCATTATGTTTCAAATCAGAAGGTACTTGTCATGTTGGAAGGACACGTCATTATGTTTCAGATCAGAAGGTACTTGTCATGTTGGAAGGACACGTCATTATGTTTCAAATCAGAAGGTACTTGTCATGTTGGAAGGACACGTCATTATGTTTCAGATCAGAAGGTAATTGTCATGTTGGAAGGACACGTCATTATGTTTCAAATCAGAAGGTACTTGTCATGTTGGAAGGACACGTCATTATGTTTCAAATCAGAAGGTACTTGTCATGTTGGAAGGACACGTCATTATGTTTCAAATCAGAAGGTACTTGTCATGTTGGAAGGACACGTCATTATGTTTCAAATCAGAAGGTACTTGTCATGTTGGAAGGACACGTCATTATGTTTCAGATCAGAAGGTACTTGTCATGTTGGAAGGACACGTCATTATGTTTCAAATCAGAAGGTACTTGTCATGTTGGAAGGACACGTCATTATGTTTCAGATCAGAAGGTAATTGTCATGTTGGAAGGACACGTCATTATGTTTCAAATCAGAAGGTACTTGTCATGTTGGAAGGACACGTCATTATGTTTCAAATCAGAAGGTACTTGTCATGTTGGAAGGACACGTCATTATGTTTCAAATCAGAAGGTACTTGTCATGTTGGAAGGACACGTCATTATGTTTCAGATCAGAAGGTAATTGTCATGTTGGAAGGACACGTCATTATGTTTCAAATCAGAAGGTACTTGTCATGTTGGAAGGACACGTCATTATGTTTCAAATCAGAAGGTACTTGTCATGTTGGAAGGACACGTCATTATGTTTCAAATCAGAAGGTACTTGTCATGTTGGAAGGACACGTCATTATGTTTCAAATCAGAAGGTACTTGTCATGTTGGAAGGACACGTCATTATGTTTCAAATCAGAAGGTACTTGTCATGTTGGAAGGACACGTCATTATGTTTCAAATCAGAAGGTACTTGTCATGTTGGAAGGACACGTCATTATGTTTCAAATCAGAAGGTACTTGTCATGTTGGAAGGACACGTCATTATGTTTCAAATCAGAAGGTACTTGTCATGTTGGAAGGACACGTCATTATGTTTCAGATCAGAAGGTAATTGTCATGTTGGAAGGACACGTCATTATGTTTCAAATCAGAAGGTACTTGTCATGTTGGAAGGACACGTCATTATGTTTCAAATCAGAAGGTACTTGTCATGTTGGAAGGACACGTCATTATGTTTCAAATCAGAAGGTACTTGTCATGTTGGAAGGACACGTCATTATGTTTCAAATCAGAAGGTACTTGTCATGTTGGAAGGACACGTCATTATGTTTCAGATCAGAAGGTAATTGTCATGTTGGAAGGACACGTCATTATGTTTCAAATCAGAAGGTACTTGTCATGTTGGAAGGACACGTCATTATGTTTCAAATCAGAAGGTACTTGTCATGTTGGAAGGACACGTCATTATGTTTCAAATCAGAAGGTACTTGTCATGTTGGAAGGACACGTCATTATGTTTCAAATCAGAAGGTACTTGTCATGTTGGAAGGACACGTCATTATGTTTCAAATCAGAAGGTACTTGTCATGTTGGAAGGACACGTCATTATGTTTCAAATCAGAAGGTACTTGTCATGTTGGAAGGACACGTCATTATGTTTCAAATCAGAAGGTACTTGTCATGTTGGAAGGACACGTCATTATGTTTCAGATCAGAAGGTAATTGTCATGTTGGAAGGACACGTCATTATGTTTCAAATCAGAAGGTACTTGTCATGTTGGAAGGACACGTCATTATGTTTCAGATCAGAAGGTAATTGTCATGTTGGAAGGACACGTCATTATGTTTCAGATCAGAAGGTAATTGTCATGTTGGAAGGACACGTCATTATGTTTCAGATCAGAAGGTAATTGTCATGTTGGAAGGACACGTCATTATGTTTCAGATCAGAAGGTAATTGTCATGTTGGAAGGACACGTCATTATGTTTCAGATCAGAAGGTAATTGTCATGTTGGAAGGACACGTCATTATGTTTCAGATCAGAAGGTAATTGTCATGTTGGAAGGACACGTCATTATGTTTCAGATCAGAAGGTAATTGTCATGTTGGAAGGACACGTCATTATGTTGTGTTAAAGTGAGGAATTGGATGTAAACTGTTGACAAGTCAAATTTTAAAAAAATATTTTTTTTTTCTTCAAGAAATCAACTCAAGCGCAAACTTAGTAACCTCATTATATATCCCATATACATCATATTGCGTAATGTATGGTTATCATGACCCATACAACAGGTGATGGACAAGGCTAGTGCAAGTCTATGCAATCGTGCTGAAGTTGGTTTAAAAGGTTCCATCATCAACAGTAACGCTTTGGTTGGTTTTTCCGCCTCTCTTCACGGATGATCATTTACCACGCGAATAATCTTGCACACACAATATGCCACTGGCGATGGGAGGATTGCTTTGTGCAATCCACATACTTTGTAAAGTTACCCATTGTCGCTTGATTCGCTCCATGACAACCTTTTGAACACTGGTATACGCATATATAGATCTCGCACTGGAAACAGTGAAATAATCTTGCAGCCATTGGTACATATAGACCTATCCCATGATAAATAAATGTGAGGCATATAAAATGTTTAAATAAAATATTGTCTTCATTTTAATTATCACCTGCATAATCGCACCTGAGAAAAGCCCAGCACTCATCGGGGAGAGAAGATGAATGTTTACGTTTACAGATCCAGCACTCTCACCAAAAATAGTCACCCGATCCGGATCACCGCCAAATGCTAAACGAAATGGTTAGATTCCTTTTTTTTATAATGATAATTAATAATGAAAATAACAATAATGATAACAATAATGGTGATAATAACAACAATGTTAGTGTATGTACTAGTTATGATAATGATGATAATAATAATAATATAACGTTTTTATCTTTTCTTTATGCTATAGTCACATTACCCTAAAGTAGCCTGCTCGGCGGCCGAGCGGCGAGTTTTTAACCAATTTTGCCCGGCGACTGGCCGGCCACCGAGCGGCGGCCGCCCAGGCACCGCTCGTTTTTAGGGCATCGCTCGATCGGTCGCCGCTGAAGTTTTAGCGCGGAGTTAAAATTTGGGCGGCGCCTGCTCACTTTTCACTCGCCGCCCAAAATACGCTCGGTGCCTGGGCGGTCGCCGCCCGGGCACCGACCTAATCGCTGGGCGATGCCTAATTCCAGCAGCGACCGAGCAGGCTACTGATCGGTCGGTCGCTGCTCTGATTTGTGACCATAGCTTTAGATTTGTTTCACAAGTTCTAATGGATTCTGCCAATTGGATTTAAGGTTTGGCTGCTAAACAGCTGCTAAACTTTACCATCGCGCAGAATTATAATTCTAGAATCATGTGGAGAAAATATATCAATTCGGGGGGTTTTACTTCAATGTACTCATTTAGTGCATCAGATGTTTTAGAGGTGGAGTAGGAAGAAGTTCTGCTCCACATGACATCGAATCTGTGGTTTAGAAGGAATAACTCCCAGCCCCTACTTACTCTTAAAGTTTGAATTGAAGGATCTTAATTCCATCAATACTACAGGGCAGATGCCATAACAAATTGTTTTAAAAGCAATAACATTTCAGAAAAATGTCCCGAATTTATGTTTGGATTAGATTTTCCATATCTTATTTCAGTTTGGATGTATGTTTGAAAAAACTGCCTTAGAATTAGAACAACCTCTAATTGATTTTGTTTTGTTTTGTTTTTCATTTTAGGAGTAACAACAGAACGAAAATGCATTTGATAACTATTTCGAATGATATGAATTGCATAATAGTCCTCCTCGGTCCAATGTATGATTTGTCTTATTCCCAGATTCATGCTATTCGGCCTCCTTTGTGCGTCTTCATTGGGTGGGATAACATATTTAATGTCTACAGCCCCCCCCCCCCCCCCCCCCCCTTCCCAACAAGGGCTGGAGAGGGCAGAATTAATCTGCCTCCATATCGTGTATTTTGTTTGCTATAGCGGGGCCTAGTAACGGGGACGGGTAAGTTCCACGCCGAGTTGGATACGCCAGCACACCGATATAGAGGTGAGTTACATACCTGCGATGTTTTCCTTTACCCAAAGGAGCCCCAAACGTTGATCGAGAAGTCCGAGGTTCCCTGGTATAGCACCATCCTCTATGAAAAGAAAACAAACAGATAATGGAAACGGTCAGAACACTCCATGCGAGGAAAAACATATCTCCAGATATGCAGAATGCCACTGGTACAGGTGATATCTAACGTGTGATGACACACCCCCTACTCCACATCACACACACACACACACATACACACACAATCAAACAAACAACTCAAGAATTTTTTGTTTCATCTTCTAGGTGAAAAGTGGTCAGCAGAGCCTGTTGACTTATTCCTTGCTTGTCAGAAAATGTAATAGTAACAAAATATATATCGCAATTTAGTCAGCATCCGCCCCCCATCCCCAAACAAAACTCTTCAATTCAGTTCAGTTGTATCAATTTGATTTTTTATTAATTTCACATTTCATCCAATGCCAGTGTTATGTACATACATGTAGGTATTTGCAATAAACATAAGTACATGAAACAATTATTTTACATCACTTTAGTTTGTTTGCAGGTTCTTGTAATATAAGAACTAAGTGAAACCGAGGATATAGAGGATCAAACAGCCCGGGGGGGGGGGGGGGTCAGATTTGGTTTTGACGGAGGATGTGCCGCTCAAGCCCCGAAACCCCTCACCATTTTTCACAATTTTCGGGTGTTTGCCATGCAAGCACCTTGGATTTTTTGAAAAAACGGACACGTGTTTAGGATTTTTTTATATTTTAAATAGGACCCATTTTCAGAGATTATTTGTGAAATAGTGACCCATTAGAGCGGCACACCCCATATGTCTTAACATGTGAGAATCCCCCCCCCCCCCGGGGGGGGGGGGGCTACAGGTGCCTTGGATATAAACCCTACGTCTGATTGAGACTCACCGGTAGAGAGAAACCCTAGAATACCGAGACGGTAGTTGATGGAGACGACGATAACGTCTTCGACAGCCACCAAGGCCATTGCGTTGCTCTTTTGAAAGTTCTTGGTTCCAAAGTGATTCCCCCCACCATGGACCCATACCATCACAGCAGCGGCTTTGGACTGGGGATTATAATAATAATGATAATCATAACGATAATAATAAAATAAAAAATGATAACAAGAAAAATGATAATAACAATAATTATAATAATAAGAATAATAATAACCATAGTAATATTATCCAGTATTTAGTATCTTACAAGCGAAAAGCACCAAAATGCTTACAAGATTATTATGATTTGAGGATGTGAAAAGAAACATACAAGAAATCAACTCAGAAAATAAATCACATCATATTTAATACTGAGAGGCGAAGTATGTATTAAGGATCTTTTAACAGAGACAAGACGGATTCATTCTTTGACTGAAAGTGAGATATTGTTCCACGTTTTTGAGGCAGCCACTGTTGAACGTTTTCCGATAGATGAGTCTGAATTTCGGAATTGGGTATTATGGTACTACGTTTATTTTAACCAGGGAAGCATCGTCAGAATGATTTTGCTCAAGTCTTAACCCTAACCCATACCAGCACCATATCCCTAACCCTAATATCATCCCTAAACATTATATTTTCAACTCTAACCATTAACCCTTTGAGGAAATGAAGCCCTTAATTAACAATTGTCCCGGAGGTAATTTCGAAGCACCGGGGCAAAAGAAAAAAAGAGAAAAAAGGGTCCCTATGATAATAACTGGAGGGCATAGGCCTGCATTCAACCTATTTCGAATAGTGTTGAAATAGTGTATCAACCCTTTGAGGTAAGGAAGTCCTTAACAATTTCCCGGAGGTAATTTCAAAGCACCGGGGAAAACTTTAAAAAAAAGGTCCCTAAGATAATAATTGGAAGGCATACACTATATACATATTTCCAATAGTGTCGAAATGGTGGAGACAGTCACACAATGTGTGAATGTCAGATAACTGAACAAACGATAGGGGGCACTTGGAGGGGCTCAGGATAGGCCTATAGTTAGTGGCAATTTTGTGCGGCTATTCTGAACCCCTGTTAGTGATGTTTTCCTGGCATCTACTAACATCTACTATTACTGTGTGTGTCTGGACACATGATAGCGTTTTTCTATGCATATCACTTTTTCACTTGGCAGCCCAAGGGGGGGGGGGTTAAACCTCCTACACCCCCCCCCCCCGTAGATCTGCCCCTGATCCCCCATCCTTTTTATTAGACACATGAAATGGATAATTTGGAGACGACAAGTACTTTAAAATGTTGTTGTTAAAATAATGAGATAAATTGAGCACAGACATATAATTTCCACACACTTTCTTCTTTTTCTGTCATTTTTATTGATTTAAGAAAAATTATCTATTTAGTAAAATATGAGAAATAATTGAAACACCACTTCTTCTATTTTACCTAAAGGGAGATTTTTACCCTACAGACAATAATTTCACAAAATTTGTATTAAAAACCTAACAAAAAATTATTGTATTGGTTGTTGTTGTTATTGTTGCTGTTGCGGTCGGTTGTCGTTGTGGTGGTTTAAAAAAAAAAAAAAAATTAATATGTATATTTGCTTATCTGTTTTAAGGAGCTTGAACTTGTCATAACATCGAATCTTTCTACTTTCAAGATGCATGATAACCGCATTTGATTTATTACCTTGGGCTCAGGCACAAGGACGTCCAGATAAAGACAATCCTCAGAAAATCAACTGGCTCGCCATCAGTATCATCATACGTCGTCATCGGATGCTTGGCCTGAAGACAACGTATATAGTCGCCCGTCGCATCGAATTCTCCATCCAAGGTCTTCGGAACTGGTTCGGCATACCGAAGATCCCCGATCGGTGGCTCGGCGAACGGAATATTCTTGAACACGGCTACACTCCGATGGAAATCATCGCCAAGCTGGCGATGTTGTATGCTGATTCGCTCACCTCGTATAGTCGCCCTCGTCGTACGAACCGCGGGACGATGTCCGACAGAGGTATCATCGACGGCAGACGACGACGGAGTGTAGAATCCAATGCAAAATATGACCACCACAACGACAGATGACAATGTTAGCTCCATTTGTGTTTTAGGCGTTCACTGGTGTAGTTAACCAAAAAAAGGTTGCTTTTAAGGAAGCTATAATTAAGTCTCGCAGCCGTGTGCAGTTTCAGACTGCTTTTCTTGAATTGAGCATACAAGAGATCAGAGTACATTGAGAGAATGTGTGTTTATATTGCATTTATCGTAACATTGAACTTCGGACAGACAATTTAATAATGGTGGCTTCTGAGAAAGCACACCAGGTCAGGCATGACGCTCATATATCTAGTCTATACATATATGCATGCAAATACGAATTCACAAAGAAGGTGCGATAGATCTATACAACATTAAACATATTGAATCTAAAGCATTAAACTAAGAGAATATAAAATACAGAACTATGTATATAACCATAATAGTTTAAGGAACAAGGAAAAACTTAAGCTTAATTAGATACAGAACAAAATTTAAATATGCCAATTAAGTCCATATTTACAATCGCATCGTATTCATTGACAAGAGCTGTTTGAAAATAAGGACTCTTGTGGCAGGTCATGTGATTGTATACCAGGCGCGGATCTACGGGGGGGTTTAGGGGGTTTAAACCCCCCCCCTTGGGCGGCCCCCCCTCCCCCCCCCCCCCCAAAAAAAAAGGAAAAAAAAAGAAAAAAAAAAGAAAAAAAAAGAACGCACGCTGGAGAGAAACCCTTTCAAGTGCAAATATTGTGAGAAGATATTCAACTCATCTGGTAACTTAACCAAACACATGATAACTCTGGATATAACTGTGTATTAAACTGTTACTTGATTTAAAAAGACGTTATCATGCACTGCTTTTTATGGTCTCCATTGTGTTAATAGATGCCAGGAAAACATCACTTACGGGGTTCAAATAAACACCCCCAAAAAAAACCGGCTCGCCGCTTCGCGGCTCGTGGACGATGCTCCGCATCGTCATTATTTTGGTCAAACCCACCCCTTAGCAAAAAGCTAGATCCGCCCCTGTATACTAGGTCATGTTGTAGACCTGTATTAATTAATTGTAAATCCCTGGTTAGTAAAGAAAGGCTCGACGACGAATTCATGTGGGCCGTTAAAAAAAATGACCATGACTTGTTTTTCTTCCTATCCAAAAGACCCCTGTATGCCGCGGGTGTTGATTTACAGAATGCAAACCTAATCTAGGGCGATTAATTTTCCAGACGGCATTGCAATGTTTAGGTGGGCTACTTAGATGATACTAATTGCAAATTTATATCGTGAAATGTTTATACTCGACTGCACATAAAAATGTAACAAGAACAAAAGCAGGAACAGAAGCAAAAATGACATTAAAAATGACACTAATAACAGAGTATGTTAATACATACTTAATAGTATGAGGAATGGGATATTCAGCCTGACCTTACTTTTTGGTAGGCCTGTTCGACACAATTGAAAAAACATCTGCCCCCCCCCCCTCTCTATCTCTAATAAGAACACTTTTTTGACTTGGAGCTGAGACCAACATATATATCTGTTAGGAGAAGGCATAACTCATAGAACACCCTGACACGAGAGAATACTGCCATTCTTCTGGATTGTCATATCACTCTTTTGTCTCGGATATAATTATGTTCATGCATAAGCTTGTTGTTTTAAACTGTGGTCTCATTGTTATTCTAAATTTCAATATTTATCCAAACATGACTTTTCTCCCTCATTTTTTATTTCAAGCTTTATCCCGTCTGTCCTTTAATTTCCCTTTCTTTTTCAATTCTTTTGCTGATTTTTTTTTTGGTGCAATGTTATTCCCACTTCGTATATAGTACTGTGCATATTACTGTTATTTATCTAACCAATTTTCAATGTATTGTATTTTTATAATATAATTGTTAATCTGTTGTAAATCCATTTTTTTTGCAATGGCTGCCAGTGGCGTAATGAGCAAAAATGCTGGGGGGGGGCAGAACAAAATCCGCAGTCCCACCACTCTTACATATTACATGCAGGCCCCACGGAACGTTTTTCAAAGGGGGGGGGGTGCTAAAGTATTTACGATCAGGAAGAACGAAGCAAATTTCATTACGGTCAGATGAGCATTCAGGGGCCGCCTTTGGGCGGAGCCTCCGGAAGCTCAGGTAAAAAATCATGCCATTTCAGCAACATTTGTAAATCACTGGTATCGAATTAGAAATAAACCACGTTTGAATTTTAGGTCAACTGCAAGCCCCCCCCCCCCCCCCCCCCCCACCACCCTTCCGGATCCCCCTTTCCCCTTCCTATCCTCTCGCCCCATCCCATCCCCTACCAACTCCTCACTCACTCTCTCCCTCTCTCTCTCTCTCTCTCTCTCTCTCTGTTTCTCTCTGTAGTTATCTTTATCGTTCACGAATGAATTATCTCGACTCATTGACCTTTCCTACTACAACTTAAAATACACATAACATGCAATTTACTGATTTTGATCACTGTCATTTAATATTCATGAATTGCATTATCATAGTTCACATTAAGTTTCAGTTTGTCTCCAGTGAAGACATAAATAATTGTTTGTTACTATTGATGCCCAGGAATTGTAGCTATTTTGGTCTACATGTACAACAAGCAAATCAATAGCTTATATTATAATTGTGATCATGCAGTACCGTAAACAAACTTAATAACATTCATTCCCAATGAAATGAAAAGAGAAGAGAGAAATTATTGCATTGTAAAACTAACATCATTCGTGAGTAAAATAAATATATGTTATTTTGCTCAGACCTACAAGAAAAAGAAATAGAATTACAAAGGCTCCCCAAGATTATATCAACAATCATAATCAATTGCATTATGTTTAGTTTAGTTCATGTAGTAGTAGTACTAGTAGTATTAGTAATAGAAGTACAAGTAGTAGTAGTAGTAGTAGTAGTAGTAGTAGTAGTAGTAGCAGTAGTAGTAATAGTACTATTAGTAATAGAAGTACAAGTAGTAGTAGTAGTAGTAGTAGTAGTAGTAGTAGTAGTAGTAGTAGTAGTAGCAGGATTAGTAGTACTTGTTGTTGTTGTTTCTGTATTATTGGCAGTAAAGTATAAACATGAGTAGATAACCCTGAACTAGCTTTTGAAATTCAAGAAACAGTGGTTTTAAATGTCTCGATCAACCCAACATGTATGACCTTCCATTGTGTATTACCTACATGTATACAACTAATTACTTGGTAATCATCATAAAATAATTTAACACAACATTATGATGGCATATATATTTCTATTGAATTTACGTTTATTCTCATGTGAACCATTTGAACATTTCAATTAGTTGATAACATTACAGAGGAAAATAAATAAATAAGTTATTTGTAGGACACCAATATAAGAATAGCATAACGCCACAGTTCACACTGAACGTCTCTGGAAAAATAACATTAAAATAACCCATTGCTGAGTGCAGTTAGAAACCAAAACATGGACAAGTAGTCTTTCTATACACGTCATCACTTCTGCATTTTTTATTGTAATGATGTTTGGAAGGGGGTCTTATTACAGGCTTTATGTATGATAAGAAAGGGAAACAAAAAATATGGTATTGTTAAGGATGGGTGGTCTTTCTATACAAATCATCACTAAATCATGTTTTATTGCAATCATGTTTTATTGCAATCATGTTCAGGCAGCAATCCTAGGACCAATGGAGTGTAACTGAATCTTTTAATTTCTAAGATGATACAAATTGCAATCGTGAAATTTCTATACTCGACTGGACATAAAAATGTAACAAGAACAAAAGCAGAAAAAAGCAAAAATGATATTCAAGTAGAAATTACACTTTATAACAAAGTATGTTAATCATATAGTATGAGGGATGGGAGATTCAGACTGGCCTTAAATCATGGTAGGCCTGTTGGACACAATCAAAGTATAACAGACTAACACTTAATGCTACGGTCACAAAGGTTTGTACAAACGATAATTTCGTACGAATCTCCCTGTTCCATTGTTTGGAAATCGTTCATATGGCGTTCGTAGCAGTTCGTAATGGCATTTGTGACCCAAACATCAAACAAGTGTATGGAAAGTTTTTTTGAAATGGGTAAGTTTTTAACTCACTCTAACATAATGACACCTTAGTAGAGGTAAAAGTGGTTATAATGTTACACTATTAAATAAGGGTTATATATTCAATCTATTGATGTTTATAACAAATACAGCTATGGCTGATTACAGATGAATACAAAATAGGAATATAAATAGATTTCATAAAACAAGATGAAGAATATACTGACTAGCACAATTTTTTTAATTAAATACATAATTTGAAAATCATTTCATCAATTATTGCATATTGAGACTGTTCTCATGGCAACATTACAAAAAGTATCTGTATTGGCAAGATCAGAAAAATTTCATTCATTACATGATTATGGAAATTACAACAAAATTACAAAATAACAAACATAATTAGAAAGCATAATATTGTTCACATTGTAAGACAATGTGTTATCCTTGATGGCTAATTGATTCTATTTGATCAACCTTTGAAATCTCTTGGTTCACCAGTTTTCCTCATTTTATCAAACTTTGTTTGATATTTGGTTAAAGAGCTTGTTCAAATTTGCATAAAAAAGATGTGTGAATAGCACAAAGACTGACATTACAGCAAAACTATGGAATGTTGAACATATTCAGAAGGCATAAAATCGTTGACATTTTGAGGCAATTCATCAACATTGATCACATTTGATCAAACCGCTTGATTTACCTTTTTACTTATTTGATCCAACTTTGCTAATTGATTGTTCACAAGTGCATAGTAAAAGATGTGTTCAAGTATGGCACAAAGACATTGCACTATCATGCAGAAATAAATATATATGTCGGTGGTTTCGTAAAACCAACACATAACAGAGTACAATAATAGATATTCAATAAGATATTCAACAATCAAAAGATTTGATCATTGCCTATACAATCTTACATGGTAAAAAAAAAAATCCATGACAACGGCACTGCCAATGACATGGTTAAAAACAGTAGCAAGAATAATGACTTTTAGCATGTTTCTACAAGAGACACACAACGTAAAGGTATATTGCATACCTAGAATAGTCACACAAAGTGACCCCTTCCATTCAGCAGGTTGCTGTCCTAAATCATTCTCCACCTCTCATTTGTTACATATTTCACTTGGAGAGAAATCGAAAGAGATTTGCAGCAGGTTAGTATTGCTACCTTGCTAGTATCTTCATATTTATCAACTAAATTAAACAAAAATTGATGACATTTTTTGAGGGCTTACCCCAAAGCTGTACATGACCTTTAATCATTAGTGTCACATGACGTGACATTTACCACTGAAAACTGTGAATTTTAAGCTGATTGCAGAGACTTTCAAGTACTGAAGAGAAAATTACAATATTCCCTACTATGTCAAGGTAATGTTCCAACTTTTCAAAAAGTAATGCCTCGGGATATTGAAATTCCTTTGTCTTTACTTTGAATTTTTAAAAACTTATGAAACACATCTGAAAGCCATAAAGGACACATAAAACGACACTTTTTAACCACAGGGAAAATATAGCTTATTATATCATATTACACGTGTATGAAAAAATAGCACAAAACTGATAATTCAGTCAGTAAAATACAAACACAAAAAAAAAATCTACAACTAGAGAAACCGAGACTGGGGTAGGCGTATTGTCCGCTTTCAAAGACTACTCAAGTTTGTATGCCTGATACATCTTTTAGATGATAAGTACAAAGGTTAAACCTAAGACACACATATCTGATTGATACACTTCAATCTGTTTACATTTAAAAAATGCACATGCAACTACCCAAACAGGTGGGACTGCCTTTTAAAATTGTACATGCTGAGATGGCACACTCTAATTTACATGATCAAATACAATGTACATCTTGAGAAAATATATGGAAATTCTATTAAATTAACATGATACTAAATACCTTGCATCATATATGGAGAGGAATATGACGCTGCCAATACGTATTTGATCAGAGAAATATTTTCTTCTTGTTTGCGCAGCCAGGCAGTATCTTTATTCCTCTCCATTAGGTGATTGACCAATTAGAAGAAAGGTGATACTCCATTCCAGTCTACGTGGGCACCAGGCCATCTGTTTATAGGAATAGATAAGTTTAAAAAATGAAATTCCATGGCTGAAGAGTATAATATTATGACATGGAAAATAATGAAATAGGGGTAATATCATAATAAATAATCATTTTCATTTTCATTATCATGATCATTATTATACAGTAGGCTTGCGGATGCACCATGTGAGAGAGAGGGAGGATTGAGGAGTCCTGAAAAGGACTCTCGGTAATCTTTCCTGAGGGTTTGTAGTCCTGTAGTCCTGAAAAGGACTGTTGGTGTAGTCTTGAAAAAGACTGTTGGTTATCTTTCTTAAGGAGAACTATAGCCCTTGGAGAGGATGGGTGGTGGGAGTGGCTCGACGTTTCGAACAGGTTGACCATCCGTCGCCAGGAGAGGACTACACACCCTCAAGAAAGATTACCGAAAGTCCTTTCAGGACTCCTCAATCCTCCCTCTCTCTCACATGGTGCATCCGCAAGCCTACTGTATATCTACATCACCTGCAAGCAGATACTTACAAGCAGCATCTATTATCATTATTATTATCATCATCATCATTATCATCATTATCATCATCATTATCATCATCATTATCATTATCATCATCATCATTATCACCATCATCATTATTATTATAATTATCATCATCATCATCTTCATCATTATTATTAATGTTATTATCATCATCATTATCATTGTTATTATCATTATTACTAATAGTATTATTATTATTAACAAATCAAAAGCCTTACAAACCTGGCTTGAATGCATTCTTCGAGGAGAGGAACATTCTTATCATCCTTTTTCTTTTTCTCCTCCATCAGCCTCAGTCTAGAATCTGTAAAATAAAAATAGTACATAGACATAAAAATGAATAGCCTAATATATTCTTGTAAATGTATAGCCGTCACAAGGTACACTGTTCAAATCTCAGCCCAGCATAAACATCCTTTGGCAAGCTGGAATATACATCTACCACTATCAACTTAGGTGTTATATGGTTATCCTCGACAGGTACTGAATTGTAGTTTGATCAGAATTGTGAGCATCTTTAAAATAGCGCCTGGCTTGAATGCTCCCTAATGAGTGGAGAATGTGCATATATTGTGTGGAGGCAAGCCTGAATCTGGCGACAGAGGTAATCATACATCTGTTATACACTTACAAGCATCACCAATGTATTAAGTGCTATATAATTGCAGAATGTTATCAATAATATGGAGTATGTGTATTTTTAAAATTCCATGGTTGTTATTTAGGTTAAGAATGAAAATATATAAATCATGCATTGTACCATTTAAAATCTTGCAAGTTGAATATATAAACATTTCATACATAATATAATTATCATTTTCACTGTTAACTCATCCACGATGTCCATTAACTTTCCATTTATTATAAGAAGTTAAAAATGGGCTAAACTCAAGCTTGGCTAATGAAAATGCAGGGAACAAAACTACAATATAATTTCTTTTTTAATTCATTCATTTATATATTTGCTATTTTTGTTTTCGTTTATTTGTTGTATCTGTGTATTACCTTGTTCATTGCTGATTTATTTATTTATTTATTTATTCCTTCATACATGTCTCCCTTCACCAATTCATTGTTTTATATATTTATTAACAAATCCATTCAGTTATTTATTTGGCAATATACAACACATGAAATGAAAATAATTGATTGAACCACTGCCTGCAGTAGCTTGGCCTGCCTGGGTATGGAAAGGGCTAACATGAATGCCATACATCCCCCTCCCCTCCTCCCCCTCCTCCCCCTGAGTATTGGGCCCTAGTACCAGAAGAATTATCTTGTGTGAACAAAATATTCACAAATTACACATTTCCTGCATGACAATGCTAATAACACCAATACTAATTAGTTTTACATTGAAAACACGGTTACAATCTTAAAGCTTTTGCTTAAACTACCCAATGAGAAATACACTGCAGACCAGGGAGATTACTTGTGTGGCGCAAAAGTAGTTAAAAGAGCTACAAGCTTCAAACTACTCACCGATTGTTAGTCTAACTTCGTCTTTTTGTTCACGCTGTCCAGTATAGTAATAGAGATTGAACTTGGCTTCACTCCGCCAGTCTCGATTGAGGTTCAGATTGCAACAGAAGAAGAGCGAGTAACGCCCTTTTAACCTCAAAACCCATATGGGGAAGAGAGGTGTCTTGAGCATGCTCCCGATCTAGAGGAATGGTTAAGAGAAAAGATGGAAATACAACCTTTCAGCTTTATAAGGAAAAGTGTGAATGCTTCCTTTCCGAGGGAAAGTAATGGAGCTACGACTTTTAGACTCAGACCCAAATTGGGAAAAGAGATATGTCAAGCATGGTATCTGCGAGAGAGAAAGAGAGAATCAATAGCTGATTTCTAACCTTCTGCATCTGCATCTGTCTGTGACGTACAATCACCAGCATCTGGTTGTCGCGTACTTTCAGCCTCTTAAAGTAGATAACGATGGATTTTATTGGGCTCAAACTGTGTTTTTTTCAAGTGGTATTATTGTGTAAAGTGGCACTAACATGTGGAATAATGTGTGCAGTGCTTCGTAACTACAAGGAGAAGGTACTGCAGCAAGTACCTTGTGGATTTGGATTAGAATTTCATTTTTGAGTGACTTACAAAGATATCTTTTAGAAACGTTAGAAACCCATTGCCTACTGTAACCAGGTTGCTCTTGTATTACGCCTATGGTAATGAGAGAATCCTTAAATGATAAAAACATCCTAAGGTTACTTACTGTAATTTTCTTTGCGTTCTTTGCTTCCTTTCCGTCGAGCCTGTCAACCACAAGTATACCGACCTCAGCTCTCTGGCTGATGCCATACTGAGGTACATCCTGATCAGCGAATAACAAATAGGAAGAATAAAAACACAATGCTCAGTATTCTTTCAGTGCAATAACCTTCCAAAATTAACAAAATTTAAGGTAAAAGGTGAATTTGGAATTATCTAACCCATCAAATGCTAGCGTTCTTCTTTCACTGACATTCTAATTCAATGGGTACAAAAAAGTTCTAAAGCTTCGGTGACTAGTTCATCCCTGCTTAAAGAGAAGGTTGAGTTCTGGGAAGAGGTAACAAATAATTTGTGAGCGTTATCATTGTTGTTATGCAAGGATGGAAAAACATCAGATTAAACATGTTCCGTGAAAAGCATGGCTCTTCAAATTATGCCTTCATATTCTAAATATGACATGAAACATCGTAAAAATCCGGGTAGGATTTTTTCGCCATGTGTTCGTGTAGTCCCATATACATCATTCTGTGTACAGTGCTTGTAACTTTGCCAAGATTTGGCCAAATTTCTTATCATTTTGATGATTCCAGAACCTTGCAATACACACAAATACTTACATACTAGATGATCAACCTTTTCTGATAGATTCCACACCGTTTCTTTCACAATGCAATCACATGACCAGAACTCAACTACATCTTTAAAGGTAAAGACCAGTATTGGAAACGCCCCAATTTTTAAACAAGGGAAACGCTCTCGGCGGTCTCGCCTGCATTACGCAATTCGATATGATGAAAAATTGAGGTTGGGACATTATTTATAGGCAAGGTGGCCCATTAGCAGCCCCCCCCCCCCCACGCTCAAAAAATAAATAAAATCCTTTGAATATAATCAGCTTTTTTAAGTGAATATTGGCTAAGAATCATCAGAAGAATTATTTACTATAATTTGTACCAAGATTGATAACTTTAATGGAATATGAACAAATAATAAAAGTTGGTTTATTAATTCTCATATTAAGTTGTGAAAACATAACCGTCTACTGACCTAAAATGACCTTTGACCTGGATTTTGCGTCATATGATTTGTGATACTTGATTAACCCCGGGTACAAGTTTCATGGAATTTGAACAAACGCTTTTAAAATTATGCTAAATATTCAAAATCTTGATGTTAAAACCTCAACAAAGTCTAAGTTTGCAGACCTTAAATTACATTCGACATTGAATTTGTCACCTTAAAGACTAATCACATGATTGATGATACTTGATAACCCCTATGTTCAAGTTTCATGGAATAGGAATGTATACTTTTACAATTATGACAAAATCATAACCTTTTGTTAAGTTTTGATGTTGATGCCACAACATAGTCTAAGTTTGTTGACCTGAAAATGACCTTTGACCTTAACTTAGTGACCTGAAATTCTACTCACATGATTGGGGATACTTGAAAACTCTTTAGTCTAAGTTTCATTGAATAGGGACTTATACTTTTGAAATTATATAAAAAATCCAAAAACTTAACCTTAGGTTAAGTTTTCGATGATGATGCTACAACATAGTCCAAGTCTGTTGACCTGAAAATGACCTTTGACCTTGACTTTGTGACCTGAAATTCTACTCACATGATTGGGGATACTTGATAACCCTTTGGTCTAAGTTTCATTGAAAAAGAACTTATACTTTCATTTTATACTAACATTTCAAAAACTTAACCTGAGGTTAAGTTTTTGATGTTGACGCCGCCGCCGCCGTCGCCGCCGCCGTCACCGGAAAAGCGGCGCCTATGTCTCGCTTTTTGCTACGCAGGCGAGACAAAAATGAAATGGAAGATCTTATTACCAATCATGTGAAAGAGTATGTTTTGACTAATACATGATGGTACAAAATTTGCCGGGAAACCGCCTACTAATTGATATATTTGGTAAATTGGTTTATCTTTTGGCGTGCGCGACATGTGCGTAGTCCCATATACATCTTTTTGTGTACAGTGCTTGTAACTTTATGAAGACTGGGCCAAATAATTTCTTATCATTTTGGTGATTCCAGATCCTTGCAGTACACACCAATACTTATATGCTAGATGATCAACCTTTTCTGATCGATTCCACAACGTTTCTTTCACAATGCAATTGCATGACCATAACTGGTCTTTAGCTTTAAGGCCACAGTTTCAGATGGCCCTTTTTATTATAACAGAATTTGTTTTTGATTTTCACACTGCTCTGATTGCAACAAGTGGCTGCGCTCGAAACTTACATAGTTTAAGGCATGTCAGTCATCAAACTCTTGCAAGGAATACTGGGTCCCCCATCCCCCCCCCCCCCCCCCCACCCCCCTCACCTCCTAGGCGTGGTCTTTAGATTGGGTCATGAAACAATTTGCTGTTGAAGAGTAAGATGTGGCTTTCTCCGTTCCAGATAGAGACTGATAAAAGAGAGGTTAGACTGGGGTATGTCCATATGGAAATAGCACATCCCCTTACATCTCCTAACTGATGAACCACTTACCAATGGTTTAGCATCCAGACCATACTCCTGTTTGCCGTTGAAGAGGTAAGGTGTGGCTTGTCCCATCAAGATAAGATTGATGAGAGAGAGATTGCACTGGTCTGTCTCTGTGAAGAGTAGCTCACCCTGCAGGTCATCTTTGAGTCTTATGAGAGAACAGAAAATGCAATGAACATCTACTGACCAAACAAGTACAATAGGTCTGTCTCTGTGAAGAGTAGCTCACCCTGCAGGTCATCTTTGAGTCTTATGAGAGAACAGAAAATGCAATGAACATCTACTGACCAAACAAGTACAATAGGTCTGTCTCTGTGAAGAGTAGCTCACCCTGCAGGTCATCTTTGAGTCTTATGAGAGAACAGAAAATACAATGAACATCTACTGACCAAACAAGTACAATAGGTCTGTCTCTGTGAAGAGTAGCTCACCCTGCAGGTCATCTTTGAGTCTTATGAGAGAACAGAAAATACAATGAACATCTACTGACCAAACAAGTACAATAGGTCTGTCTCTGTGAAGAGTAGCTCACCCTGCAGGTCATCTTTGAGTCTTATGAGAGAACAGAAAATACAATGAACATCTACTGACCAAACAAGTACAATAGGTCTGTCTCTGTGAAGAGTAGCTCACCCTGCAGGTCATCTTTGAGTCTTATGAGAGAACAGAAAATACAATGAACATCTACTGACCAAACAAGTACAATAGGTCTGTCTCTGTGAAGAGTAGCTCACCCTGCAGGTCATCTTTGAGTCTTATGAGAGAACAGAAAATACAATGAACATCTACTGACCAAACAAGTACAATAGGTCTGTCTCTGTGAAGAGTAGCTCACCCTGCAGGTCATCTTTGAGTCTTATGAGAGAACAGAAAATACAATGAACATCTACTGACCAAACAAGTACAATAGGTCTGTCTCTGTGAAGAGTAGCTCACCCTGCAGGTCATCTTTGAGTCTTATGAGAGAACAGAAAATACAATGAACATCTACTGACCAAACAAGTACAATAGGTCTGTCTCTGTGAAGAGTAGCTCACCCTGCAGGTCATCTTTGAGTCTTATGAGAGAACAGAAAATACAATGAACATCTACTGACCAAACAAGTACAATAGGTCTGTCTCTGTGAAGAGTAGCTCACCCTGCAGGTCATCTTTGAGTCTTATGAGAGAACAGAAAATGCAATGAACATCTACTGACCAAACAAGTACAATAGGTCTGTCTCTGTGAAGAGTAGCTCACCCTGCAGGTCATCTTTGAGTCTTATGAGAGAACAGAAAATGCAATGAACATCTACTGACCAAACAAGTACAATAGGTCTGTCTCTGTGAAGAGTAGCTCACCCTGCAGGTCATCTTTGAGTCTTATGAGAGAACAGAAAATACAATGAACATCTACTGACCAAACAAGTACAATAGGTCTGTCTCTGTGAAGAGTAGCTCACCCTGCAGGTCATCTTTGAGTCTTATGAGAGAACAGAAAATACAATGAACATCTACTGACCAAACAAGTACAATAGGTCTGTCTCTGTGAAGAGTAGCTCACCCTGCAGGTCATCTTTGAGTCTTATGAGAGAACAGAAAATGCAATGAACATCTACTGACCAAACAAGTACAATAGGTCTGTCTCTGTGAAGAGTAGCTCACCCTGCAGGTCATCTTTGAGTCTTATGAGAGAACAGAAAATGCAATGAACATCTACTGACCAAACAAGTACAATAGGTCTGTCTCTGTGAAGAGTAGCTCACCCTGCAGGTCATCTTTGAGTCTTATGAGAGAACAGAAAATACAATGAACATCTACTGACCAAACAAGTACAATAGGTCTGTCTCTGTGAAGAGTAGCTCACCCTGCAGGTCATCTTTGAGTCTTATGAGAGAACAGAAAATACAATGAACATCTACTGACCAAACAAGTACAATAGGTCTGTCTCTGTGAAGAGTAGCTCACCCTGCAGGTCATCTTTGAGTCTTATGAGAGAACAGAAAATGCAATGAACATCTACTGACCAAACAAGTACAATAGGTCTGTCTCTGTGAAGAGTAGCTCACCCTGCAGGTCATCTTTGAGTCTTATGAGAGAACAGAAAATACAATGAACATCTACCTAAAATCCTGTGACAGATCTTGCAAAACCTTTAAAATGGAGATGCCTGAAGAAGATATGAGAGCATCTGGCCTTACCCATGCTGATGCTGAGGACCTGAAGGCTTGGCAAAGGGCCATTATGGAAATGGGAAAAACAGAAGCTCAATACCGCTCATGGCCTTCTTCTATAAAATATAATTCATAAATTAAAATAATTTCTGTAACTCGACTTACTTCAGGATTCGTCTGGAGAGGACGAGACTGAGAAGGAACATCAGAGGGCCTCCTCCATCTTGGTCTTCAAACTACACGTAAAAAAAAATAACACATTATGGACAAGATATCAAAATATACAAATATCTAATATCAAGTGCTCACAAAATTTACATTATGAGTATGAAAGCAAAACATGTGTAATATCTGTTTTGTGCAGATGAGGCAGGTTAATTGATCTGTGTTAAACACCAGGGAACAGCATCTTATGCTGTCTTCTAGTTCCACGTACCATTCAGTTGTGTTTAAATTCCATGAAATAAGATGTAATAAACATTTGAATTTTAAGCTTTTACATTAAACATCAACATTTTGGATGGGATCGAGATTTGATTTTTAGAGTTTATCTACAAGAGCCCTATTTATTTTAAATAATGATTTGTTAGTGTCAAGCCCTGTTCATGCCATCAAGATATAATATGTGCAAATAAAACGTTATCGTTTTGTGAAGATTGTAAAGTAATTTAAAGAACAAAGTTTCGAGTCCAGCTGTGGTACTTTGGCAAGACATTACTCTACATTTGCCACACTTGACCCAGGTGAGGTAAATGGGTACCTGGCAGGAATTAATTCCTTGAAATGCTAGAGCACCATAATGCTGGGGTAATGTGTACAAGTCCAGGAGTGGTCAATTCTGAAAGACATGAACACTTTATAAGAACCTACTATTATATAATTATATAATAAAGTCTTACATCAAGTTGGTAAAGAATCAGACCAAAATAGCTTGGACTTGTCAAGTGAAACACTTACCATTCCTAGTTTTTTCTCCAGCAATTTGGTTAGCTGCTTGTAACTTACACACTCTATCACTTTCACCTAGAAAACAAATAAAATTATAAAATATGAAAATAAGACGAAAAGGCCAATCAATTAGAAAGCATTATTTCCCTTTTCAAGAGCCTTAGTTTAATCTTGCAGAGCTAAGAAACCTTCATACACATACCATACACATATCGAGCTTCATTAGTTATTATTTTAACAGTTCAACCTGACTAGAATGTTATTATATGCGCCAATTTTGCCAGGATTAAAACCATGTCTGTCTTTAAAACCAATCAGTGTAATTTTGCCAGGATTAAAACCACGTCTGTCTTTAAAACCAATCGTGTAACATTCAATTTTACACTTCTTAAGTCAATGAAACTATCAAATTAAATATAACTAAATCAAAGAAAATATATGAAAAGACACTTTTCGCATTTTGTATGTTTATTCAAACCAAGGTCAATTGCAACTAAAACCATTAAGGGAAGCATTGTGATGGAAAGGGGTATGAACAGTGTAGATATTAAAGGCTAATTAATCGTAAAAAATGAATCTGTATCTTTCTTTTAATAGAGCAGATCTTTAAAAGAATTACGAGTGTTTTTATTGAAGAAAAAAACAAAGCAGTGAGCATCAGCCATGTTTGAAGCAATGTCGTCTCTATGATATACTCACTGTCTTTATGAAGTGCTCCAGTCTCTTTTGTTGGGAGTAAAGCAGAGCTGCATACGCTGGGTAGACTAGAGCAACAGTGGCTTTCTTTCCCTCTCCTGCCCGCCATAGGATTGTGGCTAGTGTGTCAATAAATACCTTCCTCTGTTTCCATTCATACACAAGTTTTAATCGACCTGCGACCCTGCAAAATAAAAGAAATTTATTATATACATCAATCAAGAGATTTTACAGAAAGAACAATATTCCACTGTTTGAACCTGAATGCCATATTTCTTGTAAAATAAATTAGTATATTTAGACATTCCCTAGAGGGACCAGATGGCCCCTTGCAGCCTGTGGAAGTTCATTCAGTAGTCAATGGTTTTAAAGGGGGATCGACCTTTCACCTTTTCCCTGGCACAGGAAATTGTGCATTGTGGTGAACACGCACTAGAGACCCATGGTTGTTTTAATGCATATTAATGCCCAGCTTGCATGTCTATGTTCAGTCATAGTTTCATAAGAGAAATGGCTGCCTACATAAAGTTTTAATCTTTGACATTAATTCTCTCTTTCTTTCTTTTTCCTTTCTGTCACTCAAATGCTAACTTACTCTCTCTTACACACACACCCATGCATACTCACTCACTCTCCTACTCCTTCAATCACCTTACTAATCAATGAGCTGATCACTCCTTTGATCCCCCTTCACTCAAGTTTCAAGTTTATTTCACATTTCACAAATAAAAAGAATTCACATAATTAACAAAATTAGAACATAAGTCTAAAAGTGTCACATTATATAATTAATTCTTTGAAAAGACATCAAAATGTATTGTAATGAATAGAAGGTAATACAGAGTGAAATGTGAGGAACCTATTAAAAAGCTCAGCTTGTAGATTATAGGTTCCCATAAATATAACTAACATTTGGTTGAAGTAGTTGTAATGGTAGAGGACGTAACAGTAATAATAGGTTGTCAAGAAGCCTTGACATAAGATGACTATACAACATGAAACAAGCAAAAATAGCAAATACAGCAAGCAAATTAATTTGTTACCAAAGAACTGAGACAATAGTCACTTTAAAATATTGAGGTCATTAAACAAGGTCATTGAACTCACTCTCCTTCCCTACCCTCCCTTCCTCTTATCCCTCTTTTACTCAATCATTCGCTCTTTATTATCTCTCTCTCTTTTCTAAAATGTTCAATAACTTGGAGAGGTTTCTTACTTGGATGGATCGTGTGCTGACTGGATACCATCTCCTCCACTGAGTACCTTCTGAATGAATTGAGCTTGGATTGCTATTATCAGTCCTCTTGCTTTATCCTGTAATATAATAAATCAAAGAATCATTATAAGGGCATGTTTCAATCTGTCGACCTTTGAACCTTCCTCATTGCTATCAGCTTAACCCATCACATAGGGAACCATGCATCTCCTGTATGAAGTCAATGGGAATAAGAGAATCAGTGTCAATGGGTTAAAGCATGCAGGACCAATGTTGTTCCCATAATGGTGAACCTCTGTAGATGGTGCGAGTGAAAGCAGAATGATCAGAGACGCTCACAATGCCAAATGAACCACAATGACTTACACGTGACCTTCAGCGTACCCATCTATCACCTGGATAGAGAGAAGCAATGCAGATAAAATGCCTGAGATCAGATGTATTATATTCATCCAAGGAATCACCAGACCTTCTTATAATAATAATTATAATAATAGTTTGTCCTTATATAGCGCATTTCAGGACCACCGGCCCTCTCAATGCGCTGTGAAAAGCTGTGTGATCGTGTAGGCCTACTGTACGGAGAGAGTGTAGTGCTTGCTGTGTGGTGTGCTTATATAGGCACAGACAGACATGACCAACAGTCTCAAATTCCTATCAGATAATATTTTTGGCCGCCTGTTAGTTACTGCCAATGACAAAACATTGCAGTTTAATACAGGATTTTGCAGGCTGCGGACTACATGTACATACAGTACTGGTAGTCATTTAGAAAATATTTATAACTATCATACAAACTGTGGGTCTTTTGTAATACTTGTGTATGTAGTATTATTTCAGAATAATAAAGTAATAAACAATTTCCTATTCACTATCAGAGCTGAAAACTATCTCTGAATATTGTCTTATTGTAAAATTCATGTATTTGTGATAATGTTTGAGAATTAACTTGTAGTAAAGCTGTATTTATAGTTATACAAGTAAATGTAATAAAATATTATAGTAATAGTAATAGTAACAGTAATAGTAACAGTAAAACTATTATTTATAATAACAGTTACAGTAATAATGTTACAAGTGGCAGTAATACCCATTACACAAGGCATCCGTCACTGATATTGCACATAAAAGGAGTATTGCAAACATTATGGGGACTTAACTGGCAAACATACACACATTGCATCTACAGGCTACAGGCTTGGTAATAGTGCAATTGGAATGATACCTCATGTGCAACGAGAAGGATTAATTAGCAGAGTAGGCCTTCAGACATCCACAACCATGACAAAACATCAGCAGGACAAAGAGTCAATCAAATGATTAACAAGTTACTTTCTCTTCGTTTAATTGGTATTTGGTAGAGTGCTTTCATTTGAGAGAGTACGTGTCTCAATAAGCAGGGAAATTGGTGATTAATTAGAATAAGTAGACAGAAATTCATGATGCTCTTTTAGTGTCAAACAATGATATATAGCAAAAGCCACAGAAAATGATTATTGTGTCTCATCTGCTCAGAGTTAGAAGGGTGGTATCTCTTTTAACACAGAGTTGATGCTCCACGTTGCCTTGGAGCACCGATGAAAATACTTTCAGAATTAAGGTAGGCAAAATTGAGAGGCTTTTTTTCTTCCTTCATCTTCAAGTTACTTTTTTTTAAACTACAAAGCTTTCATATCATCAGGGCCCCATTTCACAAAAATTGCCATCAATGAGAAATGACAGTTTTTGTTATAAAAGCTAGTGAAATCCTTGCTTCTGAGCAAATTTGTCACTAATTTTTGTAATTTTTCATTGAAAAAAAAATAGGTAAAAACGACAAACACAAGTACTATTCCTTCACTGAAAATTATATACACTGTAACTACAAGGCATGTTTTTGAGAAGTTGTGAGTATATCACCTGTTGTGAGCCAAAATACTGAAATGTTGTTAAAGATATGTTCCCTGTTTTGATGAAACAGTGATCCAAAAAAAATTTAAATCAATACCATTTTGAATATCAAGAAGAATTAAGCCATGAGCTCCTGAATTTCTCGTTTCCATAGGCTTAACATCTCCCATAATTGCAATTTGCACAAAACAATAGGCATCAATTGACAGAAGGATTGCTTTGTGCAACACAAAGTGGTCTTGATTATCTCCATGACAACACTTTTAACACAGGTATAGAGCAATCTTGCACTGAAAACAGTTAAACCTCGTGAAAGCTTTGCTATGCCCATCCTATGATAAACACAATGTTGCATAGGGAGATTATTTCTATGGCATATATACATTTAATAAAAGAGTAATACATGAACAACCCACTTCCCGTGCAAAAATGGTTACTTAACATCATGATATTGTTGGTCATGATATTATTGGAACTAAAAGGGGTCGATTAACAAAACTAATCAATAAAACTGATACAACACAGTAATTTGACCTGAATTGGGAGTGTTTGTTAATCAATCGGATACTGGATGGCTGGTTTATCTGAATGGGTTAGCCCTCTATAATTACTTGAATTACCTTTACAATTACTCTAATTCTTTTCTTTTACTACAATGCACACATTATAGGGGATTCAGTACCGTTAATATATTCACTTCCTTCAATACAGATGGTCTTAAATCACCATCTCTCATTTTATTAACACAAAACAAAAGATGATACAGCAACATTATAGGCATTCAATGTACAGTATATCTCTACGTATTGTGCATGGACAATTAATCAAGACAATACAGGGTAGCCAAAAAAGGACTAGTTTTCCTCCATCCTTTATCTTTCATACAAAATTGAGTACTAGCAGCAGGACTAATGTCCTTTCATTAGACGTTATTATAAAACTGCCACTCTAACCCAGGTAAAACTGGTATAGGAAGCTCCTAATCAACTACTAACAGTGCCCTAGCTAGGGCAGATAAGCTAAAGCCATCATGCTTTGTAGGCATCTTCAGGGTCTACTGGGAATGGAAATGTGTTAAAATGTTACAGTAGCTATATTCTTCTTGTTTTTAGTATAAATTTAGAAGGGAATATATTACAGGACATAGGACAATAATATCCCTGGACCATGGGGTGTCATTGAGAGAGAGAGAGAGAGAGAGAGAGAGAAAGAGGGGGCGGAGAGAAAAGGGAAGAGAAAGGGTGAGAAAGAAAATGGGAGAGAGATGGAGAAAGAGAGAGAGAGAGAGAGATACATGTTTTTTTTGTTTAAAGGACTAGTTTTCCTCCATCCTTCATCTTTCATACTTTCATTAAAAAAATTGAGTACTAGCAGCAGGATAAGCTAAAGCCATCATGCTTTATGAGCACATTCAGCATCCACTGGGAATGGAAATGTGTTAAAATGTTACAGTAGCTATATAATATTCTTCTTGTTTTTAATATAAATTGAGAAGGGAATATATTATAGGACATAGGACAATTGGCACCTCGGACCATGGGGTGTCGAGAGAGAGAGAGAGAGAGAGACAGGGGGAGGGGGGAGGGGAGAAAAGGGAAGATAGAGAGAAATAGAGAGAGAGAGAGAGAGAAAGAGGGGGCGGAGAGAAAAGGGAAGAGAGAGGGTGAGAGAGAAAGGGAAAGAGGGATGGAGAAAGAGAGAGATACATGTTAATGGTTACTAAAAGACCATGTTCCACTGTAACCCATGGTAACACAGATGAAAGGCACGAGTTGATATTTCAAAGGATGATTAAAAATTGATGAAGTCTCCTAGCTAATCAGGCTAATTGCTGTGGCAATAATAAAGTAATGAATAATCCAATGCTACTCAGTTGATCTATACGGCCATGTATAGACCTAATCAATACTTTGGAGGTCTTCATTTTCTAGATGATCAGCGATAATGAATCTAATACCACTTAATATTTGCAGAAAACAGATCGTAAGTATAGAAGAAACAATCAAGCCAAGTACTATCATCATTAGTGTTATTATTGGATATTTGGCATCACCCGTGCCTGAAGTGTAAGAAACCAACTTGAAATTATGTTGAGATGGTGGTATTGGATCTGTCCTTCCTCATATATAGGATGGTTTGTGATAGAGCCTAGTTTCTAGACTCGTTTCTCCAGTGTATGCAACATAGAACAGACCATGGTAAAAATGTTCATGTAAATCGTTCGTTTGTGTCTCCTTAGATCAAGATAGTTATGTAAAGTTCCTTAATTAAAATTAAATTAAATTAAATTAAGTTCTTCCATCGCCCGATTGCTGCAATGGCCGTTTCATTAACAAGGGCCAGGTCTTCATCTGTGCAACCCGTTATAGGTGTTATTATTCAAACCACAAACTGGTTTACAGGTTGATAACTTGAAATATGTTCAGTAATGTGTAATGTTCTTTGACCAAAAATATCCCAAGGTACATGTACTCTTATAGCATGCATCATTATGGTGGAAAGTTAGTCATTTTCAGAAAAGTAAGTCATAAAGAGAGATGAAACTTGGAAAGCCATTTTCTCAGATGGGTTGGTTCGTGGTAAACCCTTGATCCATAGTCCGGTGAAGTATCAACTAGACACACAACCTCTGCTGATAATGAAACACTTACCTTAGGTGTGAGTAGCCCATAGGGGAACGGCCCGTCTACAGGAGTCCGGATAAATGGAGCCTTTTTCCATTCCTCATCTATAGTGAATGATCTACGACCGTAGAGCACATCTTTGATTCCCTGTGAGAGAATTATAGGAAACATGTAGAATATGTGGCAAGGGAGTAAATGTGCAGGGAGGCAAAGAAAGCAACTAAATTGTTCATGACTGACATTTAACATCCCATCAGAGGGACTGAGTATTTTTTAATAATTGCATAGGCATCAGCATAAACTTTAACAATTTCAATATTGGTATACGTGTAGTTACTTCCAGGCAGCAAACAAACACACAAGGACCGTGAGCAAATTAGCTCTGGTAACCAAGAACTAACAGGGAGAGGAATGACACAGGAAACATGTACTAGCATGTCAGACACACTTCTTGATAGATTTCCCCCCAGAAAATGTGTTTGAAGACAAATATTGATTAAGAATACATAGTTTGGGTTTTCTGTTGTACGCAGACAACCTAAAATGTTGTATTCTTTAATCAATCGTTCGTTCGTGTCTCCTTAGATCAAGATTAATGTAATCTTGATCTTCGGAGTAGTTGCTACAACTGGCTGTGTCAGACACGTTGCCCCAGGGTGCGAGATAGGACTCTTGTAGCGTGCCCCCATTTAAAACAATTATACAATAACAGTTAACATTACATTTAATTAATAGTATGAAACTATTAAAATTACGCTCATGTTACGGGAAAAAATATTGCATATATATATATATTATGAATCAATTAATTTGGTCGATCCAGTTCGATGGCACAAACACGGCACTACTGGACAGAGATCCTAATAATTACAGAGCTTGGTCTTGTTGCTCTGTTCGCCAGCAGTTTAAGGATATGGAATCCCGCGGCACATTACTCACAAGAGTTCTAACAAGCCAAGCTTATACAGAGCCTATAATAAGTAATGTTGCGCATGTACCATCCACCCGATCGATCAAAAACTCATAACTCATAACTGAATTTAAAAAAATGAAAATGAAGAAAAAAAAAAGAAAGTAAAAAGAAAAGAAAAAACACTAAATGGTAACCATCTAAAATTTCATAGTTGTGATAAATATCTATAAAGATTTATCAAGCACCAGAAATAAATAATATCATGTTCAAGAAAAGGATATATACACTTTGTATTCTTCTTTCGTGTCCTCAAATTGTCCTTAATGTCCTTTAATCAATATTCGACTTCAAACACATTTGTTTTGAAAATCCTTGCAGAAATGTGTCTTAAATGACATCCTGTTTCACATTATGATACAATTTAAGTGCAAGTTTTCCATCAACATGGTGGGGCTCCCAACAATTTAGAGGGGCTTTAAAGAGCTCTAACCTTAACCCTATGGTAAAACAGACAATTAAATTCTTAAATATCATTGCAAGTAAATCTGTGAGGCACGTGAATCAACAAGGTTGTTGCCAATTTGTGATAGTGAGAGCATCAAAATCCTAAAAGAGCTCCCTTGAAAAGGAAAGTATTTCCGACACTTTTGGGGGCAGATGGATTTTTCAAAGTGTATCTTACCTCAGCTGTTTCCATTGTGATGTCATCACCAGCTTTTTGTCCTTCTTCTTCTTCTGCTTGTTTCTTAGTCTGCTTTGTGCTCTTGAACTCTTCTTGGGATGTCTGCACAGAATACAGTGTATACATGTACAAATTACATGAAGTATAAAACACATGACTGAGCTATAGAGTGGTGAAGTGTGACGTCATCAAAAATTTATTTTTAGAATTTATCAATTTTTTCTTCATTTTCCGAAAGAGCATCAAAAATATTGTCCGAATGTCGAAAACCAATTGAATATTTTAAGTATTGGCTGAGATATGACCATCTGAATAAATATATGTCCTATGGGAACTCAGTGTTATAGTGCTCTGGTTCATAACATTAGGAACCAGAGCACTATAACACTGAGTTCCCATAGGACATTTATTCAGATGGTCATATCTCGGCCAATAATTAACATATTCAATTGGTTTTCAACATTCGGACATAATTTTTTATGCTCTTTTGGAAGATGAAAAAAAAAATTGAAAAATTCTAAAAATAGATTGTTATGATGTCACAGCTTAGGTACTCTATATGAAACAATCAGTATTACAAACTCATGATAAGCCAGCTGTCATGTCAATTGACATCTTCAAATTTGTTTCTTTATACAATACATTTTGTTCAAAAAATATTTTAGGTCTGTACACTTCTTCTGCTATATGATGATCCTTTTATTTTTATACAAACATTTTTTAAAACAATTTTCATATAAATTTATCTTCATTTGATAAGGCTATTAGCTCGTTGAGAATAGCTCTAAATGACCCACCAATAATGCAAATGGCATAATAGTTTGTGATTTTGGTGAATTTGAAGTTCATATTTGACACATTATAATCTGTTAATGGAAGTTAAGACAACATCAAGCATTTGAGGTACATGTCCATAGTCCTTGAACTTATCAGCTCCATATCCTAGTGATGTAGTTCTATCTATATGATTCTCAACAAGTATGCATTTTGCGTCCCAGAATCATGTTTTATCGCAACTCTACAGATTTTTCATTAAGCTACAGTGTATCTCATTATAAATTGAATGGTATCACTTCATGTTGACTTTGTGTATGCATTCAGGGATGTCAGTTAGAATTGATCAGAGGGCCTTAAAATCACCTAGAATGAGCTATTTTGTACACAAAAAAGCTTAAACTATGGTCTGAAAATAACTCGCCAGAGCCTGAATTCAGGCTACATGTAGGGCCTGAATTCAGGCTAGTGCCTGGAAACTGGCATCCCTGATGCATTATAGAAGGGGTAAATTTTGGGGGTTGAAAAGGGGGTATTTCTAAAAAGAGCAAGACATTTAATGGAAATTGGTCATATATTTCAAAGAGGACCAAGTGCTTAGAATAAAAGAAGGCTCATTAACTGCAAAACAATGGGTTACATTCAGTGAACTTGTACTTCATAAGCCCAAAGTAGAGTTATATTCAGAGCCTATTTGGTAGGCCCTATATTTTACAGGCACATAGATGGTTTATATATTTGGGGAAATGCTCTTCACAGTTTATAAATAGGACTCTGTTAACAATCAATTGTCACCCCATTGAATATGAAGTAACACCACTGGCCTTACAAACATCACATCACAGTCTGATCTATGAAAGAGTAGGGGACTGCATCAGAGATGATATTCTCCAACTAGACCTTCAGTACACCCATGTCTCTTCATAGATAAAACCAGAGATCTCATGTGTGCACAGTTTATCAAGGTATATAGGCCTAAAAAAAAAAAGTTGTATTGCCCTTTAGGTGCCAAAACATGGGTCGGTCGGTCGGAAATCCTTTTTTTTTTTAACTCCCTCTTTGCGCTTATATTTCTCAGTTTTGAATGTTTTAATACATTTTTTCTCTAAAAAACAGTAAATTTAAAAAAATGCTGATCGTAGATTTCAACATTTTTGGGTCGGTCGCAAAGGGCAATTCATCTTTTTTTTAGGCCTTATTGCGAGTACTTGAGAATGAAATCTCACTTTAGGCCTTGCAGCAGATGCAAACAGGTTGTTAGGTGTGGCATTCTCTAAAGCAGCTACTAGTTTAAAGAGATCCAGTTTGTTGTCTGAAGTGGCTGCAATCCCAGTCGCCATCTTAATCAAGTTTGAAGATCTTCAGAAGGTTCTTTGATCAGCATGAAAAGATAACACACTCACTGGTGATGAGAAAAGAACACGGGATGGATTCTGTCGAGGAAAAAAAAAACATGAAAGCTTTAAAGATGTCTATAGTACAGACGATGATGAAAATGATGGTAGTGAGGATGATAGTGGTGGACTGGTGGTGATGATGATAATTGTGGTAGCACTGATGATAGTTAAAGATGATGATGATAATGAGGGTAGTGAGGATAATAGTGGTGGTGATGATGATGATGATGATGGTGGTAGCACTGATGATAGTTAATAATGATGATAATGAGGGTAGTGACAATGAAAGTGGTGGTGCTGCTGATGATGATAATGGTGGTAGTGAAGATGAAAGTGGTGGTAATAATGCTGATAATAATGGTGGTAGCACTGATGATAGCTATGGTAGTGACAAATTACAATGATGGCAATCAAGATGATGATGCAAGGTTATAATGATGATGACAGTTAAAGATAGTGACAATCACGATGATATTAAATGATAAAAGTGAGCACGATAGTGAGCACAACAGTCTGATGAGGAGGAGGAGGGGGAAAAGGAGGAGGAGAAAGAGGAAGAGAATCATGATGATGACCATGATCATGAAAATAATAATTATAAAAGCTCAAAGCTCAACAATTGTTGCATCAATTCATGGAAAAAACTACCCCATAACCCCAGGAAAATTGCAACAAAAGCTTCTTCAACATTTTCTGGTAGTGTTTGACATCAGAAACAACATGCCTAAATTCTAAGAAAAAATGACCCCCAGAAAATTGTTATTTTCAAATTTATTTGGAAGCCATCTTGCATTACCAGGGTAAACAGGGTTCCTGATGACTGTAACCCATTGGAAGTGGTATGAATCGATTCTTTGACACCTAAAACTTATGGAATAGACACCTAAATCATATTTATGGTAAGTTGTTTCTGATGTCAAACACTACCTAATATATTGAAAAACCTTTTGATTTAATTTTGGGGGCAAAACCTATAATAACTAAGACTACGATGTGTGAAACATGAAGCAAAGGAAGAAAAAAATACACCTCTTTAAAGAAAAAGTCCACCCTGATATCAAGTTGATTTTAATAATGAAGAACAATGAGAGAAAATCAAATTGGCTTCCTCCTTGTGTTTGATTGATTGCACCTTCAAATATTAGTATCTTCCTTATTAATTTTGTTTAATCTGTTTTTGTTCAAAATTTTCACAGATCCGTTTTTCTCATTTTTCAACTTCTATTATAAAACAAACTTGATATCAGGGACTTTCCCCTGTAAGAGCTCCAGTGAATTTGTAATCATTTATAATCACAAATTTATATAGTTATTGATAATAAAGGATAAAAACAAATAATTCATACCACTCCACAAAACAAGGAGATAAACAGAACAAGAGAGACAGGAAAACAATGAAAATTACCTTATCATATTTAATACATTAACAGCTCACCGTTCGTTTGATCCAAAATATCCTCACAACGGCATTCACAATTTCAAAATAATTCCCATGACAACTTCCATATCAACAAAATGACCTGTCAAGTGGAAAGAGGCTGATCCTATTTCATCCTCTCTCTATCCCCAACAACTTTCAATTAGAGATAGAAATGAAATATTCATCAGGCATGATAAAAAAGCAGATGAGGGGAAACGCGCTACCATGGCAACCATCAAACAAACGGTGAATTTGCACCCAGATGAAGCAAATATAACCTTAACAATGCAGATGATGTACAGGTCTGCCCAAATGAAATTCAATTTAGAAAATGATTAAATGATATATACAGTCCAATGTCATACCACACTATAGATCTATCAGACCTTTCATTGGATATTGTCTGAATGTGTAATGATAGAACAAATATGCAGCAAATTAATCAAGCAGCAATTCTATCTATACACATAATGGAGCAGGCAGGGTTCATTATCAATATAATTAATGACTGGGTGGAAATAGGCATGAGGGAATTTTTGTGCAAATATTTCATAACTTTGGCATCTATAATATGATCTCTAAGAAATTGATATACTGCAATACTGTATATGAACTCGTACTGTCATGGCTTGTGGATTTTTTATGCATCACAACTGCAGAGCTACTACTCTTACTTCTCTCTCTCTCACTCTCTCTCTCTCTCTATCTCTCTCTCTCTCTCTCTCTATCTCATTTTTTCTCTCTTTCTGTCTCTGTTTTTCTCTTTCTCTTTCTCTCTCTCTCTTTCTTTGTCTCCTTCCTCATTTCTTGCTCTCACAAGCTCCTCTCTATTATGCAAAGTTAGCTTGCATTTCCCATTTTGTATGATATTCCATTCTTCTTCTTTTCTTAAATACAACTCATTTTGGACCCCCATCACTATCAAAATGAACTTGCTGTCGGGCATTCACAAATCCTGATTGGTAAGTATCATCAGGTACATTTATCATAATCTAGTAGCCTCATCAGCTGGGTCTCTCATTCTCTCTTTAGAAGTACTACAAGAAATGGCAAGTTGTATTCAATTATAAAATGAAAATGAAACTTTGGAGTAGAGTTATGATGCACAGCAGCTACATTCAATTTAAAAAAATGAAAGACTATTATGTACATGTGTGTATAATGAAGAAGCATAATGATAACATTTATTTCAATAAGTTGATTGAAGGTAGAAGGTTTATATTAAAAACATTTGAAGTCAGTTACTATCTTGGTGACATTTACTGTTTGACTGTCATGATGGGTTTTAGCTTGAAATGGGTAAAATCATATAATTGGCTATGGATGCAGTTGTTGCAATCAGATTGATTAAACAACAATAGATGAGCATTTGAATATATTGAGTACTCATTTTGAGGAGTATACATCAAAGAAATTGCAAATTATTTGGCTAAAATTATTCATTTATGTTCATTTAGGTACATACATGTACATACAACCTTATTATCATTCTTAACATCAGAGGTACAGTACGTACTACAGGTAAAAGGTAAGAATTTCTGCAAGTCATTCACACACAGGTCAAAATGTAAACACGTGACCCTGTTTTCACCCTTGCTAGCCTAAGGGGGAACAACCCACTATTCAGACCGATCTGTCTGGCCATCTCTCCCATTCTTTGCACAAGTTGCTCAACAAAAGGCAAACAAAAAAGCGAACAAAACCTTGATCAAAGAATCCTATTTATTGATTTTAAGACCTCTGTTACCTCTGCTCCATCACAGCAATATTACATGAACGCATGAGGACTGCATGGGTTTATTACAATATCATAATAGGGATGGAGATAACATTTACAATGATTTAATCTCTACTCGACAGACAAAATGCACAACAAGACAATCAAGGTCAATTATGATCAATATTATTTTGTCTGAAAAAAACAAAAACAGGTTTCCCCACAGCACTGAATGCAATGAAAAATGTCATGCAATACAATGGTAGTTTGCTCTTTCAGAATAAAATTGGCTACTCATTTTGGCTCAGAAATTGATGTGTCACTAGTTTAACTGAAAACCCAGAAAAATAACAAATGAAGCAGGTTAGGTATTATTGAAGGGAAAGTCCATCCTCATAGTATGGTTGGTTTAAATACAAACACAAAAATGAGAGAAACAGATAAGTACAAGTTTTAGCAAATTCATTAAAAAATAAGGAAGGTTTGAAATTTGTATTTTGTGTTTTGCTGTGCTGTGTCTCATCTTGCGAGTCCCTCTCCCATTTGGTCAGTAAACACCAGACAACTTTTCTTTTAAATTTCCATTCTTCTTACTTCTGAATTAATATAATTTCATTTGTATACAGGGGTTGTGTAGAAACATACAAGCAATTATATCTAGGGGCATCCTACAGTGTGACTAAATTATATTTGTTATAGAATTACAGAAATGAGAGAAAGTAAATGACAGTTGAAAATGCAATTTGAAGAAAAAAAATATGCTGTCTATTTTAATATATGAAACTTCTACAACAAATATTTTTATACTAACTTACCAAGTTGACTTATTTACTTCGACAAAGAAAATTGCATGGTACAGTCATATTTAGGGTGTACGTAACAGGTATAGAACCACAACAATCAATTCACATGAACACGTCTGATATGCATGTATAACATAGAACACCCAATTGGTATCTGCATGAAGACTATTAGCTTACATTTATGGCCATACATACCAAACTGTCATAATATCGCCTCCGGTAGAAGAGGGCGGTTGTTGTGTGACAACCTCCCCGAGGATGGGGCACAAAGAAGGCCAGCTGTTTGATGGAGTTGTCGGAGAGAAGTTTTCCCACACAGTTCGATCTGGTTAATATCTCAGGAGATCAGCATTCTGAATCCATTCACATCATGTATACACAACCTCTGGTTAATATCCTAGCAGTTAAAACATCCTTATAATACCTTTCCATGTAACTGCATAGTACATACGGATAAAACTTTTTCAAGTGTTAAAATTCTTGCGAATCGCAATGCTCTCTCCTGCGGATCGGAGGATCCGCGCGCGCGTGCTACAGGTGAAAAGCCGGTTAGCGAATCAGCATAATAGTCTCAAAACACAGACACTAGTTAGACACTTAGCTCGAGTCCATATTGCCTTCAGCAGAGCCTAGATGAGTAGTCAGTCTCTGACTGTCAATAAGACAATTAAGAACAGCCATAGTACAGGTAGTGAAATAGCATGGACATATTGGAAGTAGACTATGCAGTAGTATACAGCTGGCCACTTTTTTTTTTTTTTTTTTTTGAGGCCAAAAAAAAATCGCAACGACTCAGCCGGCCGAAAAGTCGCTCAGTGGGGGGGGGGGGGGGGGGGGGGGGGGGGGGGGGGGGGGGGGGGGGGGGGGGGGGGGGTAAGCGGACACTTTTTTTTTTTTTGGGGGTCTCAAATTTTCAAAATTTGACATTTTTTTTCGTTGGGGGGGGGGGGGGGGGGTAAGGTCACTTTATTTAGGTTAGCCGTACGCCCCTGATTGTAACCACACATGTAATTAAAAATATAGGTACGCCGACGGCTCCAACACAGGAAAATGGTGTTCAACTAACTTTTAATGCGGATTCTGAAGTAAAATTTAATGGTAAAAGGCTTAAAGTGATGCCACCGACTGATTTTTAAAAAGATTGAAGATTAGAAGAATGGCTGTTTAATTACTGAACACAGGGGCGTACGCAGGGGGGGGGGGGGGGTTTGGGGGTATGTATGTAAACCCCCCTAAAAAAAACCTTAAAACCCCCCCCCCCCCTTTGGTTTTATTTTTTTTTATTTTTTTGTTTTTTTATTAAAAAAAAAAAAAAAAAAAAAAATTATACCCACGGCTTACCTAAATAAGGTGACCTTACCCCCCCCCCCAACGACCAAAAATGTCAAATTTTGAAATTTCGAGACCCAAAAAAAAAAATAATGGGTCCTCTTACCATAGGGTTAGGTTTATTTCCTCATTGCGCCTTTGCGCAAATGTTTATGTTTCCTAAAGACGGACCTAATTGGAAATACATTATGAATGCAATTTTGCTAGGTTTTCATAATGTCAGGTACGATCAATGGCTTTGCTACGGATCTATGGGCCGCACGTATCCCCCCCCCCCCCCCCCCCCGACTTGAATGCGACAAAAAAAGAGGCTGAGAGCGTGGGGAGTGATGAAAGAATAGGAAAGTTAATGTGAGATAATAATTATAAGGACTTAGATTGGTTGGAAACGCTCTTCAAAGGTTATACTTGAATCACTATACGTTAGGCTGCTAGGCTAGGGGAGGGGGGGGGGGGCATTAGGCCGTCACCGGGATCCGCCACTGGTTGGAGGTAATGTAACTCTCATGTCGGACTCGTGGATGTGACGGGATTAACAACTCCAGATAAACCATTAATCGCATCAATACGTGGCACGTAGACATTCACGAAATCCGAACAAACAAAGCAAAATGTGACTCGAATCTATCTATCATGATAGATAAATGAATGGTGTTTTTTTGCAGTTTTCCATTAATGGCAGTTTCACAACTGAATTGCATAGAAATTACACAGATTGAAAATACATTGTACAAAGTTATAGAAAGTTTAATAAATTTGTTTAAACGTGTCATGTTACTACTACTGCCTAAATACCATAAACCATTAAAAACACTTAATGAACATAATTATATGACAAGATTTTGACTAAAACATGTAACAGTTCTTCTTATCTCAATATTGCATTTGTGGGTATATTGGGAAAATAAAAGTGGAAAATATAGTGGGCAATTGAAAAGGAGATAAGGAACGAGAACTGATTGGAAGGAGAGATAGATACAATTTGTACACGAATCAAGACATTCAAACGATTAATTATAACAATGGATATGAAAACACGAGCAATTAATTTTTATTATACAGGCGAATAACAATAGGGATAGGACTATTTTTCATGTTTTACACTTAAAGATAAACTCCAGTTCTGGTAAAAAAAAAAAAAAAAATTATCACAGAATCGAAACTTACACTGAATGTTCAAGATTACAAATAAATGACATGTGCCAAACAATTTTTGGAAAAAAATGTATACTGGCTGAGTAATGAGCATAGAAAGACAAGGAAATCAAGGTAGTACTAGCCCCGACACCATGTGTGCTGTCCCATATATAGCTTTCTGTGTACAGTGCTTGTTACTTTACCAAGACTCGGTCAAATTTATTATGATTTTGATGACTCCAGAACCTTGCAGTGCACACCAATACTTACATGCTACATGATCAACTGTTTCTGATCCTTTCCACACCTTTTCTTTCACAATGCAATCGCATTACCAGTACTAAAGTTTATCTTTAAAATCCGGTATATTTTCTGTGAATTTTTAAGTGGTCTAGTACATTGTTTTCTTGTGGGCGATTTTTTTTTTAATTGATCAGTGAGTGATAATTTGTTTGGAAAGAACGTTACACAAAAAATATTGGCGTCCTTGTCTAATGTTTGGATTTTAGATTGTTCATGTGCATTTGTATATAGTCATTATAATCCCTGCGAAAAATTATCCGCAACGCTCTCGTTGGTATTCTCTACAGTCAGTCTTGTTTGATTTGCGTAAGTCCTCCACTCCGAACATGACTGGCATATTCAAGTGAGGATCGAATATAACCGACAAAAACATAATAAGGTCTTCCTGTGTAAGACCATATATCACCAAAGAACGAAGCACGTAGTTTTGCACTTGCCCTTTTTCGATGTCATTATGTGAGCATCCCACTTTAAATCATTTTGTATGGTCATTCATAACAAATTAACTTCACTCACTGTTGCCAAAAGACAATTCTCTAAAAATATACTTGTCTGATTAACGGAGGCCCTAGAGTATCCATTTTCATAATTGTATACTATTTTATTTCATTTTATTTACATCAGCCCGGACAGATAGGCTATCAGCAGCTTCCTGCATTTGAGATTCTCTGATAATTTTGCGGCACTCGATCATTGTTAAGTCTTCAACTTATTTAAAGTGTGTTTGTTATTATTTCTTTAAAGTCATAAATCATAACTAAAAATATCAACGGAACCAGTGTCGAACCTTGAGGAACGCCAGCATTAATGATACATGAATCAGACAGAACACCATAATAACGAACTCATTGCGTACGACAGTAAATGAAGTCACGTGTCAAAGTTCTTGCTGAGGATTGGACCCCTATTTGATGTAACTTGCTACAGTGTGGTCAATTTGATCAAACACTTTCTTAAAGTCAGTTAAAAGAATCGTTGACGACGTTTTAGGGATTTCGGCATTTAAATGCAAATGATGAAGAATATTAATTAAACAATGATATGATAAACATTTTCTACTTCCAAATTGAAACTGGTCAATTTGTTGTCCATTGCCCTGTAATAAACATCTCGCCATGAAACCTTAAATAACTTTAGCAAAATGGTCGGTCAAAGATATTGGTTCTATTTTTTTAATACTTGGTGGACTTGTTTTGGGAATTGAAACAACAATTGCATGCTTCCAAACATCAGGAACTTTTTTACAGTTGAAGGAAGCGTTGATTATGTGAGTCAATGGCTCTGCAATTCCCACGGAAAATTGGCGGATTAGCCGTGCAGAGATGCCATCTGGGGCATCTGGGCCACTTCAAGTTGAACTTTTAATTTGAGAAAGAGCTCTGTTTACTTGCCACGGTTGGACTACTGGAAGACTTCGCTATGAAGACAAGTATGGTGGCGGAGCTGCAAGATCAGGTTTTTGCAGATCAGAAAAGACAGATACAAAATTATCATTGACGCACACCTCACGTTACAATATTAACGAGCTTGAAGTATCTGAGTCACTTAACCATATCATTAACGGTTATAAAGTAGAGTTTATCATCACAGGCAAAGGCAAGCTTATCTCGAGACAGAGACACAAGGCAACACCATCCATGCTGCAGAAGAACTAGGCTCGAATCCTTAAAGTTTACCATCTCCTTAAGGTCCAAGCCATCAAGGGCATAACGAATGATCTTCACGTTACCAGACTCACAGTCAACGCCTGCTACATACACCCTGTCTTCCCGGTCCACTGCAGTGTAAAGGCAGACATTCTTTGGAGCTTCTAGAGGCTTCCCAGCGTTACCATCCCTGTCGTACACGACAACTACATCCGGGTCTCTGCTACGAGAAGAACTTGCGACGATCAGACCAGAACTTGTCGCAGATGCTTGAAGCGTTACACCGTGCTTTGTTTGGACGGTATGTTTTACCTTGCTGCCGGTTGAGTCGTAAATGTATACGTTGTTTGTACCGTTGGCGATGAGTATTTCATCCGACGGGCTCCTGTTTAACGCCAGGACGTATCCAACACTTGCGATGGTTATCGTGGATTCCCAATAACCCTTAGCGGAATACATGCGCACTTCTTTCTCGCCAGTTGATGTGTACAACGTACCGTCTTCTTGAAACACCAGGTCGCGACACTCTGTACCCGGCGGGATTTTGGTATACTGTTTCGTTTTCCCAGCCGAATCAATTATGTCAATGCCATGGTGATCACCCCAGTATCCTATGGCGATGCTCTCCCTCGAAAATGTTGTAATGCCCCACACCTTACCCGACAGATTGACACACCTCGTGATGTGTAACTGGCTGTACTTGTGGAGTGAATTCAGTGACGTTATGTTGCCAAGTGATAGTGTGTTACTATCTCCTGATGGCTGAAATGTCGTGTTCAGTGCCTTTTCGGCAACTGCTGCCAGACATGATTCATCTACACCATTCTTCAACATGCTCTCTAGCTCTTCACAGAGCAAGGTATGAGTAGACAGACTGTTCGCCTCAAGACAACCAAGTCTGCAACTGCTAACCAACGATATCGCGCTGCACATGCTTTTGATTCTCTGCCGATCACTCTTTTTCAGAGAGTTGAGATCTTCAACCAAATCTTGCTCTAACGCATCTATTTCCTCGACGAGAACTTGGTGGTTTTCTTTCAGCTTCGTGGCCTTCTCCTGGTACTCATCATTAACAGCTTGTCTGAGTTTCCCCAAGGAGGTACGTACTTTTGGTCGTTGCAACGCAGTGCATTTTATGTTTTTCTGCAGCTGTGCTTTCTTCATTGCAGTGCGCTGACTGAGGTTATTAACTTTCTTCTGCAGCTCACTCTCGAAGTGATCTCTCTGTTTTAGCATATGATCACGGTGGTCGACTACGCACTTTAGACAAATGTATCGGGCACAATTTGCGCAGAATATGTTTTTACTTTCTGATACATGTGTCGAGCAAAACCTTGATGGATCCTGCCAATGTGTTAAACTTCCGCCATATATTATCATATCCTCAACGGAAATTACTGTGTGGCCTCTAAAGACGTTAAGATATTGATGACATTGCAGGCATTTTTCACACATGTGTTTGTTGCATGAACTGCAAAAACACACGGCTTTTCCATGAAGTTGACAAGCAGTGCACTTCGAACGAGTCGCAATAATGGCATTTACCTCTCCACTATGACCGTCATACTCGTCGATGAGTCCATTGACGACGGGACTGGAAGGAAGGTCGTCGATGCCATTTTCGGATAACTGTGTGCGCTCTTTGCATTGAGGGCATATGAGATGGTCCTTGTCTGGGTAGGATCCATCGTACCTTTCCAAACACATTCTGCAGAATGTGTGTCCGCAAGAAAGTGATGTCATGTCAAGACACAATAGACACATCAGACTTTGTAAATGGTGTTCAGTCTTGGTTTCTTCTGCCATTAACTCCATAGTGTTTCGCAGATTGGACTGTGTGGGATAAAAGTATGATTATTATTAATCATGGTAATTAATCCATTACACATTTTTCTACCATGCCTGTAGCTTTGGGCAGTCCTTATTTTGATATACGTCTTCTTTATGTTCCTCCTCTCTCGATAACTTTTTTTCTTTATTGTATAGTTAGGGGACTGGGAAAAGCTACTAAAACGGCGACAACACATCAAACGTAGCATGCTGTGTGGGAATAAAGAAAATGCTAGATCGGTAGGTACACGCAATGCACGACGAAGATACTTTTCAACAATGCCTTTCAACCCTGTTCAGTAAAAATCATAATAATATTGCGCTCTTTCAGACTTGACACCCCTAGCGAAACACAATAACAAGAAAAAAGGTTACACAATTGTTGAAATGAATAAGACAAAACTGAAGGTTGGACCACTAAATGGGAGAAAAATAATAAATGAATAAAAAATAGTATCATACACTGTAACAAAATAATAGTCGAAATAACTCAATAAAATTGAGGAAAAGAATTGCCTTATTTTTATTAAGTAAATATTACCTACGGCATCTTAAGTAGAATTTACTTATTTTGCTGAATAAATTTTTACTCAGTTAAATCGAGTTACATTAACGTAAATAATTTAAGTATTGTAATCATTTTAGATAATTAAAAAAAAGCTATGATAGGATTACATATTGCACGATTTGGTACTCATCTAATCTAACAAGTAACATCCACTAATCATTCACTACTTCTATTTAAGATTTAACCGTAAATATATATCTACCACCATCACAAACTATTACATACGCTTCAATTCGACACATATTGAAAGGCTCCAAATTTTATATATACTTGATCGTAGCATCTTAAAAGGAAAATTGGTTGACAATTTCCTGAAATATCAAGTTTTGATTTGTTTTGAACTGGGTAACAATTAAAAATTGTCTTGTCTTTCCTTGGCCATGTTAAATGAATTAGTAAATGTTTTAAAGTCCTTAAATTTTCATTCAACCACAAAAAAAATTTGTTTTATTTAAAAAAGAGTTTAATTTGGTCTTAATGAATATTCATAAATTATGTAAATATTTCTATTACGCACTGCATCGGTCCTTACTTTAAAAAGATAAGAATAATCAACATAAATTGTTTGAGTAATACGTATAATTTCTGATTTTGAGTTAAAATTACTAAATTAATACAAGCTGAAATTACTTAAAGTTCTTATGTATTTGATTTTACTTATTAAATATTCCACGTATGTTCTACTAAATTTAACGTTTGAGTTAGCAAGACTTAAATTTAGTGCGTAAGTAGCAAAACTAATGTTTTCAAGTAAATTCTACATGAAAAAAATACGTAAAAATTACCAATGAACAAATTATTTTTTACAGTGTAGGGAGGTAGTGTGTCCATGCATATTCGATATCAATAATAGGAAAGGAAATGCAAAGTTTGCATATTCAATCAAAAACTTATTAAAGACGTGTTTTATATTCATGAAATATTGCGTTATTTGTTGCATACTTATGGCCAGATGCAGACCACCTTATGTGTGCCTGCATCAGAAACGGATTTAATTTTTAACATCTGTCACATCTGGCCACTGATGAAGAGTGTGACACTAACCTGTTTTCTTTTTGTTTATTTTTATTTGGACAAGTCATCGCCCTCCGCCTGCCGGATGGAGGGTATTTAGGCCGTTTTTTTTTTTTTTTGGTTTTTCACATTAAAGGTACTATGTCCCATTTGCAGGCCAAAAAAATGAAAAAGTTAAATTCCAACTGCATTTGAAAGATAATACTAATTTAGAACTTCCCTAAAAAAGGTGGGGCTTGAAAATGTCTTCAAGTGGGAAAATAACGACTATTAGTTGTCAAATTGACTTTAGGGCTATAGAGCCCAAAAGTAATAGTCTTGATTTTCAGACAATTGTACCGAATGGTCATACGTTTTATGCTGCGCAAAGATTCAATCAGTTTAATCTTGGCCATCACAAGAAGTGAGTTATTGATGTAGACAAATGCTCATGTACCCTTTACAACTCTTTTCATGTATGTTATTACCAAAGAAGAAAAAAAAGCCAGTCAGTCACTCAATAGTGTCTGACAGTGAAGTCTAGCAAGTAAACAGGTTTCCTTGCATAATTTGAATATGAGGACACTGCTAACGTTTAAATTTCACAGATAGGACATACATGACATATTCATAATTCCTGCAAAGTTCTACAGAATTTGAGGTTGGCTGCAAAAGGGACATAGTACCTTTAAAATCCCGAGGCAAAAGTGACGACTTTCTTTTTGTTAAGCGTCCTGACACACATACCCCCATCATAATGATATATGATTATGTACAATTAGTGGGTATATCATACATTCATACGTCTCTATACGATATGCATTGTTCATTACTTAATACCATAATCAGCTTCATGAGGATTGATGGAAAGTGTTCGACAAATAATTATATACCTACCGTGTTTAGCTTGAAATAGATAGGATGATACTGCTTACTCCATATACATGTATATCAACCACTTAGATAGTAGTAGTACTTAATGTACAAGCCTGAATACCGTAGAACAATGTTTCGTGTCTGTGAAGCTCTAGATAGAACCGGGTTTTCCCAACATATTAACCTTTGACCAAATTCTGCATCGAGACCGGAAAGTAATGTAGACATAACCATAGACTCATGATGTTAACTTCTAAATAACCACTAAAGGCTCGTTCGCATATGCCGGGTTTTTATTCGTTTGATTTTAATGTTTGTTTTTGTTATGTGCGTGGTGTGTGGATGTGTGCGTGTGTGTAACAATTAAGATCGAGACTGCTATGATAAATAAAAATGAGGGTTTGTTGATGTGCCGCTTTTGCAGCAAATGTTTAAGAACAGCAAACAAAATCGGGCATCATCCCATCCCCCTTTCTTTTTTGCCTTTGTTTGGCCCCCCCCCCCCCACTCCGGAAACGGAGGGACCGCATGCGTGTTCCCAAAATCTCCGCCTCTTAACAAAGAAAAAGTTCTGCCCGTATTGGCTTTACAAACCGGACTTATCCTGAAAAAGGGGGGGGGGGTGCTGAAAAGGCTCGTATAACAAAAGAAAATGATCTACCCGTATTGACTTTACACACCGGATTTATGCTGAAAAGGGGGATGCAGGGAACACGCATATGCGTACCGTAAAAAACACTGAATGGGGGGGGGGGGAGGCAGGGTGTGGGCCATTTCCCCAGTTACCCACTTCATTCCAATCCGCCAACAATTCGCACACAAATCATAAGTATGGTCTACATTGGACTCTATTTAAATGTATTTAGAATATATTATCAATTGTCGAAGTGTCATTTCGTTCTATTCAAGAAACAACACGTTCGTAAACAGAACAAAAATAAAAATTTAGACAAACAAAAGCTAATGGCCCTTTACTACAAAAGTTAACGGAATCCTGATTCTGTAAACTTTATCATCAACATCAGTATCTTATCATTCGATTTATTTCATTGCATTCATTATTTGTTTTATAATATTCCGTTGGTGCAATGAATTGCTTAGTAAAACTTAGTACGCGGACATTATTTATAGAATGAATCAACAACTCCAAGATGAATATCATACCCAAAATATTCAAAACACATTGCCTTGAAGTGGATTATTAAGGGTTAATAGGATAACTATATCAACAACAGTCCGTCAATTTCTCACGATAAAACCATGCGGATGAACTAGACGAATGACAGTCACATGTGTGATGAACAGTATACAAATATCGACTGCTTTGAGGGGCATGATTAAGAATATTGACTAATATAAGGGGATCTGGAAAGTGTACGTTCCGTTAATATCAAATCCACTAGACTATTTTCGTTACGTTATCAAATGTAATGCCAAAATCTTTGTGTTATTCACCTGATACGAATAATTGTATTCCAATAGTCAGAATGCGAACTGCATAAATTAATTGTCGCTAGGTAGGCCAAATATTGTGGCTTGTTACTATGAACATGACTGACAATGAGAGCGGACAAAATATACAGTTCCTCAGGTAGACAAAGGAACATCCCTTCACTGCTATTATGTAAAAATGTGTAGAACAGGTGTCACATGCATATTCACCTTTTTACATAATAGCTGTGAAGGGATGTTCCTTTGTCTACCTGAGGAACTGTATATTTTGTCCGCTCTCATTGTCAGTCATGTTCATAGTGTGTCCTACCTAATAGCACGTAATGTATTCAATTTGCATTCGGTCGTCTGAAATACAATTATTCGTGAATGAAATAATTTGTAATGGGGCACCTGACAAAGATGTGTGCATTAAACTTGATAACATAACGAAAATGGCATATTAATAATTTACGTTCTATTTGGTACATCCACATGCCATAAACGATCATCCTTGGCAGAACCACATAAATATAACAAATATATGAATAAAAGTCATTGAGAAAATAAAATCAACAACAGAAACAATAGACTTTCCTTTCTCCACTTGCAGTCATGTGAAAATTCAAGACCAGCCGTTTGTCTGCTTTCGAACCTAAGGATATCTGACAAAGCACTATTGTCGCATTACATTTTAAACCCGACACTGGTTCAAAATCGGGTTTAACGAGGGAAAAGTTAGTCTGAGGTCTTAATTTTCCTTTGACTAAGTTTACCTTTGTTAACTGAATATGCGGATCTTTGCTGTAATTATAATTATAAATAGTATGAGGTATGAAATGAGGATGAAGAATTCATATATTAAGATAAGTTACATAAAATCTCACCTATATCCTGACGTCATGCGCAAGGTAAATGATGATGACGTCACATTGTTATCAACACCGTGATAAACCTATCCAATATCCAAATATTTTGTCAAAGATACAAATGTCACATACAGATAACAATCTTCTTCGAGATGTATAAAAATGGAATTAAACAAAGTTCAGCAGCACAGAGTGACTAACCTGATTCGGTTTCGGCATTGTGGTAAGCATCACAGAATAATGAAATATCTCTTCCATCGCTTGATATATTTTGTTTTCATATGTAGCTTTTATACCATGAGTATTACTAGTACTGCTCTGGTTATTATTAATTTTTAATTATTGAAATAAAATTTGAATTTCTCTTCCTACAAAATTACTCTATTAACCTTGTAAAGTTGATTATAAAATCCCTCCTTCATCTCATTTTGATATTACATACAATAAATTGCTTAATATATTACGGGCAAATTGAAGGAAAAAAAATCAAATCGAATACAAATTTCTTAATCTACGATTTGTGCATACTTTCGTCCACATGTCAGACATACCTCAGTCAACTATGCTATATTACCTGGCACTTCTCTGCGTGCTTTCCACCATTGTGGTTGCAGTCCCCACTGGTGAGCTTCCCGACATCAATGATGACCTACCCGACATCACCGACGGCGAACCATTACCTACACCAACTGGTATTCGAAACTTCATCGGAGTAGGGTACAACATCATCGATGGGAATCCTGAAGGGGGTGATATCTATCTAGGAGGGGTGGACCCAGGATTACTGGTTACCAGACCAATTCTCAAACTCACCTACGAGGAGAACCAACTCACATCGGATCGGGAATATATCGTCCCAGATCAGGTATAATATATGGCAGAGCTTTTTAATTAATTTCTGAAATGTTTCTGAAATTACGTCGCAGGCCACTGAGTATTATACTCAGTAATGCTAATAGTCCAGGATCAGTTGATAATTTGTAAAATACCCCTACCCTGCCAATTAATATTTTTTGTCCTGGATATAAATGTTAATTTTGTTTTTCGAAAGGCGGTAGCAAAGGCTGTGTAGATATAGAAAAGTGTGAAATTAATTAATGAAATTATGTTGTGACCAAATGAGTTTTAGTATAACATAACACTGGGGGATGGTTAATGATTTTAGTATTCAATGAATTACAGATATTGTATTAGAGTTTTCTTGTTCGCTTTTATCAAGCTACAGAAAGTTTTTTTTACAGGTGCACCTTCTACAGCTCTTCATTCTTATGGTTTATATTTATTTATTTTGTTTGTATGCCCATATGTTTTTATATTAGTGACCTGTGTGTATTGATATAATTTGCACATATGTGGAAATAAACTATGGCTTTGAACTGACTTTTACTACCCAGGTTTTGTTTTCACCTCGGTCCAGCTGTGTAACAACCGAGACTCAGCAAACCTTCTACGGTACAGAGACATACGTGGAGAAAATATCAGTAGACATGAAAGAATCAGGTATGTATTCTGGTCACCCGACGTTTTCGTTATATTATCTTATGGCAAAACTTAAGCCACATTTGCCACTCCCCACCCAGTGCTGATATTAACAATTATGTTGGTGTAGAAAAATGTCTGTGAGCAACTATCGTAGTAAAAGTGTCGGAGAACCTTGTCTTCCATCCAATTTTCAGTTTATAGATATTTGCCAGTATTCATAAAACCGAATTATAGGATGTATTTGGAAAGGGGTAGTTCATGTGGTGAATCCACTTTTTTAATCGAACTCCAACTCTCAATCTCTTCTTCCCTTTATAATTATTATAATTAGTTTGGTATTACTATGAATAAAATGAACAAACAAAATCACGTTAAAATTAATTTCAGATTTTTATTTCACAAATTAATTCACTTTGGTGATTCTTTCTAAACAAGATTACAGTCATTTGCCATTAATATCAGGTTAGGCAAAATTCTGACAAATCGAACAATGAGTATGAGGACCAGAATAAGAGTATTGAATTGTTACATCTACCCAGTACTTATGTATGGTAGTGAAACATGGACTTAAGCCTCTGATACTAAAAAGCGTTTGGAAAGTTGCGAAATGTGGTTTTTAAGAAGATTGATGAAAATCCCCTGGACTGACAAAGTTAGTAATGAGGAAGTTCTTACACGAGCTGGAGTGCAAAGGAAAGTGATACATGAGATGTTGATTAGGCAGTTGAAGTTCATGGGTCACATTACAAGTAAAGAAGGCCTAGAGAATCTTGCTTTGACAGAGAAAATTGTGGGAAGAAGGAGGATACTTTGGATGGACAGTCTGCAGAAATTGTTGGAAGAGAGCGGAGTGAAAGAACAGGGAGTGGTACTAATACAGAAGGCTAGGAGCCGAGGGTTGTGGAACGGCATGATCGCAAAAGTCAAACGATATGGCACTTAGAGAGAGAGAACAGGTTGATACTCGGTGCTTTACAAATCAATGGACTAAGGTAAACCAGGGTTAAGAAATTATTCCACATGTATGAATGAATATCGTTACGTTTTGTTTAGCTTCAGTTTTCGGTCAACAAGGCCAACTTGGGTAGCCGTGATTTAATTTGACCTGACTCTATATAATAACCATACAATATACACGTTTAATATGCATTATGATGAAAGACTTGAGACTTATGAAGCATCAAATTATTTATTTGAATTGTTTTATATCAATTCAGGTCGTGTTAAGACAATATTCAGCAAGCACAAGTTCTCCAAAAGCTCACGTAAGTTTTATGTTTAAGTACATTTTGTAATAGAATATAATTTTTAGCTTCTCCATTTTTATTTTACCACCGAGTTACCATTTACCATGAAAACAGCTGCGGAGAATTCAAAATGATATTCAAATTTACTTACCATATCACAACATTTTGTTAGAGAAAACGAAGAAAAAGCAGACATATCTTTCAATTTTGTTTTTATCAATTCATAGAAATTAGAAAAATTATTTTCGTTGCCGTTTAGGGCTTCACTACTCAACGCACATAATCAACGACGTTATTCAAGTTATTGCCACACAGTACAATGTATTTTATAAATCACACTAGTTTATTAAGGGGCATAAATCACCTCTCTTTTTTTTAATGTATACCGCTGGAATGTAAAACCAACCCCCAAAACTTTGTCCCACATTCTTTTGGCTAACGGATAAGGAGTATAAAGAAAAATATAGAAAAACAAAACTTGGCATCCGTAACATACGTTGGACTTGTGTTCAATGGGGGGCCCTATTTTAAGTGAACGCGTTGGGATACGTCAAGTAGACTACTCACAAGTTGATTTTATTTTAATTGTAAGTTAATTTAAGCTTGCTTAATCTCTTTTCACATGTAATATTTGAAGCTCTTATTTGAATATATTATTGCCACATGCCATTGAAGCTGCTAACAAACAAAACCAATACGTTCAGTTATTGGTGCCCCAACCCCTAACCTCTGGAACCGCCTACATAATATATTCCGGTAAAACATATCTCTATTAAATACTGTAAGTGAGCGTAGGACTAAAACAAAGGAATTGGAGGGCACTTTGGATATGAGGCGCTGACTTTTCGTTACATTTTTTGAACTGATCAAACCCCCTGGACAGTTTGACACTAGATCAATTCCAATTTCCATCATCTCTCTGTACAGGCTATGAGGAGATCAATCGTGGAGTGGAGAAAAACCGTTACGTGTATTACGAAGATCGTACAGTGTGCAACATGGGACAAGCACGTTATCGTAGTGAGCTCGCCATGTATGAGCAATATCCTCTCGATACTGGGTTCATCTACTCGGCTTGTCATCTTCCACTGACATACGATGAGGAAACCTACATGCAGTTCATTGATGACTGGGGAACGGTATGTAACGCAATAACTACTTGTCCACTTTCACGATGCTAACGCGATAATGACACGATGTTAGCATGATGATAACACGATGCTAGTACGATGTTAACACAATGAGGTGTTAACAACTATTACACAAGCTCTGGTGGTCTAGCATGTTTCCAATTATGGCTAGTGGGGCTGCTTTCCCTAGAAACATCATGATCATTGAACCGTATTGTACTTCCAATAAAATACATATTCTCCAATGCCTATACCTACAAGATAACGGTTTAGGGTTATTTATCTTTTTTTCTGGATAGAAGTTATTCAAAATTTTGATAGTGGATTTTCATTATTTTATTTCCTATCGTTATTTATGAAGATTTAACATGGCTTCGTGATAGATTTACAGTGATATTATCAATGTGCGTCATTAAATGCTTACCTTTTAATATGCTGAAAGATGTTGATAACTAAATCTGCAAACAACGTCCCTTAATCTCATTATGCCGTAATGAGATTATTAAAAGCTCAGCAGCTAAATACGAAGACAGAATTGAAGGATGTGAATATGATTTAATACCAGCTTTTTTCCAAGGTTGTCGCGTAATAATGGAAGCTGGACCACATTTGGGGTTTACCCAACATATCAATTGCCTATCTCCTAAAGCTCATTAGGGCTTTAAAGATAAAATTTAGTTCCAGACACAATTATGATAACACTGTGAAAGAAGATGTCTGGAAGCATTCGGATTGATTATGTTGTACATGAAAATCGATGTATATATTGTGAGATTGTGGAAACATCAAACTGTCTGCAAGAAAATATTGTCACAGGCTTGCTGAAAGTCCCATGTAATGCACACATACACATTTGTACAATTATGGCATGAATTTTTAGTCTAAACCAAACTATTTAACTTTTCATAACATTTACTTCGAACATGACGGAAAATGGAGAGCCACATTTGAAGAGCACATTTTTTGATTTTTTTTTGTCCCATAAATTTGGAAATTTGACCAAGCGTACGCGCCTGCTCGTAGGCAATATGTGGCATCTCACATTTTGTTTTCCTTGTCTTCATTCTACTCTAGCATGTAGTAACAAAGGTAGACCTGAGAGTCGAGAGGATTCGTCCATTTTGCCCGAACAGAGGTGAGTGAAATAACCAAGAACAAAACGTTGTGTTTTTTCCTCTTGTCAAAATTATGTTAACCTACACCAGGCGCGTACGCAGGATTTTTTCAAGGGGGGGGGGGGGGGGGGGGGGGGGTTTAACAATTATAAATCGGGCCGAAAATTTCGCAACGACTCAGCCAGCCGCTGAATAAGCGGGGGGGTGGGGGGGGGGGGGGGGGGGGTAAGAGGACACTTTTTTTTTGGTCTCGAAATTTGGAAAATTTGACATTTTGCTCCGTTGGGGGGGGGGGGGGGGTAAGGTCACCTTTTTTAGGTCAGCCATGGAAAAAATATATATTTAAAAAAAAAGAAAAAAGAAAATCCAAAGGGGGGGGTTTAGGGGGGTTACAGGGGGGTTTACACACAAAAAAATACCAAAGGGGGGTTTAACCCCCCAAAACCCCCCCCCCCCCCCCCCCCCCCACCCCCCCCCCACCCCCCCACCCCCCTGTGTACGCGCCTGACCTACACCCAATGTTAAGAAACCTTAACAGAAAGAAAGGAAGGAAGTGGGGCAGAAGGAGTTTTGCCAAATTATCTGAAGTAAATCATGTTTTTGAAGCAACTAATACCAGTCGTAATTAAACGAGGTAAATCTCATTAAGTTTTGACAGCCAAGGCTCTTTTGCATAAAAACTTGTTATCAATAAGAACTGCCACAGATCTATGACAAATCTGCTCATGAATAACCTCGTGTAAGGATCTCAGTAGCTTATAACATTTATTATAGTATCTTGTTACTGAAAACAAGTTTTATGAAAACAGGGCCCAGATATTATTTTTCTCTACATTCATGACATAGGTGTCGAAACATATTACCAATGTATAGTAGAAGGTACCCCCTCTCCCTCCCACTATGAACATGACTGACAGAGAAAGCGGACAAAATATACAGTTCCTCAGGTAGACAAAGGAACATCCCTTTACTGCTATTATGTAGAAATGTGTAGAACAGGTGTCACATGCATATTCACCTTTTTACATAATAGCAGTGAAGGGATGTTCCTTTGTCTACCTGAGGAACTGTATATTTTGTCCGCTTTCTTTGTCAGTCATGTTCATAGTGTCCCCCTCCCTCACCCCTATTCGAGAAAAAAAACGGAAACACCAAAACTGTTTAAAGGATATTAATAAAAAAGAAAACATAATGCGGATTGCGGGGATGTTCAGGATTCTCCTGCTTTTTTTGTATTCAATACGCTCCTGAAGACTTTCGAAAATTCAACTAATGTGGAACTGTTTGTATAGTCTAGATCTAGACTTGTAAATCACGACGATTTGACATTAATGTGCGAACATGACAATGTCGCGTTACGTAATCCCCAACAAATTCTCATCAGGATATTCAATTGGGTATAGAAATTGTCCTAGTGTTGATCACTCGAAAGTGTACGCAATCGTGTTCTCCTATCTGCCTGGACCCCCCCCCCCCCCCCCCCCCCCCGTCCAAAATCATTGATACACCCCTACTGTACCGTTTCGTCACCCTGTTTTCTACCAGGTAGAGGGCAGTGTGACGTTTCGCACTAAGATCATCACGGGGATACCGTGGAGCTCTGAAGGTCGATGCTGATGTCTTTGAATCTGGTCTGTCACGGGACAGAAGTTTGGAAGCCATCTTTCAAACTTCACGAGTGGGGGTGATGAACTAACCAGGTAAGGTATTGTCGGTGAATGAAATGGACCTGAGTATATGAGAAAGAAACAAAGCCAAACTAAGTTACTGTCGTTATGTTATTCGAGAAATGCCTCAACAATTTGATGAGACATAATACCCCCCCCCCCACACGAAATAAGGGTGCAATTGGGGTGCAGATTTGCATCCACCTACGCGTATTTAGCGGAGGGTGCTGTTATTGTAGCAGAATCGTACCTTTATTTCTTAGTGTTTGCATTCAAATGTTCGAGTATGTACGTTTGAATAGCAATATTCATTATTTTCTGTAGAGATGAAACATTCTGTCACTAAAATGATAACTCAAAAACTTTATTGTTAAAAATGTAAGCGTTTTGGTCGGTCGTAATTGGTAAAGCACTTTATTATAAGAAACAGATATGATTATCATTATAGTGAATGCAAGATGAACAGTGCATTATGTTTGTGACCTACTTGTGTATGGGTAGCCTTTATCATTTATTTATTTTCACAGGCTTTATTTTTAATTTATTCTGTCTTCTTCTATTTTCAGTGTGTTAGTTCTGGTAAATCGAAATGATCCTTCGTTTGTAATAGGCATTAACAATGAGTTTTGCGTTGTTCTTGACATTTAGAACCGATTGCTGTCGAACTGATTGGAATGCATGAGGTCTTCTGACAAAGACTTCTGGCAGCAATACTCAGACTACATCAAGCGGAGACTATGTACAGTGGACTGGATGTCTAATAGAGATACTATCCAACTGAACATGGAGATGGCAATGAATAACTACGCAGATTGGAGGGGAGCAGAAGAAACAGTTGGTAATTATTCACCTACCCCCCCCCCCCCCTGTTTTTTTTTGTTTACTCCCCCCTCCCCCTGCCCTTCATTTTTCTCCTTCCATTAATTCACCGATCGATCTCTCTCTTTCTTTCTCTCTCCCCCTCCCTTCTCACTCTCCCATAAAAAAAACACAGTGACCCCACACCCACGCACACACGCACTCTTTTTCGCTCTCTCTCTCTCTCTCTCACTCTCTCTCTCTCTCTCTCTCTATCTCTCTCTTTTTGTTATTACCATATACATCGACTTTGGCAATCATGTATTTCAAAACCCTCTCTTGTAGCCTTAAATTATATCAGCACCACTCTTATCATCCCCTCGCCGACGAAGTCTGAGGGCCGGATATAGAAACGCTGCCGTCCGTCCGTGCGTCCTTCCGTGTGTCCGTCCGTCCCGTCCGTAACAAATTTGGTTTCCGATCGATTACTTCAGTAATGTTTTACGGATTGTAATGAAATTTGATATGAAGGTACATGATATAAAAAAAAGGCTAAGTTTGATTTTGGAGTACGTAGGTCAAAGGTCAAGGGTCATAGCTCATTAAATATACGAAAAATACACATCTGGTTTCCGATCGATAACTTTAGTAATGTTTGAACGGATTTGAATGAAATTTGATATGAAGGTACATGGTATCAAAACACAGTCTTAGTTCAATTTCCGAGTATGTAGGTCAAAGGTCATAGTTCATTAAATATGCGAATCTGGTTTCCGATCCATAACTGTAGTATTGTTTGACGTATTTTAATGAAATTTGATATGAAGATTCTTCCTTGCAATTATTATTTCTCTCCACATAAGTAGTACTAAAATAAGCACTGATCATTTTATTTAATGTATATATATAAATATTTGTTTATGCTGAGGAAAGCACAGGACTCTTCCTTTTTTTCAATTGTTTACGATATGTTTAGTAAAATGTGTCACTTAGATAACCCTCGTGTAATCATATGCTTTTGTAAATATGATAATTCAAATACCCTTAGTTATACACAAACCTATGAACCGGGACCTACATAATACAAGCTGTGGCTGCAGCGAGGTCGATCTCAAATAAATAGTCTAAACAAAAGGCTTCTACGGGAATTGTAGCTTTAATTGGAGTTTCATTTTCGTTCCAGTAAATTCCGTGAAAAACTGTGGATAAATCACAGATAAAGAATAATAAATATAAGTACATCATAGCATCATCAATATAGCAATAAACACAGTCTCTTGAGAAAGTCATAAAATAATGTACACTGTGTCATGATCTTCATAACTTATTAAAATAACCCCAGTCACTGATTCTATTCCATATGTATTAAATGGCTTTACATAAATACAAACTCACACTACAAATGTCACAACTAGATTTCATTATAGCTTGAATCGATGAACTAAACAATTATAAATTCTGAATCTCTACTTAGTGCTTCAGCACTCTCATAATATATCATCAAATTATTTAACAATATCTTCACTATCATCATTGTTCTTCATATCAAATCAAATGTACATATTAAACCAGCATGGGCTTGCATGTCTTACACTACATACTAACATCAACATATCTCATTATGAAGTACAAAATACACACACTAATTTACACTTTATGTTTCAGCATTCATAGAAATAGATTCAATATACAACAAAACTAACCTCTTTGCCTGACATAATGACAAAACTATGACTGAAATCCCCATGATGCGCTGACAAAAAGGGGATCCTTAGACCTCAACACAACCATGTTCTTGTAGCATTTGCTTTTTAGTAGATCCCCCACTTTATTGATTGATTTATATGATTGTATACTCTGTTATAACTATTATCATGT